>CM067298.1:16945953-17377305 GCA_034231615.1 Meghimatium bilineatum | reverse complement strand
ACACAGAGAAAAAGGGAAGTACCAACACAAATAGGAAATAATCACAGCAATGATAATTAATAAAATATTATTACTAAAAATCTAACAATTAAGTACAAAAAATAAATTTAAAGGATAAAAAAATAATAAATATAATTGAAAAAAAATAGTAAAATGTTCCTATATATTGCGTCCAAAAGGGGTAAGTAAATAAACAAGCAAATAAAATATTTTTTTGTAAAGAAACAAAAATAAACAATGTTTCTTTTTCAAGAAACAAAAATTTAAAAATGTGTTTTTTGTCAATAAACAAAAGCATTGTTGCTTTGTCAAGAACAAAAATAAGCCTGTTGTTGTACTTTCCTTTGCCAAGGATGAATTTTCAGTAATGGATTCAAGGATAATGTTTCAACATTCTAAATTTTCCATGTGTTACCATGGCTCAACAGAAGAGCAAAGAATAGCCATACTGTGACCTGCATGAGTGTCATAAGAGGTGACTAAATGAGTTTTGGGGTGGAGTTGGATGTCCCATTCCATGGAGAATTAAAGTGATCTAAAAACCATGCTGATGTTGAATGTATCAGGCCAAAAGACGCATATATTGCAGCCCAGCTGTAAACCATGTGACAATGCATTTTGTTCTATGGACTACATCCTGCTAACTTGCAGGAGTGTGGAAATAAATGCAGAAAAAGAAGATTCAAATCACACATTCACTGTGGTTTAATAATGCAAAACAAAAATTTTAAACATATTCATACTTTTCCTTATGTAGCAATATCACTGCACTCCAAGCATACTCATAGGTGCTCAGTCTCATCCAGCAGATGCAAAGAATATACATGCTGATGTTTCAAGTGGCTCATTGGTTAATACACCCCTTACCCTGTTCCATGTTGACTCTGTGGTAAAGTGGATTATGAGCTTGCTTTTAGAAGAAGAGAGATGTCCATGCTTTCTGTCATGTGTGCTGCCAATAATTTCCAAGGATTCCAATATTAAGGATCACCTCAAAAAACTCTCTCAAGCACTGCAGCATAGATACTAGCTCCTGGAAGACTACAGAACTTGATCACTCAGCCTGGCATATCCAGATCAAGCTGGCAATCATGAAATTTGAACAAGAAAGAACACTGTGGCAATTCACAAGAGCAAGAGGCAGAAGGACAAATCCGTAAGTTCTCCTACCCGAACTATCAACACTCCTGTATGCACTGCAATAGAACTTTCCCATGCATGAATCAGACTCATTGGACACCTATGAACTCACAAACCAAATTAAACAATTACAATTTTTTTTTTTCATTGCAATTTATTGTTTTTCATGCCATGCTCATCTTCGCTTGCAGGAGGAACATCATCATCAATAATTTCCAATACTAATGTTTTCCTATTCCCCCAATACCAAACTGTCCAGTATTTTCTCTCTCGCTGCTCTATCCCTCTTGCTCTTCTTCAACTTAACCTGTTGGCACAATGTGCTCCATATTTCTTCTTCTTATAATGTTTTAAAAAAAGAATTTGGTTTGTTTTCTCCTGATGTGAGTGAACAGCTGTCTTTTTGAAGTAAATTGTTTCAAGATATCTTCAATATACTTTTTTTTTTAAATTTATCCATGATACTCTCAACTTTCTTTTGTTAATCCATATCTGCACTGCCTCTATAATTTCTTACTGCTCTAATTGTCCAGAGTTTACTTCCACAAATCAGAATTGACTCTATATAACTTTCTCATCTCAATTGACAAAGATATATTATATATGGTGTACTTAATCTTGTCAATTATTGCTTTACTCTGGGCTATTCTACATTTACCTACTTCCATCTGATGTTATCAAATGACTAAAAATATTTGAATATGTCAGCTATTTTCAGAATAGCCACCATCTACTTTTGATGTTGCATTTTGGAGGATATTGTTCATTGTTTATTACCATAACCTCAGTTTTGCTGCTATTCAGGAAGTTAAACACGAGAACAATCAAATTCATTTCAAGTGAGAATAATACAGTGGAATCCCTATAGGCCCTATAACATATTGGTTCAGAAATATGTATGTAACAAGCAATATTTGTTATATGCACTTTCCGGTATATAGAAATAAACCAACTGGAAATTTTGAAAAGTGTTAATAAATATGGAATTTTGTTATAAAAATATAGGTATGTGTCCTTTAAAGGGATTCCACTATATAATGAAATAATTATCATTATTATAGAATACAATTATAAAACATTATCAATTTTTTCCTTTTTTATTTCCAGACTTAATAATGAGCAACGGTAATTTTAATAGAAATGGTCAACTGCTTTGCAAGACACATGAAGGGAATGCTGCCATAGCTGCCAAATATGATTCACAGTCTCTATTTACATATGAAAGTTCATTACACTCAAATTTCTTGAAAAGTCCTGGCAAAGTATCTAAGAATATCCCTTATGATAAAAAGGGGACAGAATTTTTAGTTACATCTGCAACAAAAAACTCAACTTCCTCAACAAACTAAACTATAAAACATTTGATGTAGTGCCTCTAAATGATGCCAAATGGACTTATCAGTCAAGAATCTCTAACAATGATGCTGGTATAGTTAAATCAACAAAAACTGATCCAAACTCTGTAGCTACAATGGTGAATACTTTAACAGAGAACAAAATATTACCATCTTACACTTTGAGTGCAAGTTCATCTCAACAAAACCAAAATATGCCAAGAGCAAGAAAGAGACGATCATCTGCTGGTGAAGTTCTTGACTATGGCAGCCTTAGTTCCCTAAATATAGACAGAAATGTGTATGCACATCCCCAGAAATCTTTTTCCTCTCAAAGTTTAGGCATAGGTCATGATCAACAATTTACTAAGGATAGTCATGAAAAGAAGTATAAATTTTAACATTGATCATAGAACTGAGACAAATAACACTACTTCTGAGAATAGAACTGGATTAATTGCTACAACTTTAGAAGAGAAGAATGGTCAGCAGAAAAGGAAAAGAATGCGCAGATTTTTCTCATGCCCTGAATATGTCTATACTCAGAGAATGACCATCACAAACGACGAGTCCTTGCTTATTCAAGGTGAAGTACAACTCTTTATTTTCACAACTTGACCACAAAATTAGCAAATTTAATTAACATTCTCAAAATATTCTCTGTGTATTTTAGGTCAATATCATCAATGTGTGACAACTAGGTCTGGACTTCTAGTTCAAAGAATAGGGCCACTGTCTTCTTTCTAGGCATAGTGGAGACTATTAAAGGAAATTTGGGGATATGCTGACAACATGTAACTTGTGAAAATTTGTTTATTGTTACAACATGTCTTGTCTCAATTTCTTACCATTGTCTTCTATCAATGGATCCGTATGGATGACAAAGAGATAAGATCAATGGACTTTGCACCTTTGTCCTTTTGTAGTATAATTCTAATGGCAGGGTGTGCTAGATGTGCCATCACTATGGACAGGTTAAAAATGTACAGAAGAATGATGAGATAGTTAGTCCAGGAGTGCACGCTCTCCTAGCAAGATATAGCAATCCTGGTTTACTGCCACACTGGAATGCTTCCCTTCAGTGACTAAACATGCATTCATGAGCCCTCCTAACATAACCATGAGTCTGAGATAACAACCATATACAAGTACAGGTTTTGCCTTGATTATCTTACTCAACTGAAGAAGAGATGTGCTTTTGTCAGAAAAGCAATGGGCTGTTAAGAGCTACCTGCTCAGCACCTAAACGGATTATTTTATCAGGATCAGGACACCATTGTACAGTGGCTAGTGTTCTGAATTTAGATGACTAACTTTAGCCTATGGTTTGCTTTAATCTCCAGGAATTATGAGCTATGAAGCTCTTGTTTCCTCTGTGCAAATTTGCAAGTATGTCTTCAGAGCTCTCTTTCATGTACAGAATATTCCAACTCGTTGATATGCAATGCTTTGGGAAAAAGTCTCCTACTCGGAGGAGAGTGTGGAGGGTGGTGTCAATGTGTGTATCGAAAAATGCTTTCCTTAATTTTTATGTGTATATGTCCGTATTTGTTTGCATATCTATTCCATGCACTGTCAAATTCTTATCCCTCTTGTATAATTCTTTAGTCTCTACTTCAATTGGTAGCCTAGCCCCCCCCCCCCACGTGACCAATATCTTACTATTTCCTTCTCAACCTCCCCCCCCCCCATGTCCTCACAACCGTTATTACTCTTCTATAGTATGCAAAAAATATATCCGCCACATATTTTAAGCACTAATTCTCTCCTTCACATTCCCTGTCTTCCAATAGTGTGCAAATTCATGATCGCTTATTGAATGCACTCAATGCGATATTTATTAGACACACTCTGCATATTTTCACTTGACCTTGTTTCTTTGTTATGAGAGACAGGATCAAGTCATCTTGGTTGTTAATATATTTACGGTTTGGTGTCTTTTTTTGTCTTTTTTTTATTTTTATTTTTGTGTGCATGTTTCTTGAAAAAGGTCCCAATAGGACCGCAATGTAGGAAAATTGTCATTTTTTGTTTTATTGCATATTTCTTATATACCTTTTTATCTAGATATTCTTAGTTAGGTATTTCTAGTAACCTGTTTATCTTATTTTGCATTAGTAGTATTTTTGTTACTTTGGTTACTGCGGCACCCTCCACTTTGTCAGACACCCTCCGACCATTGGTTATTTTTCTTTTTAATGCAGACATCAAATCATATGACAGTCTACAATCATTTAGTGATATATTAGTTGACCGCTTTTGACCACATAGTCCATATAAATGCCTGGCTTCAATACTACCAAACTTCAGTTCTTTAGAATATCAGCGCCCTAGTTCACTCAGCTGAAAATAGCTACTGGTAACTGGCGATCTGCATTAAAAACTATAGCAGAAGCTACTGTCTATGTTCTCTGTTTCAATTTGAAAGAAATCAAACTATAAAGGTACCAATATTCTGACATTTAGATGATGATATTAAATTTTCTATAGTTTTTTATTTCAAAAATAATTAATAATAATATTAATAAAAACCTGTTTTGGTCATAGAGCTGCCACACTGAACCATCAGCACAAAAAGTCTGCCACAAAATTTCTATCCTCTATCATATGAAGAAGTGTGAAAAAATTATTCTGTACATTCCTTGATGTTATCAAACTAAGATGTTCTTTAGTCCCTATTCTCATTCTAACCTCAACTGTTTCCTACAGTATAATTGTTGAAAGCAAATGGTGTCTCGTTGTGTGTAAAATAATGACTAAATTGAACTTGCATGTTTTAGTTTATGTGTGCTGTGTATAACATTTCCTATCCTATTTTCCTAATCTCATTGAGTGCTATATGTTCATGTGTCATATTTCTTGATTTACAATGTGAAATTTTAAACAAAATATAAACATTTGTACATGTCACATGAAACATTTTCAGCTGGTCACACCACTGAAGACCCTGTGTCATATACTAATTTGGGATTTGACTTTGGTGAAAATGTTTTCCTCCAAGTTATGGCAGAGCATGATGGTACAATGACTTACAGAAATGAGGTTAGTTTGTGAAATGAATCATCATCATCATTTTCCTCTTGTGCCAAGCTTAGCAGCATAGGGCAGATGTCACAGATCTCCTGCTTGTCGATCAACAGCCACTTGTTCCAGATCGTTCATGTTTATACCAGCTGAAGTGATTTCTTTTTCGAGTTTTCAGAGTTGTTTTTGGTCTTCCCCCTTTTCTCTTGTAACTCAGTGACCATTTAAAGACTTGACATGGTATTCTGTCTTCATTCATTCAGAGTGCGTGACCTATGTATGCCAGTCTTTTTCTAATAACGTCTGTGGTGTATTATTGTTTTGTCTCTTTTCTTAGTGTCTCGTTTGAATTAAAGTCTTTGTGAAATGAATACTCAGTTAATTTTATATCTATTTCTTAATTTTTTTCTCAACTAGATTTTAATAGAATCAGAAATAATTATATAATAATTTTATAAAATTGTTCTTCTTCTGCATTCACTTTCTGATAACTAACATGGAATTGTGTGCAATTTCCACCAGGCAGTGTCTGAGAAAAGATTCAATGTTTACAAAACTAGATAAAATAAGAAATGAAGAAATTAGGAATAGAGTAGGTATTGTATTTTGTATTTAATTTATCAAAAGATAGCAAGTAAACTGGTTTGGTCACCTTATGAGAATGAACCCATATCAAATAACAATAAGAGCATAAAACAAAATAATATCCAGATATAGAGCCAATAAAGATCAGACAAATAAAATGTTTTGGACACATTAAAAGACATGACACCTTATTGAACCTTACCTAAGGGTAAAGTAAAAGGGAAGCGAGCAAGAGGTAGGCACAGATATAAGTGGGAGAGTAACATAAAAAGATTACAGGTTGGTCTAGCAGAGTGCACCACCAAAACAAGAGACAGGATGTTGGAGGTCTGTTGCAACCAACCTTCGTTGTGGAGACAAACTTGATAATGATGATAGAACTAAAGGTAGACCAAGAAGACAGTGGATAGAAAACATCAAGATAGCCTTGAACAAACATGGACTCAGCACAACCAAGGTGACACATCTGACCTTGGAAAGCAAACTGAGGCTCCCACCCTTACACTTAATGGCAAGTGTGGATACGACCAACCATCATTCACCTGGGGAAAAACAATAGACACCTCCATAGATTATATGTTTTATGGTATCTTATAATTGACAATGAGGAACATATACAGTATGAAGAATAAGGCAGACACCAGCAGTGTAGTAGCTTTCAGGGTCATGATGGATTATTTGAACAAATATCTCTATATTCATTTTTAATTGCTAACAGACTCTAATTTAACCAAGTTTGACTGATATCCATGGTTAAAAGGAGCATACCTCGCCACATGTGATATATGAAGTAAGCAGAGATCATCATCATCAGGTGTCATGTCGGCTGGCGTAGGCGATCATGGCTCTCCACAGCTCTCTATCTCCAGCAATATGTATCAAGATCATTGTTGTTTCCCTATCGTGCCAGGTTGTCAAACTGTCTAATATTTTTTCATATTGTTGCACTCTGTTTCTGTTGCCTTCAATCTTGCCTGTTCTTCAAACCTGCCTGTCTCATGAAGTGGCCAAAAATTGAAGATTGTCTTTTTCTTATATTATTGATTAAGTTCCATTTCACATTTGACTCTTTCAACACCTCCACATTAGTTTTTCTGGCAGTCCATGGTATTCTCAGCATTCTTCTGTAGAACCACATCTCTACTGCTTCTAATTTCCCAATTTCTTGTTTGTTTATTTTCCAAGACTCACATCCATATTTTGTAGGAGCTATATAGCACTGCAGAACTTTCTTTCTCCCCTCTAATGACAAGATCATATTACACAATATATTTTTCATTTTTCTGAATGTTGTTTTGCCTGCCCTATTCTGCTTCTGATTTCTGTTGAACTTCTCCATCTGTTGTAATCATTGTACCTAAATATTTGAATTGGTGGCCGACCTGTTTTAATACTATTTTATTCACTTAAATCTTGCAAGGTGTGGTATTTTGTTTCTTTGAAATAACCATTATTTTGTTTTCTTTATATTTAGGAAATACCTTTCTCTTTACCTTCTGTGACTACTACATTAATTAAATCTTGAAGGTCTTCCTCACTTTCAACTATCAGAAAAGTGTCATCCGCATCTCTCAAATTATTTATGTTATGTCCTCCCACTGATATTCCTGGGATATCTAATATTGCATGCATTATATTTTCATTTTATAGATAGTGATGCAAGCAGAGATAGTTTAAGAAATTAGTAAATGGTACTGAGTATGGAAAGGTTTTTAATATGCCTGCATTAAAATTACCAGAGGAACAATGCAAGACAAGCATTGTTCTCTAATCAACTAGGAGAGGGAAAAAGAGGAAGTCTGAGAAACATCTGGAAATAAGAATTCGAACAATATGCAAAGAGAGTTTAAGAAATGTTATGACCGGATGAAATAGCTAAAGACAAGAAGAATGGAATGTTTTTGTTGTTGAAGGCATGTGCACAACAGGAAGTTGAAAGGTAAACAGATAGATCATACCAACCGTGTGTTCTTCGGAGATCAAAGAGTTGAAAAACTTTGATCTTACATGAATGTTATAAGAGATGACTAAGAAGTTTGGGTTGAGCTAGCTACCTCATCTCATAGGTCAAATGATCCAACAGTCTTGCTGAAGTTAGATAAATTCAGCCAAAAAGTACAGAAATCCCAGCTAAGTTGTAAACCATAACACAATGCATTATATTCTCCAGACTACTTCATTCTGACTAGGCAGGAGTCTGAGAACAAATGCAGAAGTAGAAAATGGATCATACTAATTATTATATAATTTGTATTGCATTGTGTTTTACTGTATATATAGGCCTATATGTGTGTGTGTGTATATATATATATATATATATATATATATATATATATATATATATATATATATATATATATATATATATATATATATATATATATACACACATCTAAAATACTGCAAGGCCAGTAGTAACACACTTAAAAGAACTTCTTCCTGAATACATTTGCTTATTTCTGTTGATTATTGCTTATGTATCATATTTTGCCACAGCTTACCTGTACCCATTTCATCATATTTCTCTTAATTTCTGAGAATTATATTAGTTCTGAAGATGCAGTGAAGATACTGGAGATACGGTTAGTCAAGTATGAAAAAACCCATGTATGAGAATTGCTAGGCGATTTGGTGCCGTTGAACGGACTGGCTCAATTCCAGTTAGTCTCAAGAATTAGTCCTGAATGGAAGTGGACTCATATTCAATATATATTTTTATCTATGCTAAATTTCACAAATATATTTCAAAGACCTCATCTGCTCAGTACTAGGGCATTACATGAGTCTTAAGTAATTTAAACCATTAATTTTGTTACAGAAAGGCAGTGTGCAATTTATTATGTCTGAATTATGAGGATAACGTTGAATAAACTTTACAAGATTTCATCAATTGTTTATTAACCCCTTAGCTGAGGAGGTATCCTTAAGGATACGATGAGGGATTGTCACCATTTTGCGGAGATCTTTTTCTTCTTAGTTTCCCAGGGAAACAATTTGTCTGAATGCTTTATTATAAGCATCCAGATGGTTTTTTTCCCTGGGAAGCTAGGAAAAGGAGGATCTCCGCATAATGGCGATGACTATTCAACATATCCTTAAGAATACCTCTGCAGCTAAGGGGTTAAGTTTACTGATAATATTTAGAGTTATTTTTATTTCTTGTCCAACAGGATGGTATTCCCATGACATCCTTGTAGAAATGCACCCAGTGATGAAAATAATGCAGAAAATGATGTAATCTACATTGATTACAAAATCTGGAAGTTTTCTGAACTGTCATGTTGTTAAAATCTGACAAGAATATCCACACAAGCCTAGAGATACAATCAGAACACCAACAGGGAAATTCTGCAATAATTATATGATGCAGAAATCCAGGCAATTAGTGTGGCCGCTAAAAAACTGCTGAACTCCAACTCTGACCTACAGCCTGTGGTATTCCTGACAGATGCAAGGTCAGTGCTTCAAGCTCTCCAGTCTGGAAAACTAACAGACTTGATAAACTACTTAGTGAATTGTCTTTCCAGCATAGGGTAACCATGCAGTGGATACCCTCTCACTGTGGAATACAAGGAAATCAAAATGCAGACCAACTGGCTAAGGAAGATGCTGCCGAAGACCAACCAGATATACCAATCACCTACCATCAGAAAAAACAGATGATCAAGTCAATAAGAAAGCCACAAACACCAACACAAGATGACTATCACATTATGAACAGATCAGAACAAGTTATAATTCTAGTCTCAGAACAGGACACAACCGACTCTGCAGTAACATGTATACAAAGTTCAAGATTGGCAACACGGCCATGTGTACAGGCAGCACAGAGTGCCAAACATATACTTTAAGAGTGTTCTGAGCATGAAATGCTGAGGCAGACATATTGGCCAGAGGAAACAACACTGGAATCAAAGCTCTATGGGCAACTGTATGAACTACAAAAGACAGTGAGTTTTATTCAGGAGACAGAATTACAGATATAGACATGTTTCAAGTGAACGAAAGAAGAAGAAAATCTGGCAGTACCTTTAACACAGACACAAGAAGAAGCAGTCTGAAAATGAAGTAAAAATTGGTGATAGAGACCCTGTTATGGCTGGTATTATGGAGCTATTCTCATACATGCATACTAAGTGACTAAATGAGGTTGTCCCACAAAACCAAAGTGGAGTCATCCACTGCAATGGGTGGAGTTGTTTACTAAATGTTTTGTACTTGACCTACTTGTGAGTGTTACCAATCTGTTTTTGAGGAATGTAACTGACAACAGGTAAATGCATCTCTCCTGCTGTTATGACTTCCCACAATACTGTGTGTGGTCACTGTCATGGTTACTACTGTTTAAATATGTGAAACTTATAATTCTGAATATTCACTGTGATACCCATGCAAATGTTGTATGCCTGTTTTAATAATAAAGTCGTCCTCATATTATCATGGCCTGAAAGGTATAAATAGCAACCTATGACCTGCCATGCATATCATAAGAGGTGACTAAAGGGGCTTGGGGATGGAGTTGGTTACCTTCAACCAATACTGAAGGATGTGTCAGACTGAAATGTGTAGATATCACAGCTAAGCTGTAAACCATAAAAACTCATTTTATTCACCGTACTACATCCTGTTGCAAAAAAGGAGTTTGAGAATGAATGTAGAAGAAGAGGAAGAAGATAATTAAGTTAGCAATACATAACATGTATGCACACTATCCATGTGAATTTTGATGTGTTCTAACAGTCAAATTGTTCAAATGAAAACAGTGTGTCATGTGATGTATTCTTTCCAGAATGTAGTCTACCTTATGAATCTCCAGAAATCTCTGCGGTCTTTGGCAAGTTGTCCCGCTTCCTCTAGCAACATGTGCATGCATTCCTAAATATCTCTTGTCCAACGACGTCTTGGTCAGTCTCTGCTGCCTTCTAGTGCCCATATAACAACTCTTTCTATGCCATCATATCTTTTCACATGGCCAAAAAACCTAACTTCCTTTTTAATATGGTTTTTAACAGCCAGCCTTTTTGAACGTTGATTTTTCCATTTTGTTTTCTATTCTCTTCAATGTGTAGTAATATTTTGCTGGCTTGACTTATTAGTGCATTGTTCTTTGGTTGGAGCATAATTCAGATCTCCAGGTATAGGTAGGGCCTATATATATATATGGATCTTTTTCAATTGCTTGATCAGGTTTCTGTTTTCCAGATCTTTGTGCATAACTGAGAAAAGATGTTTATGATCTTCTTGCCTCCTGGTTGAATAGTTTAACTTGTTATTTTGTCACACCCTGTAGATTTTCCCTTATTTCTTCTTTTGATGGTTCCAGTTCCTGTGTGTTTCTTTTAATGTGTGGTTGGTACGCTAAAGTTTTTAGGGATGACTTTATGTATATTTATTTGCAATACTCTTTCCACCTTAGCATACCGGCAATATCATTTTGCTCTGTCAGGGTGTTTCCAGCCTTGTCTTTGAATACTCTTGTATTTGCTTTGTATATAATTTATATAATAATTAGTTAATAATTAGTTAATTAATTAGTTAATAATTATATAATTTGTGTTTTACTCTTTGTGGTGTTTACTGCTCAGAACATGTCCTTCATTCTTCCCTCTTCGTACAAGCCTCTATATGTTTACATGAGTCGTTTATAAATTGTTGTTTTATTTTTTCTTATTTATCTTTTTATTTCTCTTGTAAGTTGTTTGTATATCTTTTTACTATTGTGGTTCAGCATGATCTTGTGTTACCTTCGTTCTTCCACCAACTTCAAGGTAGTATCTGATATATATGTATCCATAATGAAATTCCTGACACAATACTCTTGTAGTTTGCCATTGCTTTCAGAAGGAACATCCGATTATATATGACCTTATGAGAACACATTCTCTTCTCCATCTTGGACCTTGGATCATAACAGTAAACAATTGTTTTCTCTTCACAATAAATAAACATTTCTTTGGAATGCTCTAGTATAGCCACACATAATTTTCTTGTGATTTCAGCCATTTTGGCATAAATACAGTGGAAATCCATTATAACAACTTGGTCCGGATCTACCAAATATTTAAGCCTATGTAATAACAAAAATTTGTTACATACAATACAAACTAAAGAATAAATATTGCAAATTTTGAAAGGTTTTGTTAAATAGAGAAATTTGTTATAAAATATTATTGTGGGATTACACTATATTGTCTATATATGTTATCCATGTTTACAAGAAGACCTATCGGCCCTTGTATAACTAATACGGATATTATGTTAAATGTTTGTTGTTACTGAGGATATTTCAATACCTGTACGGGATGTTTGTTGTTGTTGTAATAGTCCTTGTCTCGATCGGTCCGTTCTGGTGACTTTGTGTGCACGGTTTGAAAGGCTTGATGAAATCGCATCTTTTTCTTGGAGATGCGGTTAGTCAAGTACGGAAGAACGCGTGTTCAATAGTTGCTAGGCGATTTGGTGCCATTGAACGGACTGGTTCAATTCCCGTTAGTCTCAAGAATTTTTTAATTAAATTGTCCTTTGACTTCCTACTTATATTTTGTGCAACTGTTTATAAAATATATTAAATGAATGAGAAACTTCAAATCTTGTATGATGTAGGTATAAAAAAATGTTCCACTGTAAAATTGGTTGAATATTTACTCAGAGAGCCTACAACAGAGGACAAATTGATGTCCTACAGCTGAGGACAAATTAATGTCCTAACAACAGAGGAAAAATTGATGCTATGATCAAAATGTCTTTATCAAGATAGGGACAAACCAAAATTATATCACTGATAATAAAGAGACTATATGGAATTATGTTATAGGAGGCGATTAAGGAGGTTTTGGGGTGGAGTTGGCTGTCTTCCCATATGTGGTCAAAGTGACCCAGAAGCTATGCTGATGTCGGGTGTGTCAGGGCAAAGGGTGCAGGTATTGCAGCTCAGCTGTAAACTATCACACAATGCACACCATTCTCTGGACTACATCCCGCTGCCCTGCAGGAGTTTGAGAACAAATGCAGAAATTCCAGTTCATTTGGCAAACAAAATACTTCAATGAATGTAAATATTCTATGCTTTTTTACCCCTGAGGAGGAAGTTTCTTCTCAAAGCATTGTACACCATTGAAAGTTGGATATGAAATAAAGCTCTCGAGAAACCACCTCATGGCAGAAAAAGGATGAAAGAGCTATATTGTTCATCTTCTGCATTCATGCTCAAACTCTGCACATTGGTTGGATGTAATCTAGAGGAGAGAATGCATTGTGCCATGGTTTACAACTTAGCTGTGATATCTGCTCCTTGTGGCTTGACACATCTATCTTCAGCATGGCTTCTGGGACACTTTGACCCTATGTGAGATTTGACAGCCATCTTCACCCCGAAACCTCCTCAATTGCCTCCTATGGCGTGCATGGAAGGAAAATGGTGTTGCTATTATTTGCTCCCCTTTCAGGCCCATGCATTGTGCCATGGTTTACAACTTAGCTGTGATATCTGCTCCTTGTGGCTTGACACATCTGTCTTCAGCATGGCTTCTGGGACACTTTGACCCTATGTGAGATTTGACAGCCATCTTCACCCCGAAACCTCCTCAATTGCCTCCTATGGCGTGCATGGAAGGAAAATGGTGTTGCTATTATTTGCTCCCCTTTCAGGCCCAAGCAACACACAATTGTATAATGTTCGTAATTCCTGGGGATTCCAACAAATCCATTTCATTAATTAAAACACCAAATTGTCAGTTCAAATTAATAAATATAATAACAAATAGTTCAATTCATTCATGCATCACTGCATGCATGGTAGCATGGGACTGGACTTCTAGTTTATGGTGCAAGGAATAAAGCTATTATCTTCTTTCTAGACATGCTGTAGGAGGGGAACTAAGAAAAGGTGGGAGATAGGCTGACAACCTGTGAGGTTGTCATCTTAAAAAAAATTAGTTATTGTCACTGCCTTTCATGTCTCAATTTTTTTAATTTGTCTTATTTTAAATGGTTCTATGGCTGATGAAGAGATGCAGGCCTGCAGACATTGCACGTTTGTGGCAGACTTTTAGGTGGTAGTAAATGATCACTGCAGATAGGTCAACAGATCTGACAGAAAAATGATGAACTAGTTGGCCCATTGGTGAATGCTATGACCCTGGCAGAATGTGGTGATCCTGGAATACTGATGCACTGGAATGCCTTACTTAAGAGAGATAATAAACTTATATCCATAAACTTTCTAACATAACCATGCCTTTGAAAAAACAAACCATATAAAAGTTCACGTGTCGCTTCAGTTACTCAACTGAAGAGGACCTATGCTGTTATCAAAAAGGCTATGAGCTGTCAAGAGCTGCCAGCTCACATCTAAAGGAATTACTTCATCATCATTCAAATGCCACCAGATCTATGGAAATAAATGAGACACCAAAAGATCTTTTCTAATAATTAAAACACCACAAAGTCTATTCAATTACCGGATAAAGAAAAAAACCAACCAATCTGTGGAAATCATTTTTAATTGAATTTTCAACAGAAATGTCAGTATTTCAATCAATTGTCACAGACTTTGCTTTGTTCTTCAAGAGATTGTCTACAATTTGTATGCAAAATAAATCTGAAAATAGTTTTATAGAAGATATAATTGCTTATTTCATTAAATTCTTTAGTTGAAAATCACATTTGTTTCTCGCTCTATTCTGTAGAAAATGAAGGCTCTTTGTGTGTCCCACACATTGTATTGATTTTATAGCCTTCCATTTGTCCTTCTGTAAATGAAATACTCAACGAGGCGGTATAATAAAAATAAGATTATCACATTGCCATTCGTGAGAAAGAAATCAATAACTAGTTTGCGCTGTTAGTAGTGAATGTATTTTTCTGCATCTGTATTGAGCTCAAATTCTCTCTATTTGATAACTGTAATGACTAAAGCTTGTGAAGCTGTTGTATAAAGTGAACTGCATACTAAATTCATGAATGAATGGAAGATGGCTGCAGTAAAACCCTATACCATATAGGTAGATCAATATAAATATATATATATATATATATATATATATATATATATATATATATATATATATATATATATATATATCACCTATATAAAATAAGTTTTACAGTACAGAGATCCTACGAGAGAACAAATCAATGTTATTGACCAGATGGTTTTTAACTAAGATTGAACAAACATATATTTTTATTTTACATTATGTGTCTTTTTGCAATATAGCTTCATATTCTTGTATTGTTTTTTTTTTCATATTTTACCATACTTGTTTTACAATTTGTATTAGGTTATAGAAGAGGTTATAATTAATTCCATGTAGCCCCCTTTTATATTGACGCTCTATTCTTTGTCTGTTCCTATCTTGGTAAAGACCTTTTGGTTGAAACATCTGTTCTCTTGTAAGATCTCTGTGAAAACCTGTTTAATATACAGTGGAATCCCTCCATAGCACATTCTTTTATTACAAATTTTCCTATATAACACTTTCAAAATCCCTAATTATATTTATTGGGGCTTTTCTAAATGAAGGGTCTACATTTTTAACGAAACAAATTTAGGTTCTTAAAAGAATTTCCGTCGTTAAATACCAAAGACCAACCCAGTGTTTAATACTTACACCACCTGACTAAATCTGTTGATTGTGCTTTTTAACAGCGCAGTTCCAGGTGGTCCTTTCCATAAGGGAATTAGGTTAAGATCACAGTATGTTCCCCTTGTATATCTTTGCATCTGGGAAGATTCCTTGCAACGGTAACAATGACTTTACCGGTCAGATGAAAGTTCAGCACAATTATGGCAGGCATATTTTAACTAGAAATGCAGTGAGAAAGTGATGTCACAAATTACTTGAACAATTGTGAACATAATTTGCAGTGCTTAGGCCTTCACAGCTCAGTACGCAGGTAAAACGATCAGGAAGAAGAGTGGGGCCTTTGCTGTGACTAGGAGTAGCATGACCATGGGGATTATAGCTGTGACCAAGGCATTTGAGTGGGTAGGCACACAGAAGGTAACAGGGGTCCGCATCTTGAGTGACTCTATGAGTATGATTAGCAAGGTACAAGTGGGTCTTGTTCGCGAACAGTGGATTGAGGCCTTGAGAAAGGCTAGTTTGAAAGCTACATCCGACTCAGTAAGTCTTATGAAAGCAACACAGAAAACACCTACCCAGAACAATGGATTCATGTCTATACTGATGAGTCTGTTTTAAAGCCATCATCAAAGCAGGTTATGGTGTCTATATAGAATATCCAGACAAAACATCTGATGAGTTGTTTAATGCCTGTTGGGAGATATGTTCTAACTATGAAGCTGAAATAACAGCACTAGATGTTGCCTTGTACCGCCTGAAGACCATATTTGATGCCTTTCCATCAAAAATCCAAAACGTTATTTTTGCAGACTCTATGTCTGCTCTTCAAGCACTGGAATGTGATGGACATTGTAACCCTGAGCTAGTTGAAATATATCACCATGCCAACCAGCTGCTTACATCTTATGAAGTCAGTATTGTTATGCAGTGGATTCCTGGCCACTCAAACACACCTGGCAATGACAAGGCTGACAGACTAGCAAAGATGGGAAAACAACAAGAACAGCTTTATACAGAAACAACCATGCACACAGTTAAAATGATTCTGAAATCTGTGAACAAAGAAAATTGGATGAACAGATGGGCCATGGGAAACACTGGGAGGGAAATCTATAAATATATGACCAGCCCAAATCCTAAAGACAATATCAACCTCCTGGAAATAAAAGACCAGAGTATCATATTCTGACTGCGCACACATGTACAGCTTAGCAATCACCTGAACAGAATACAACCACAACACACTCCAGGGTACCGGCTGTGCACTCATCCCTATGAAACTGTTGACCACCACCTTTCTGAATGCCCAGCACTGGATGATGTCAGGAAAATATTTCTCCCTCCAGGGCCAGATAAATGGAACACATATGGAACAAAACAACAACTCACAAACACATACATATATCACACAATGGCATTGGGTCAAAGGGCATGAGCCCATGGGCCGCTGGATCAGCAACCAACCAAAGTAGCTACATTTATTTTTGTGCCGGGACATGTGTTCAAGGCAATGAAAGAGCAGATCAACTGGCATCATGCGTGATTGTAGCACAGGGTGATGGGGCAATGGATTGAGCTGACGTTTTAAACTCCATAAGAGATATAACATGCGAGAGTGAGACTAGTGTGGATGATGATTCCTTTTCTATGTCTAGGATTAAAAATCAGGGTTTTAAATGCGATGTTGCTAAATGTAAACAATCTAGAGGGCGCAGAAGAATGATGGCCAACCAGCAGAGTTCCAGTACTGCTAGTAAAAGTGTAATGGCGTATACACTCAAGGAGAGATCGGAGCAACTACGGAAGTGGCCAGTTTGCAGTGATGATGATCCGACGATTAACTAACTTAAGAATTCAGATTGCCGCAGATTTCCTCAAAAGTGTGAATTGCAGATCCTTATTCTAGGAAAGGACCTATTTATTCTATATTGTTTGTTCTGTATATAGTGATTTGTAATTACATAAACATTTTGTCGGTCCAGACCAAGTTGTTTTAACGGGGTTCCACTATTTAAAAAAATATTTATTTACTAAATTAATGAGATAAAATTGTATATGGTGACAATAATGAAAGTGAGTCCGGCTCTGTCGCACAGAGCACAGCTAAGGTACTGAGCTAATGCACAATAATTGTGCATCTGGACCGTTCAGAAAGCAATGGCAAACTACTGAAGTATTTATATTGCCTATAAAATCACTACAGCTAAAACATGCTGGGTTGATGACTACGTCCTGAATAGGATACGCTATCAATGAAAGTGAAAACAAAGTTAAGGATAAGAAAAGAGAATGAAATAAATAATGTAATTTGTGATCTTTGATTTTAGTCTGTGATCTTTGTAAATATTTGTTAAATAATTAGTATATGCCTTATAATGAAAACTTATTCAAAATTGCCTTTACAAATGTTATTCAGTACAGGTATTTTCTTTCACAATTTTTTTATATACAATTGTTATTTCATGAACTACCAGTTGTGTTGCATGATCTTGTACTATGTTAACAATTAATTTTTAAAATCTTTAAATCTAGATTTGTAGCAAATATATGTTTCTCTGTTACACTTATTGAAAAATTTATTCATTTTTAATACCACACTTTACCAGGGTGTCTACAGTCACTGTGCACTCATTTATACTAGTGATGACACTACATCATATGAATTGTATTTAGTGTGGATATTTGTGATGTCACTGCACAGCAACTTCATCAGCAATGGATGACATAGGAAAATTCCCTCCAAGGTCAGATAAATGGAACACACTCACAAATTACACGCATATACCATATTATATATACTACACAATGGCATTGATTCAAAGGGCATGAACCCATTGGACCAGCAACCAACCGGCAACTTTATAGACACCCTATAGAAGCATTTATTTTTATCAATCTACTTATAAAACTTTTTATCTCTAAACTTTTTATATCTATTTTTAACTATTATAAGGGGATTTGTAGGCCCTATATGCGCTCTAATCAATTTAAACATTACCAATAGACCTGACTGTCTTCTTCTTCTTCTGCATTCGTTCTCAAACTGCTGCAGATTAGCAGGATGTAGTCCAGAATGCGTTGTCATGGTTTACAGCATTGCTGCGATATCTGTGCCTTTCAGCCTGACACATCCGACTTCAGCATGGCTTTGGGTCACTGACCCTATATGGGATGGGACAGCCAACTCCATCCCATAACCTCCTAAGTCGCCTTTTACGACATGTGTGGAAGGTAAACAGTGTTGCTATTCTTTACTCCCCTTTTGGGCTCCGGCAACACACGGGCGAGACTTGACTGTGTCTAATATTAGCACTATCCCTAGACCTGACTGTCTCTAATATTGACACTACCCCTGAACCTGTCTAATATTGGCACTACCTCTAGATCTGACTGTGTCTAATATTGGCACTTCCTCTAGACCTGACTGTCTAATATTTGCACTACCCCTAGACCTGACTGTTTAATATTTGCACTACCCCTAGACTTGACTATGTCTAATATTTTCACTACCACTAGACCTGACAGACAGAAAGAGCAAAGTATTATCCAAAAAACACTTAACAAACGATACGAAAACAGTCGACCTATTGGACGCCCTCGTAAAAGGTGGATAGATAGTGTATTAGAGACACTCAGAAATATAACAGCGGAAGAGGCAAATAGAAGGGCAAAAGACCGAACACTCACTCTCCCCATAACACCGAAAGGTACATGAGGACAGAAAGAAGAAGACTAGACCTGACTGTCTAATATTGGCACTACTCCTAGACCTGACAAGTTCTAATATTGTATTCAGCATATTTTGACAATGCTAGCATTAACCAGGCTGTTTTCAACATCAGTATACATGCTGAGGTACAGGATTGACTCAAAAACATTTATGCTTATTCCATAAACTTGGCATGAATCCTAAAAGCTCAAAAGATATCACAGATTGACTTTATTGTATTCAGATTTACCATTATGCACGCCACTTCTTTCAATAAAGATGTTTTATACCTGCGAAGTCATGAAGTGTACCACTCATAGTAAGTAATTCTCTAGTTTCGTGTGACAATGTTTCACTAGGGATCTAAAAAAAATGCACTTTTAAATAAGATGTCATTACATTAAATTGTACCTGTGACCTCTCAACAAAAAACAGCTAGCTTAACCAATATACCAGAAAGACTTCCATTGGCAGGGATCATAGTTTTGCCAGCGACAACAGCATCACCACCTAACAAAATATTTTAACAAAGACATTGTAGCTATAAATAAAATGTGCCATGAGTTTTGACTGTAGGTTCTCTCCTATGGCTGCCTACTAGTGATATGATTACAGACATCCATCAATAAGTGGAAGTGTCAAAAGCACTGAAGTAAGGGAGGCACTAAGACACATGAAAATGGCAAAGCCCCAGGTCCAGACAATATCACATTAGAAGAATTAGCAGCTTTAGATGACTTTGGAGTTGAAATAATCACAAAATTGCTGAATAACATATATAACAGCGGAAACATACCCGATGACTTAATGAGATCCATATTAATAGCATTACCTAAGAAACCAGGGACCACCGAATGTGAAGAACACCGTACAATCAGCCTCATGAGCCAAATAACCACAATACTTCTCAGAATCATCATGAAGAGAGTGAGAAACAAAATAAAATCAGAAATAAGTCCAGAACAATGTGGATTTGTAGAAGGCAAAGGCACCAACAATGCGATTTATATATTGAGAACACTAATAGAGAGGTCTATAGAAGTAAAAACAGATCTGTACCTCTGTTTTATAGACTACACTAAAGCTTTTGACAAAGATAAACATAGCGAAATTATACACATGCTAGAGAATCTGAACATTGACAGCAAGGATTTAAGAATAATCAAGAACATGTACTGGCAACAATCAGCAGCAATAAGAGTAGGAAATCAATTTGGCCCTTTTCAACAAATAAAACAAGGAGTCAGACAGGGATGAGTGCTTTCACCAGACCTGTTCTCTCTATACAGTGAAAACATATTGCGGGCAATAGTAGATATCCCAGGAATATCAGTGGGAGGACATAACATAAATAATTTGAGATATGCGGATGACACTGTTCTGATTGCAAAAAGTGAGGAAGACCTTCAAAACTTAATTAAAGTAGTAGTCACAGAAAGCAAAGAGAAAGGCCTCTTCCTAAATATCAAGAAAACAGAAGTAATGGTTATTTCAAAGAAAGAAAATAACACACCTTGCAAGATCATAGTGAATGATATAGTATTAAAACAGGTCCACCAATTCAAATATCTAGGTACAATTATTACAGCAGATGGAAGAAGTTCAACAGAAATAGATGCAGAATAGGACAGGCAAAAACAACATTCAGAAAAATGAAAAATATACTGTGTAATATGACCTTGTCATTAGAGGTGAGAAAGAGAGTTCTGCAGTGCTATATAACCCCTATACTAACATATGGGTGCGAGTCTTGGGCAATAAACAAACTGGAAAGTGGGAGATTGGAGGCAACAGAGATGTGGTTCTACAGAAGAATGCTGAGAATACCATGGACTGCCAGAAAAACTAATTTAGATGTGTTAAAAGAGTTAAATGCGAAACGGACCTTAATCAAGAATATAAGAAAAAGGCCTTTTTTCTTTCTTTTTTTTTATATTTTTTTTGGCCACTTCATGAGACAGGCAGGTTTAGAAAACATAATCACAACAGGCAAGATTGAAGGCACCAGAGACAGAGGGCGACAACGTGAGAAAATATTAGACAGTTTGACAACCTGGCACGGCAAAGAAACAACAACGACTTTGATACATAATACTGTGGATAGAGAGCTGTGGAGAGCCATGACCGCCTACGCCACCCGGCATGGCACCTGATGATGATGATGATGTAATCATTGGTAGCTGTTTTGAAATCATGATAATTTTTTTTTTGTTAGAGATATTTAAATAATATTTGCACATATATATAAAGAATTGAATTCTTCATATATCAGTGTAAGTTTTGTTTGAGTGTGTCTGATGTGAGACGTGAGAAAGTGATAAAGACGTTTTATTTTCAGAAAAAACAAATTGTAGATCTAGACCTTTTGTATTTTGGGTTGCTCCAAATCTGTTGAATATTATATATTTTAAATAATGAAAATATTGTGGTCTATTTTATTTAATCTATTTTAAGAACTTACCTCTCAAGAATTCCACTTCAGAATCACAATCAATAATGATTTCACTGAATATACGATAAAACAAAAGTATATAAAACCTGATTCACTGTCATGTCGCTTCACCTTTATGCAGGTGGCTATAAATTGTTCGGATTTCAAGATCATAATCACACGATGTCTCCTGTCGCCATTTTAGTAACAGAAACACGAAGTTAAATAAATATCTACTCATAGTGGCCATAACATTTTCTCAAAAAATGTAGAAATCTGGCTCTTTTTGGATTTAGAGCACTGGGCGAAGGATTTTGCTTTCAGGATTCCAGAAATTACACAATTCGGGCAAAATGTTTTGCCTTGCATGTTCTAAAGGTTTTTTTAAGGGATGCGGTGTGGAAAAAGAAAACGTTGACTCATGCTGCAAGATAAAGAAGTGCTGTGTAGACCTTGTTCACATCCTGTTTTCACAACCTTTTACAGCAAATTTTTCTCCTGAAATAACTCTGGGGTTTTAAAATTAAATCAAACAATACAAATATCATTCTGACATGTTGACACAAATGCCAAAGTTCTATGTTGTGAAACAAATTTTTCAAGACAGTGCCGTTAGTTTCTCATAAATTTGCAAAAATCCTTGATAATGGGAAATAAGAATGCTCTGGATTGCTGGTCAATAAAGTGTTAATGCAAAAATGATGCCTTTGTTTAATTATAATAGTTTTTTCCCCATCACAAATAGTCCCATATTACTATATTATTTATATATAGCAAACCAATTCTTATTCAAACCATATGGATGGTAAACAAAAATCCTCAAAGTGAACTGGAGGCTACGGAGATGAGGTTCTTTAAAAGAATGAAGCCAAGAAATTTAATATAGAAGTCATTAGGCTTATTGGAGTAAAAAGGAAACATTTCACAGGATGAAGACCATCCTATGTAATTTATCTTCTTTGTTGATTGAAATGAGAGTTCTTAGAAGTTATATAGAAACAATTCTGATGCATGGAAGTGTATATTAGTAAGTGAACAATTATATTGAGGCAGCAGAGATCTGGTTTTATAGAAGAATATTGAGAATACCATGTATAGATAAAAAGTGAATGAAAATATCTTGAAATTAGTTAATTAAAAAAGACTGCTTACCCACATCAGGAGAAGAGAAAAGATGGAACACATTGTAACAACATGCAAATTGGTGAGCAAGAGAGGTAGGGGATGACCAAGAGAGAAGATGCTTGACAATCTAGCATTGTGGCATAGAAGAACATCAGTATTGGAAATGATTGACAGCACACAAAATAGAAGACTGTGGAAAGACATGATAACCAGCACCACACGGCATGGACCATAAGAAGAAGAGAACACAAATTATAAGCAGTCAAGATTTTTAGGGCATGCGATGAGAAGAGCATAACTTGAACATTCAGTAACCACCGGAAGCCCCAAGGAAAGAAGAGACAGAGTAAGACAAAGAGAGAAGTTGCTGGTTGGGTTGTCACTGTGGCATGAGAGAATGTCATCAACTTAACTTATTAACAACACCAGAGAATTGTGGAGAAACATAATTGCCTACAACACTTGGCATGGCAATTGATTGCAATTACAAATTTTTTAGTCAGAACTCACAAGTGAATTCTTCTGCATTTGTTCTCAGACTCAGTTCTGCAGATCAGCAGGATGTAGTCCAGAGAACAGAATGTGTTGTATCATGATTTAAAGGTTAGCTGTGATATCTGTGGCTTGACTTCAGGGTCACTTTGACCTTATTGGATGGGACAGCCACCTCTTATAACATGCTTGGCAAGTAACAGTGTGGCTATTCTTTGCTCCCCTTTCAAGCCCTTGCAACACACGGGAGACAAGTTAGTTAAAATTTGATGTATTTATTTTCTTACATAAAACACTAGGTAAATGAGATATTAATTATCTACATCTTCGTATATGCTACTACCTGTGATATGATTGATAAAGAAAGATCATATATTTCACATGTGAACAGAATACAATGCAAAATTTGAATAAACTGAATATATTCAAGCCATACGAGTTAGTTCATATATGATATAAATATGAGTATATCTACATTGAAGCCATATGAGTTTATCTACATTCAGGCCATATGTTCATATATGATATAAATATGAGTCTATCTACATTGAAGCCATATGACTATGTACATTCAAGCCATATGAGTCTATCTACATTCAAGCCATACAAGTTAGTTCATATATGATAAATGAGTCTATCTATGCATGATAAACTTTGAAAGTGGCAAATGATTTGATTCTGGTCTGTTCATTTGGTACTATTTCATCTCACAACTTGAGTAACAGGTTTAGTAACTACTGTTTGGTGTCTGGCATGGTTAGTTAGAATAATGGTTTCTATTACTTGAACTTTGCTGAACAATAACATCACAAGTAAATACTTTCAAATACCTTATGATACTGCATATGCAGTTATGGAAAATCAAAAACTGAATTAAAGACAATGTTGGTGATAGCATTAGCTGTTGTGTCAGGGCCTAATTTAATATAGAAAAGCAACATCAGTGTTGGAGCGAAGATCAATATTTATAGCTAACTAGTGCTTTCTATTATGTTATATGGATGGGACAGTTGGACACACTGCAGACATCATCAGGTGCTGTGACGACTGGCGTAGTGTAGTGATCATGAATCTCCATAATTCTCTATTTCCAGTATTTTTTATCAGGATTGTTGTTGCTTCTTTGCCATCTATTTTCTTATGTTGTTGTCCTCGATCTTTATTTCATGTTGTAACTATGTTCTCCAGACCCCCCGTTACATAACGTGCCAAAAAAATCTGCTTCTCTTCTCTGACATTATTAAATAACCGCCATCTCACATTTGTCTCTGCCAGCACATCTTCGTTGTCTTTCTAGTTGTCCATGAATCTCAGTATTCTTCTATAGAGCCAAATCTTTATTGCCTTTAATTTTCCACTATCATGTTTTGTATTATCCAAGAAATAGAGAACATAGAGAGATGGATACAGATCGCTATGATAATAAGTGTATAGATGAATATTGTACATTTCCTATAGAAAGCATAAGACAAATGTGTAAGTAAGAAATAAAGTAGAGAGGCTTGCAGGTAAACAAGAATCGCTACTTTCAATAGTAAAATGATGAAAATTTTCATGGTGTGGACATATTTCTGCATGAATTCCAGTCAAAAATGATTTTGCATGCATAAGTTGAAGGTGAAAAAGGCAGAGGAAGATGCTGAAAATCATGTGAGATAACAGCAAAGACTGGATCAGTTTAGATTTTTCCTCATTCATCTGCATCACTGAAGATAGACATCACTGGAGGATCTTGTGAGTTGATGCATCCAATGTAATACCTCTATAACCCTGATGGGATATGGGTTTGTGGATGGATTAATGGATGGATTATCACACTAACCAGCAATAATCTGACATAACATGCATAAACCGTGGGACACAAACTCCCATAGCTCCAGAAGTCTGAAGATACAATGTACATGTTCAGAGAATGATGAAAATGGGAGTGACAAGGATAGAGGAAACTGTTTTCTTACTGGAAATATCAGAAGAGCTAAAAGATATTCAAAAAAGATTAATCAACATGGAATGGGAGGTGTGAATCCCTACGTTCTTCACAAAATGTTTTCCATTTCAGTCAAGCAATTAATTCCGGGTACAGTACAAGTAGACGACACCACATATTAATTATAATTATTTCCCATGTCTATGATTTAAATTTCATGTTCATCATTTAATAATTGACATATTTATTTATTTAGTGTTAGGGTTAGTTATGTAAAACACAACTATCCTAACCCTAACACAAATCCTAAAGTAATGTGATATTTAAATTATTAAATGATGAACATGAAATTTACAAACATGGACAAGAGAAATAGCTCGACTATATGGTGGCGTCTACTTGTACTGTACCTTATTAAGTTTAAATAAAAAACAGACTCATAGTGCACAATTTACAATTTTAATTAATATATGACCAATCCAACTCAATTTTGTTTTCCAAGAAAGTAAATATTGGAGTTATGAAGTCTAGTTCTAATTTTCATCTTCCATTTCTTCATCATCAGACTCTTCAGATGTAACACTTGCATCATCAGCTTGGGACAGACATTTCTCACAAGAACACTTGAACAGATAGTTTTCTCTGTGGATGAATAAACATATATCAGCATCAACCCTTATTACCAAGTCTATATATTTTTTAAGACTTTTCCACTATTAAAAACACAATTTATAAAAAAAAATAATGGACAAATCTACAGAATAATTGAGATTTCCTTTTTTACTTTATGTACAACATTAGTCATTTGCATGATATCTAACAATATAATTTCTGGCAGACTAAAGCTTATAGAGAAAGTCAAACATTACTTATTCCATTTGTAGTGTTTTTTTAACTATTGTCTGTTTTGATAGGTAATTAATTTATGTTTATAATTTACCTTATTTCTTTTTCTGATCCAATTATCATTGAGACTATTGGGAGGGGGCTGGTTGCTCCATTCCATACAGGGTCAAAGTGACCCAGAAGCCATGCACTGAAGTTGGATGTGTCAGGCTGAAAGCTGCAGTCTCATCTCAAACGGAATGCGTTGTGTCATGGTTTACAGAATTGTGATATCTGAGCCTCTCGTTCTTACACATCAGACTTCAGCATGGCTTTGGGTCATTGACTCAATATCGGATGGGACAGCTAACTTCATCCCATAACCTCCTTAGTCACCTCTTACGACATGCATGGAAGGTAAACAGTGTTGCTATTCTTTACTCCCCTCTCTGGCTGGACAACACACTCGTGACAATGCCTTTTCTTCTTTTGTCTACATCCTGCTAATTTGCAGGAGTTTGAGAAGAATTACAGATCTAGTAATGTCAAGTTTAGCAGCACTTTATGTTTGTCCAATCCATGATAGATTTGGTAAAGATGAGATGATCCAGCATCATAGTATATGGTTTCCCATAAGTGTTCAGCTGCCTAGTCAGTGTTTCACCAAAAATCGCCAGACTGGCTGCATCTACCATGCTTGCACAGTAGCAATGGCACCAATCCTCTACCTTCTCAGAGCAAGAGCCCAGGTAGCCTTCATCCTGGTGGCTGGGTGAGCAACTGGAGAAATGTTTACTTCAAACCATAAATAACATGTGGATTCAAAACCATGATCTGTCGGTGAATGACTTAATATTACACTGACACGAATGTGAAAATAATTACTGAAACACAAAACAAGGAAAAACACCTACCTAAGAGCTTTCTGTCGACTATGGCGGCTTCTTGTAACATCACAGCACCCAAGGTAACTAATAGTGATCTCCTAATTACAAATGACAAGTAATTAAAACACACAGACTAGCTCTATATTAAAAGTGTACTTTAAGTACAATTTACTAGAATTATATCACTACTGTATTGGCTCAGTGGTAGAGTGGTTAGTAGACGCATCTCAAATACACAACTCTGGTGAATTAGTTCATGTGCTGATCATCCACATTGTATTGGCAATATTTACAGTGGTCATTCCATGCCCGAACTATCCAGGAGCATTTACAACCAGAATATAGCTTGTTAGACATCTATGAACTCATAGTCAAGGACATTTCTCTGAATTTCATAGAGTGAATGTGACAATAACAGTCGTCATCATCACTTGTGATGGACAAACAAACAAAATTCTGGCAATACAATTGGATATGCTAGAAATAACTAAAAGTTCAACAACAATTGAATAGCAATGTCCTATACAGGGTATACAATTGCAGCATAACCTGTTCAGGACGTAGCCCAAACACAGCATTTTTGACTCGATCTTCTAGACAATATAAAAATGTTCAGTAGTTTGCCATTCTGAATGGTCTGGATGCAAAATAGTCTGCGGGTGGATATGAACCCAGTACCTTGACCTTCACAGATGCATTCTGCACCTCACCGTATTCTTCAATATTATACTAGATCAATACTGTGTCACTTAATTCATCTGATTTAGTCACATATGCAGTCTAACTTCATGGACAGCTGAAGAGGTGTCATTGTTCAGTGGAGCATGACAAATGAGGTTATTATGAGTGTATTATGTCGCTTGAATCTGTCTTATGCTCTCAGACCTGACCGGTTGTAGTCACATGCTTGCTGGTTGGGCTTCATTCTCATATGAGAGAAGTACATTTATTTACTGTATCTACACATAATAAAATGAAAAACTAGTAATGGATAACATGGTTGCTGGTAACATGAGAAAGGACCGTCCAAGACAAAGATGGACAAGAGAAATTTCTGACTACTCCTTCTGTCATCAACTATTATACATCCAGTTCGACATTGGTCATGTATATTGCAGTTTGTTTTAGACCATGGGTTCTACACAGTTATTGTTTTAGACAATGGGTTCTCCACAGTTATTGTTTTAGACATGTCCTTGACTGTAGCAATTCAAGTCGTACAGATTTTGAAGTGTTCAAAATATTAATAAAGAAGGCTTCATTCTGGAAAAGATATCACCTAAATAATAATTGACACATATTATGGTAGATGTGGTTTTCTACAATATGTGAACAAATCTGCTTCTGCCTCCTATAGTAAAAGTTACGGCTTTTCTCAAGCTCCGCCCTCTCTTACATTCATGATTTAACATTGATAGCAGAGGTTGGTATGAATATGCTATTTATACTTTGGTATTTTAATGTGCACGTTTTTTGTAGGCATTTCATATTCCACCAGTCTCAGAATTGCATTATCAGACATGGTTAGTTGGTTGCTGATCCAGCGGTCCATGGGTTCATGCCCATTGACCCAATACCATTAAAATAGCATTATATTGCTGGGAAGACTGTGGATTTTCAGCCCACCCTGGGCCAGAGAATAACTATCACGCATTCATTTTGTCAAATTCAAACTTTTCCTCTGCTGCGAGAAAATTGGTAATTGACTAGAGGTGGGCAAAATACAGCAGTGACCAAATCATTAGTACCTGGTCATTTTACTGGCCCTTAACTTATGTAAAAGTACTATTTGATTTGGACCCCAAGCTCAAAATACACCAAAATGAAACTATAAAGAACGGGGAGGGGGGGAAGTTGCATGTTTTAACTAAAATTTCAATCCAACCCAAAACGATTACCTACCTTTGACACATGTCTATCTATCTATCTATTCGCTAAACCCTTTATTGCCTTTCAGCGCTAGGGGTAGAAGAGCTCTCTCGAATGGCCTTCATATGTACTGAGTATATTGTGAAATTTGTCGCCTCTTTTATTGCGGTGGTCCATCGTTTTCGAGGTCGTCCTCTAGGTTTGCCTTCACTGTACACATGTCAACCACTCATTTTATGAAGTATCCAAGCTTATCTCCTTCATACATTTCCTGCTTTCTGCACAGGACAATTATTAATGTCACATAATTTTTGACATTCATCCATTATATCACATCTCTGTAGCTTTAATTTGACATTATTTATCTGATGTGTGCAGATATTTCAACATTGAAACTTGTGTCCTCTATTTCGATATGTAAAGAACAATATTTATATCACGTGGAGTCCTTACCTCTTCAGGTGAAATATCTGTCAATGCAACCATAGCCAATGTACTGTCTCCATGAGCAAAGGAAATCTCAGCATTAGGAACACAACTGTGGTTGCCTATCAACAAACATGGCATTTCAATTAGAATAACATCCTAGTTTCAGGCTTATATGATGTAAGACTTTTCACTATTTCTGACATACAACCACAGACAAAAAATGTTTCTAATATTATCTTACCGTACTGCTGGTTTATAATTTTATATTCTTTCACAGCAATAATTTTTCAGATGTTAAAATGGATCATTGTTATGAAGGAAGCAGTTTTGACTCCAATCAAAGTGTGGGATATTATGGCAGCTAACCAAAATGCAGAAAGTTTATTTACATGTTTTTTAAAGTGATTTCTACTATATCATTTTGTTTCACATCATAAAGTTACAATGTAATCCCTCTATAGCACATGCATTTATAACAAATTTTCCTACCGCCCATGTCAGAGACAGCGAAAGAGTAGACTCATTGGAGGATAATGTTGTGGTTGATGGTACAGTATTGAAGAGATATGGTCGACCTAATAAGAGTGGTCATTGAGTGAAGTATATAGAGTGAAGAAGAAGAAACTGGAGGTGATAACGTGCACATAGGGGTGACCAGGCGTGAGGGGAGAAAGTGTGCCCTCTCTGGAAATACCCAAAGATCACTCATCAACAACTGACTTGGACTATGTTCTTGGATGGCTGTTGAAAAGGAGAGCAGAGCAATTATGAGAATGTGCCATGATACTGGTTTCTAATCAAGAATCAAGATATGTATCACTGCATATGGTCACTGGCACTATTTTCAAGGTGATAATAGCTAAATTAAAGACAAGTCTGTTATTTTTCTTAGCATTTGCCTTGCAACTTTCTGATACCTGCTCGGACACTGTGAATCTTTTGTGTACACTTAGGTTTTGTGGAATTCTTCATATTTTTCAATTTAAATATTTATATTTACTTCAACAGTTCCAATACATATTCTAGTCATATTTGCATATATCTGTAGATCATTAAGATTTATTCATAAAGGAGCTGTATACTATAACAAAGAATAAGGGAGTTGACATGTTTGCAACTTGGTAACTCACATAGACTTTGAAGTTGATATAATCCAGAACCTTCACAGTCCAGAAAGTCACCAGATACTGTTAGAGATAGACAAGAAATAGTAATTAAATGATAATAAAATACACTAAAACGCAATGATAATTAAATATACAGGTAATAGGTGCTATTAATATGCATGTATGCACAAATGGGTACCAGAACAAATCTGGGAAAGTAAAGAGAGTCTGCATGATGCTGAACACATAGAGTGCTATTGGTTGTAGGAAAAAATATGGGTCTAACACTGTACTTTTCATATATCTCAAGTGTGAAAATAGACTGTACTTAGAAGTGCAATATATTATATTATATAAGTCATTCTAGTATATAGAACCACTTTTGATGTATGGAAGTGAATCTTAGACACTCAGCAGAAGAGTGAAAAATTATATTGAGACATCAGAGTTGTGGTTTTATAGAAGAATGTTAAAAACAAAATGGACAGATTAAAAGTGTAATGAAGATATCTTGAAAGTAAATTCAAAAAGATAGCTGCTTGCCCAGATCAGAAAGAGCCAGTTCACATTTTTTTAGACACATCATGAGAAGAGGAAAGATGGAACACCTTAAACAACAGGCACATTGAAAAGTGAGAGTGGTAGGAGAAGACGCTTGATAACTTAGCATTGTGGCATGGGAGATCATCTGTATCAGATTAATTGACAGCACATGAAATAGAAGACACTGGAAAGACATTATAACACACGGTATGAAAGAAGTCCAACTATGTATAACAGGTAATTTCAGGAATAGGGTAATGAAGTTTTACTAATCACTAAAGACACACATAATAACACACAGAAATCGACATTTCGACCAAAAGGCCTTTATCAAGACAAAAATTAAAACATACAACAGAAAACAGACAGTAAGGATATGGATGTTCACATTGGCATGTGTAATGCTCAATGAGTGGCGCTGATTGATACATTACTAATGTCTTCACTGTGCTGATGGTGAGACCAAACTTATCACAGGCAAAGAAAAGAGGTCCATGCTGGCCTGTATGTCTTTCAGACTGGTAGCGTTTAGTGCAAAATTGTCTGTGAACAAGAAGTAGCAAACAATGTCCGTCTTAGATTTTATCTTGGCCTTCAATCTACTAAGATTGAATAGCCTCCATCAGCTCGATAGCAAAATCAAATTCCTGCACTGTTATTCTGGAAGGCATCATTTAACATGGCAGAGAACACCATGCTGAAGAGCACCTGAGCCAGGACACAACCCTGTTTGACACTGTTAGTTACTGGAAACAGGTTTGAGTGTGCACCGTCATATTGACTGGCAAATCATGGTAATTTTTGGGACACTCAAATTTGGCTATGATCTTCCATAGTCCTTCACGATTTACAGTGTCAAATGCCTTAGTTAGGTCGACAAATGTGGTGTAGAGACTAATGTTCTATTTGCGACACTTTTCCTGTAGTTATCTGGCAGTGAATATCATGTCAACCAAACCTCTGCCCTGTCGGAAGCCACATTAGCTCTCTGGGAGGAGACCTGTCTCAAGATGTGCTTGCAGTCTTTTTAACAGGATCCTAGCCAGGATCTTGCCTGCTATAGAGAGCAGGGATATGCCTCAGTGGTTGTCGCAAGCTAGGCTTTTTCCTTTACTCTTGTATAGATGTATGATGGAAGCATCCTTAAAATCTTGAAGCATCGCTTCCAGGTTCCACATTGTCTGGAAGAGCTCTGTGTGTTCAGCAGTCATAACAACGCCACTGACAGCATAAACTTTGACTTGAATGGAGTCTGGACCTGGCGCTTTTCCTACGGACATATATGAGATTGCTCAAAACCATGATAATCAGCATTCACAGAATAACAGGTGCTAAACATATACATACATGGAGATAAACTACACCAAGTAGAACACTATCAATATCTTGGACACATAATCACAAATTACAGAGTTAAAAAAAGAATGGGAATGGCTAAAAATTAGGGCTGTGGAAATTAATGATTACTTAATCGATTAATCATTAAAAAATTTAATCAATTAAAATTTTAGAAATATTTTTTTTATTTTTTTCCAGTTTCTTAATTTTTATGTTTTTGTTACTTACTTTTCCCACATATTATTATTTATTTAGACGTGCAGATGCAAACAAAAATGCAGACTAATGAAAGCACCATTGAAGTTAAGCATTTAAGTGGAAAATTGAGCAAACATTTTATTTTTGAGCTAACTGCTGATGGCAAAGTAGACGATATATATAGATCTATATATGCATTATAATTAATCAACATTATCGATTAAATTTTTTTCTGATTAATCGAACAACAAAATTTTAATCAGTACCAGCCCTACTAAAAATACTTTCAATGACATGAGGAAAATAGTAACATCTAAACAAATTACAAATAAGTTAAAAATGAGAATTATAAAATGCTACATTTATTCTATACTAATTAATGTATGACTCAGAATATGGATACTAAACAATGACAAGACAGAATTGATACCATTGTGGTAATATATAAAAGAATAGGGTTCTAAGACGTTCTATAAAAAAGAGGTTCTAACAACACTTAATATGAAGAAAGAATTATGAAAGAAAATAAAGATCAGGCAAATAAAATAAAATATTTTGGACACATTATAATACCTTGTTGTAGACCTTATTTGAGGGTAAAGTCAAGAGGAAGCTAACAAGAGGTAGACAGAGATACAAGTGGGAGAGTAACATCAAAAGATGGAAAGGTTACAGTTTAGCAGAGTACACCACCAAAACAGGAGACAGGCGATATTGGTGGTCTGTTGCAGCCAACCGTCATTGCGGAGACAGCACTTGATGATGATGATAGGCACAAAACTGTTTACATCTTTCTTAGGTACAAACAACTGGCTATACACCTTCGAAGGTATAAACAACTGTTTACATACCTTCATAGGCACAAACAACTGTTTACGTACCTTCATCAATCTCTTCATAAATCTTTTCTATTATTTCATCTAGTTCATTCTTTTCAGAGTCTGCTAAATTAAGGCTTTCTGTATTTTTCACCCATCTACTAAAGGAGCTGTAGAATAAAAGTGTAACAATATAATAGTGAAACAATTAATAAAATAACTTTACTATTTAAAAAAAATGTAATCACAATTTTTCCAAAACTAATCACTACTATAGAAAAATAAGTCACATTATAATGATGTGATTTTTATAATAAATTTTAGTTTAAATTAATAACTTTACCATGATGAAATAAAGATGCTAATAAAACAGTGCTCCAGTGAAAAATGGTTAAAATAAATTCCAGAAAATAATCTGATAGATGCATATTACTCTCTGCCAAGAACTGAGCAGGATACAATCTTCTGACTTAGAACTGGTCACAGTAAACACATCCACTATACATACAATAAGCTAAAAATTGATCAGACAGACATGTGGAGAAGAAAAGTGACACAGTATGAAACAGATTGTTCATTATAAGATAGATTCACGCGTTCATATGCGTGAACAATGAAACAAACATGACATTTATTAAACTTAACTTCAGAGCTTCAAAACTAAACATTACAAAATTCATTCTTTCTTTCTGTTCACTTATACATGTTGCATCTCGCATGATACTTTGGTTGGGGGTGCGACTATTAGTCCAGTATTACCAACCAGCACCTGTGCTTGTTTGGGCAGGACTGTGGACCTGATTAATATAGAGGGATAGCCTGACCAATCTTAGTTTTCAGCCTCTATTTTCTGGACTATGCTCCATCTCAACTTCAAGGAGTTGACATTGATAGGGACAAAATTATAATTCACATAAAAAAAGTGAACACCAATATAAGACATGAGGTCTACTATTGAGAGTAATGGAGAACAAGATAGAGGAAAAATACAAAGAGAACATCCAAGCGGAGATCTGGATATGTCCAGTGGATGATGATAATATATTTAAACCTAAATCTGATCACATTGCAGAGGTATGGCTCAACATTAAGGTCCAGACATGCTGAGGTGAAAGAGTTGCTGCGATTAGCGGACAGTGGCATGACAAAATTTGGTTACTGCAACATCAAACTAAGGGCTGCCTAACCTGCTGTTCTAAAATTGTGTTCTGCAATACTTCTAATACAATATTTATTGGCTACACACCTATGGTGAGATTTGGAGAGTTTTGTATTAAGTGTGGTAAAAGTAGAACCTGTAAGGTAGAAAGAAAGGAATGTTGGACAAGGGAGCTACAGGAACTATCAGCAAGCATACCCTTTATCATCTCCTATGAGAGACGAGCATTTATGACTTTGCCATAACATTGGTTCATAACCAAAATGACTACAAACACAATTATCACAAATGTAGATTTCCGTGGTATAATAGTTAACCCTTTAGCTGCAGAGGTATCCTTAAGGATATGATGAAGGGTTGTTGCCATTTTGCCGAGATCTTCTTCTCCTTAGTTTCCCAGGGAAACAATTCATCTGTAAGCTTTATCGTAAGCACCCAGATGAATTTTTTCCCTAGGAAACTAAGAAGAGGAATATTGAAAAATGGTGGTGGCTTATAATCATATCCTTAAGAATACCTCCACAGCTAAGGGGTTACTCCATTGTATTCAAGAGGTCACGAGTTCAATCCCAGATCATTATGTCTTGTTTATAAATGCATTTACTTGGAAATCTCTGAATTATGGCTTGAAATTATGGCTTGAAATATGAAATAATGCTACAATTAATACTATTGGAAATTGTTCCACTTCCTTGAGAGGAAGAGTACATATGAGGAAACCCTAATATACTGAAGTCAATCCTCTCTATGCCATTTTATCCCTTTTTAAGTTTAATATATTTTGCATATAAGACTAATAGACAAGTTTAAATTAATGGTCATTGCAAGGTAACGGTTGATCCCTTTGCAAAACTATTAGGTGGGGGTGGCCAATTCCCTTTCTTGCTGCTTTTTACCATCTCTAACTCATGCGTCAGGTACCTATTTACAGCTGGGCTTTGGACATGCATACATAGGATACGTCAGATCCATATTAGAATATAATATCCAATTTCAGGCCACTTATTCAAAAAGCTCTTGCACACACTTGGACATAGTACAAAGCCAGGCTCTCCGATTCATTATGGCATTAGATCACCAACAGTTGTCTGTGAAATCAATGCATACACAGAGCCATTAGACATTAGAAGAGAAAAGGCAACTATAGAAGCTGTGGAAGGATACAAACTATTCCCACAAAACCATCCTAACAAAGAAGTACTCAACAAATGGACAAGTAAAAAAAGGCAAACCAAAATTCCAAGTACAGCTAGCAGAAGTACTAAACAAGAAACATCACCTTCCTGAAGATAGAGAGGAATCTGAAAGAGTATCAAATATCCCACTCATTATTCATACTGTCCAAATAAACACTACACTAATTGATAAGTCAGTAACCAAGGCAACAAACCAAAACAACCTTGCTGCCTGCTCACATGGAAACAGAGGTGATAAAACCAGTCTTAGTATTTAAGTGGCTGTTTAATCTGTTGTATCCTAAATCTTAATATGTTTGCTTCAACGTTAGAAGCAGAAACATGAATGTCAAATTTATAACACAAACATAAAACTCATTGCCCAGAGTTAATGAAGGTTTGATTTATTCCAAATATATATTAATGACAGGTAAATAAATTGTTTATAATTTATTGACAAGTCAATAAATTATAAAATATTTTGAATAAGTTTACAAGATTTTTTTGCACTGATGAAGCACATCTAGAACTTCAAGTATATTTCAAAATAATAAAAATCTGTAATAATATCTTAGAAGCCGGATGTGCCAGTCAATGGCACAAAACGGTGACATGTTGCTTTCCATTCTTTAGACTACATCCTGCTGAAAATTTAGTAGGACTTTTGTCCTGCTATAAGAGAAATCCATGTGAGTTTAAAAATGAATTAACATACAAAAGATTATGATAGTGAAAGAATATATCTCACCTGGAACCTATCCCTTGGCCATTTGTGCCTACAAGAGCAAACAGTAAATTGAAGCCTTCAGGTGTGAACCACTGCAAAAAGGGAATACCAAAATGCTAGGGGTGCCATTACAGATCTAAATATCACAGATAATTTAAAACTTAAATAATTACATTAAGTTTCAGTCATAGAAAAATGTATGTTATGATCTAAAGGTTTTTCAACATGGATTAACGTTTAGCACACGTGCAGCAACTGTATTCACCAACATTTTCCCGTCTGTTGTCAGCTGACGGCAAGTATATTTGCTGTCATAGGCTGCAGTTACTAGGTACACTTCAATCAATTTAAAAATTCACAATTTTTAATATTATTTTTTACCAGATTTGATAAATCTGACAAATTGATTCAATTGCCTACCTTTTCCTGCAGCTTTAGTGGCAACCATGTGTTAAATTTAAATATTGATATTTTCGCAATTTAGTGACAATTTCAAACAAAAGCATCGCCATGACAGGAAATTGGGTTTTATAGACTTTTATTTTATCGTATTTTCATTAAAATCATTATGGATTGTGATTCAAATGATTATTTATGGAGAGATAAGTTATTTCCACACTCGAAAAACAGTTACACCACGCTGTTTTACCATTAAGATCCGTGTATAACCCAAGAATTTTTGGACAAAAAACAGAGATGACTTCATACTCCTCGACTTATATTCGAGAGTAAGATCAAATTTAAAAGAAAATTACGTCCAAATCACAGTAAAAAAGGAGAAAAACACTTTAAACAAAATTCCAGTCGCATGTCCCGATATATTAAGCCAGGATAAAATTACTAGGGCTCACCGGCAATCTAGAGCGTATTTACCATAATGCTAGGCCTCTAATTACATTAATTTCTATATATCATACAATATTTCCTTCAAAATCTCCAATATTTCTTGATAAAAACTCACTTACTAGGTCTATATCGTTATTTCAGACACGCCGCCATTTTTTTAGAATAATTTCCCGGAAACGCTATTTATTGCAATGGGTATTACCGTTACGGTACATATATTTCTATCATAACGGTTTCAATTGATCATCGAAATTGGTCAGAAAAGTATACCAGTATCTGATGTTATTTATTAACCTAACTACGGTAAAGTGTAGGTACCGGTAGTTACAGCGTGCATATAATGTCTGTGATAACAAATGACGTCTATATAATGGTAACTGGCGTTTATAGTCTAGCCTTACTGGGTAGTGTTTTGATAGTAACAGACTAAATTATAGGAGGTTTGGCTTGCGTACAGCAAAATGTTTAAACAAAATTATCTGTAGTGTAGGCACAAAACAGAATAACATCAAATATCGATAAAATTTAGGAAAACTTACCGTTGCCAGTCCAAACAGTCATTGAAATCCTTCAAAGTCCGAATCACTGTCTGAAGTCTGAAATAACTCACGAATGTCATCATCTGTCATGGAAACATCAGGGTGGATATCGTCAGTCTCTGGTACATTGTCGTCGTCAGCATCGTCCTCAAAGATAGCGTCGTCCTCACTTCCATTCATTGCGTTACTTATTGAACACTTTTTGAAAGATCTGATGATCATTTCGGATGAAATATCAGACCACGATTCTTTGACCCACGTAACGATTGTGGTGATGTCAACATTTCTGATGTTACCACCCTTCGTCACTGCTAAATCAGATGATGCCATCCAGTCATTCCATTTTGCTCGGAGTCTGTCCTTGAATGGTTTGTTCTGGCAGACATCTAGTGGCTGTAAGAGGGTAAGTCCCCCAGGAATGACGGAAACAGACAACCCACTCTCACGGTATCGTTGTTCCACTTTCTCTGTGAGATGCGCCCTAAATGAATCCCAGACTAGCATGTATGGTTTTTTTAAAGCGGCCCCATTCCTCTGCCCCCACACTTTATCCAGCCATTCCAGAGTACCACTTTCGTCCATCCAACTTTAAGTGTGAGCACGTACAAACACGCCACTTGGGAATTTAATACCCTTAGGCGGAGTCTTGCGTTTAAATATCATCATGGGGGGCAAACGTGACTCATCTGCCATGCAAGCTAACACAACAGTGAATTGAGTTTTTTCATGCCCGGTTTTCTTTACAAAAACTGTCTTCGCACCTTTGCGTTCAACAGTGCGATTAGAAGGCATATCAAAGCAAACAGGTGCCTCGTCCATGTTTCCTATTTGAGATAGATCGTAGTTAAATCTCTTCCTCAGGTTGATAGTGAAACGAATCAATTTTTGTTTCTAGCTCCTTCAGCAACTTTTGCGCCAGCTTAGTGCGTGTTCGTAGACACAAGTGATGTCCGTTCATAAAGCGATTGCACCATCCCATTGACGCAACGAAGTTCTCAGATTTGTGTTTCTGGAATGCAGGATCTTTCAATATCAAGAGCGCCCTCATTCAAATATTGGTGCGGGTTATAATTAATCCGTTCTTTCCAGACTCCATTATCCATTCGGATAATTTCTTCTCCAGCGCAGGGAATGAAGCTGTACGGCCGCGTGATGCTCTCTTTGACCCTGGCATCAAAGACAATTCTTCCTTTTTTTTCCTCCATTCTCGCACTTGCTTTTCGTTCACAATGAAGTGGCGGGAAGCCATGGAATTGTTGGACTTCTCCGCAAAAGCGATAACATCCAACTTAAAACCAGCAGTATACGATGTTCGTTTCTGTCCAGGCATCCTTCTTATAAAACACGAATAAAATCACAATGACAATAAAAATTTATGAACTGGAAGCTAAACTACTTGTGCAGTATTCTTGGCTAGCTAAGTCAGCCTTATATTCTGTTAATTAGTCCAGCCCACTGAGGCCGCAGATGGACTACTGGCCCTACCCATTTTTAATTGGCTCAACCAATCCAAGTTTCCCTCACATTATGTGATGCCATTCAGATAAGTGACTAAATGCAATCTTTCTTTATAGAAGATTTGAAACGAGGTTCCAAATCACAACACATCATAGGCATTTTGTAGTAAAATTCCGCCGTAATTGATTCCCTCCCACAACCACTGTACATTTAGTAGAAGACGAGATCAATTTCACAATCCTCTGTTATGTTTATTTTATTACCGTATTCTCCCCACACGGTAAACATAACCAGGAACAAAGTTCAAACTCTTCTGTATCTTATAAAAACAAACGTGATCTCGCTGTCTTGCCTTTCATCGTTTCCGCTTAAACGTCACTGTCAGAAGCCGGTGACATAATAGTTACGTAGTAATTACTATTCACTAGCGCTGTTCCGCGTAATAACGCCCAGACACCCAACACAGACAATTCATTCGGGAAAAACTTTGTTCCCCAAAGTCTCGCCACCTCATAAACCATCTATAGCCATGGATAGGGAAGTCAGCCTATTCATTATTTTTGGATATATTGATCCAGAATACAGTAGCCACCGGGGTTTCATTCTTTGATTCATTCAAGTTACGTGAGTGAAGCAAATGAAAGGAATGCCATTTTCTTACAGTTGCAAAAGTTTGTGTTAATTTCCATTTAGCATGTCGGTTCTTTCTTATGATGATAAAATTCATTATTGCCGGCATTGTTAAGTTGGGGATGTCGGTCTATAGTCCGATCTTAGACTTTCTCCACTTTCGGGAAGGGATAATTAGGTTCTCGGCCTACAATCGGATGGGTTTATATTCGGAACTTAACGAAATCTAAATTGATATTAAAAATTTTCAAGAAAGTTCAAATGATACATTTACAGACTAGATTTAGGTTTATAGAAGGATTTTAAGACATACCTGTAGGTTTAAGCCTTTTAATCCCTGAAATTATAACAATTTGACCATAAATCACGCCAGATTAGGTCTGTGTTATACTGTTTCCACTCCAGAATATTTGCAAAATAACGTCAGAAACTTCATATTATTATATTATCGCTTTAACAATCAAAATTTCTGGGGTTTTGTGGGAAAACGTCTTTGAGACTGTCTTACATGTCTCATATCGCGCACGCACACAAAAATAAATCCTACACCAATATATGCAAACTTCAATTCTTTATTTATATGTGCAAAAATTATTTCAATATCTCTTAACAAAAAAAAGTTATAACAATTTCAAACTAGCCACCAACTATTACCTAACTTTTCCAAATATTAATTCAGCTGGCAGGAGAGAAATTACGTAATTGTAAACAGGGTGCTATAGGTTAATGTGAACAGAAATGACAATAACAAGTTATGTAAAACATAAGCATATCTTGTGTTGACATATACAGATGGCACATCACAGAATAAAATTGGGAGGAAATGTCACATCCACAAATGTCAGAGAACATGACAGAGAGCAGTTTGTAGGCACCTGTATATTGACTGGGCCTAAAAGGGGAGCAAATAATAACAATACTATGACCTAATATGCATGTCACAAGAGACAACTAATCAGTTCTGGGAGTGAAATTGGTTGCCCTATCCTATAGGTCAAAGGTGATCAAAAAAAACCCATGCTGAAGTTGGATGTGTCTGAAGCACAGATATCACAGCCAAGATATAAATCAGGAAACAGTATATTCTATTCTCTGGGCCACATCCTGGTTAACTATCTAGTGGCTATTGTCTATCCCTAAGGTGGATGATGGTCAGAATATCCACACTTGCAGTAAGAGTAGGGATTGTGACTGGGAGCTTTAGCTGTCTATCCAAGGCCAGATGTGTCGCCTTGGCTGTGTTAATCCATATTTGTTCAGGGTTTCTGTTACAATGATGTTTAACTCTTTGTCTCTGTGCAGTTTTCCTGCTATTCTGAACACGATAGTAAATTCATATTAAAATAGATTTGAGCGGCTTTTCGGCATAGTGGGTATCCAAAATGTAGATATTAGCGGCTCTGTGGACATTGAGAGTTAACCTTCACCAAGCCAATATCATTCCCGGCCGCCGAGAAACAAAATGGCCGCTCGCGCTTTTGGCGGCCCGGCCCACCCAACGATAATATCGTGAGATTTACACGTACCACAGTCCGTGCACATAGCTGGGGACATGCGCAATCGAAGCCGGTACATCCCCCACTTCCGAAATGATCGTTTTTGAGAATGGCTAGCTATTCGTAAAAGTTTAAGAGCAATTAATCTGACCACATCTGTACACCGGTACGATGCCATGATGATGGATCGGTTTTATAGACCTTTATTTCATCGTATTTCGAATAAAATAACATTGAATCGTGGCTTGAATCATGGATTATTAGGTTATTTAGTTTCACAGCAGTGAATATACAGAATGCCGTGTTGGTTTGGGGACTTGTACGTTTGATATCGAATATTTTGAAGTGGCAGAAAAAATAACTCTAGGCCTAAGCTCAAAGAACGATTTTACTGCAAATCTACATGTTTTATACAGTTCCCCCGGCTATATTTTGATAATTTCACAGTGAAAGAACATAAATACAACAGATTAGCGTGATTTAGTTTACAGTGTTGCCAAGGAATTCGATATGTAAGGTAAGTTATTTTTTTTCCTTATTTTTTTCCTCTTTATTTGTTATAAAATATATGTTTTTTGTGAAAAACGTCTTTACCACTTTCTCATATGTCTGGTATCACACACACACGTACATAAATTACACCAATATATGCATAATTCAATTCTTTATTTATATGTGCAAATATTATTTAAATATCTCTAACAACCAAAAAATTATCACATTTTCAAAACAGTCACCATCAATAATGCAAATTTTCAAAAAAGAATCAGGTGGCAGGGAGTCGTTTCGTATTTTTTAATCTGGCTTGCTAAAGGTTAAGAAAGAACACAGAAGAAGTGGGTAAGAATGTTAAAAAATGAAATCAGGGCACATGAATCAGTGTACTAGGTATAGCAGTTTTGTGCACCTTGAATGACATGAGGAGTTCTAAACATAAAATCCATTTTCCTTAATATTGATAATTAAGTTAGATGGCTATAATAATTCATTCACTTTTCTCTATGCTAAATAGAGTAACATCCTGATGTCCAAACAGCCCCAAAATCACTGGAGAAAGGCATAGCCACGACACCTAAAGAAGACGTCACGGCAGCCAGGAATAACGAACACTGGAGAAAGGTCAAGCCACACAATACTCCTTTTTTAGGGCTACAGCTAGAAGGCACAGCGGCAAACCCGGCTGGATAGCCAAATTCTAGCGTCAATCAGGCACATAAACCACAAAGAACACAGGTTCCCAAACACCCTTATATAACCAAGATTGACATCAAATCCTAGGTTGAAAGAGACGTGCTTCGACCAAATGAGGGAAACCCATTACTAAACAAACAAATCTATGCTAAATCTCTTACTGTAAATATTTGCCGTAAAGGTTATTTATATCGTTAATCTTGGTGCAAACCAGCAGCTCAAATAGCTAACCAACAGAGAAACTCCTACATTTGTTCTCAAACTTCTTTTGGTTAGCAGGATCTAGTCCAAAGATTGGAATGTGCTGCATGATGGTCTTAAAGGGCTGCTTCATAATCTCACAGCAATAAATCAAATCAACACATCAAAAACTCATATACTAGATTTTACGAGATCCAACGACAACATAGAAATTCAAAATGTTCCATTATTAAAAGTCAACAATTTTACATATTTAGACACCAATCTAGCATTGGATGGAGACTCATCAAAAGAAATTTTACACCGTATTGCCCTTGCAGCGGGTGCTTTCAATAAACTACGCAACATATGGACGCCAAACACACTAAGAAACACCACAAAACTCAAGTTGTTTAACTCCAACATCATCCCTATTCTATCATATGGGTGCGAAAGTTGGAAAGCCACAAAAGCCACAGATAAAAGACTCGACTCCTTTGAAAACAAATGCCTACGTACCATTCTGAACGTTAAGTGGAGTGACTTTAAATCTAACACTACTATAAGAGAGGAAAGCAAACAAACCTATATATCTTCCTTCATTAGACAAAGGCGTTGGACTTACATCGGCCATGTTCTCAGAATGAACAGCCTAAGAATTCCCCAGCAATCACTATATTGGGTGCCACCTGGAGTAAGAAGAAGAGGGAGACCTAGAGAAACTCTACGAAGAACCATTAATAGAGAAGGCATGTCAATGAACCTAAACAACACGCAACAATTGAAAGACCTGGCAACACAAAGACAGAAATGGAAGGCTATGGTTTCTGCCCTATGCGCCGCCTATGGCCCTGGAGGAACATAACATAACAATTAATCAAATATAATAAATGAAGTATGTTCAGTTTAGAGAAATGCTTCACAACTACTTATTTTTGAATTTATAGCCTCCACTTAAACATTCACCAGCAGGGCCAATGCAACATACAAAGCCAGATATATTTTTTTCCTTGAACTTTAGCTAATTCAAACTAACTGGAGATTGAGATATTAACTCACTGATGTTCGTCCGTCGTGATCGTTGATGACCAAAAACTCAACCATAATAATAATAACAATAAATAATAAAATAATAAAGTTAATAGTGCGTTTTTAAATGACTAGCAAGTCCAATGCGCGCACAAAATGTTCTTTTACAGAATTGACAACAATAGAAGGCATATGTGTGAGGTTGAGATGTTTTTTCTTTTCTATGTGTCCGCTTCTGTCTTGCAGTTTCTTGTCTGAATTCTTCCGCCTCTAGTGCTCCCGTTCTAATGCTGAAACGCCATGCTGTTTTATCCTGAGCGAGGCTCTCCCAAGCGCCTACGTCAATGTTAAGATGTTTCAAGGATGACTTGAGCGTGTCTTTGAAACGCTTTTTCTGTCCACCAGCTTTTCGAAGTCCTTGTTTGAGTTCTCCATAATATATTTGTTTTGGCAAACGCGAGTTCTCCATACGCACAAGATGGCCTGCCCAGCGTGCCTGCGCCTTTATAAGTATTGTGTGGATGCTTATTGAGGTTGATTTTTCCAAGACCTCATAGTAAATAAATGAGTTGAGAAATGACTAGCGCTGAAGTTGGTTTATAGTGTGGAAGGAGTTGTGCTAATCGTCAACCACACTCTCTCTCCTGAGTTTTATCTTGGTCCAGTGGCAAGACAAAGTCGAGACAACTGGGAGAAAATCAGGTGCAGTGGATGGCCAGAGCGTACCAAGTATTAACTTAGTATTAACTCACTAACCTCTCTGCCACAAAAGCTGACAATAATATATGATCTTGATAAAAAAAACCTGGGAAGTTGATCTACTTTGATAAACTTTGGCAGTTCAATGCCAGTCTTTGAACTATTCAGGTCTTGTAAAGTTGACAGCTATCCATACAGTGAATTAGTAATCATTATGGATGTTTATAAAAAGTCATACCTGATACTACAATCAAACTTATCAATGAAAAGTCATACCTGATATTACAATCAAACTTATCAATGAAAAGTCATACCTGATAGTACAATCAAACTTATCAATGAAAAGTTTTCATATTTCTGTTATAATTAATGGATATTTAGAAATACATTAATGCAAATTCATCACAGGTACACAACATATGATGTGACCAAATCTACATATGAAAACAGGTGCTAACCTCTTGTACAGATTCCTCATACAAAGCTTCCATGAGCAGGTTTCTCAGTATATCCCTCTGCACCTATAGCGTGAAGAGAAATTACTTGATCAGATTATGAGCAAGACACAAAAACATAATAAAATGCATATAATAAAGTGACAAACCTTTCAATGTAGTATTTTAATAATATTTAATAATCAATCAGGAGATTATGAAAACAACATGGTGTCATGTGATGTATTCTTTCCAGAATGTTGTCTTCCCAATGAACTCTCTGAACCCCCTTCTGTCTTGGGCGATGCGGCTTGCATTTTCCAATGATGTATTCATATTACCTTTAATGTCGTCAATCCATCGTCTTCTTGGTCTGCCCTATCCATATCTCCTTTTCCCAGGTACTCTGCCCTTCATTATTTGTCTTTCTAAACATTTGTGTCTCTTATATGACCAAACAAGTGTAGTTTTCTTTTTGCTATTGTGTTTAGTAACCAACACTCTGAAATCTTCAATGTGTTTATAATATCTGAGTTTTTATTTTTTTCCTTACATGATATTCTAAGTATCTTTCTATAGCATTTTATCTCAAAGGTGTTGATCTTCTTTTCCGCGGACTTACTTAGGGTCCATGTTTCATAGCTGTATTTTGCAACAGGAAAAATAAAAGTGCGCAGCATTAACAATTTAGTTTCTATTTTGTTGTTTTTCCATATGTTTTTCAACCGTGTTATTTTACAATATGTCATTGCCAATCTTTTTCTTTTTTTCTGCCATGCAGTCTCCTGCACTGTTGATATTTGCTTCTAAGTATTTGAATTTATCCACACATTCTATCTCAGTATTATCTATTCTGATTTTTGGTTCTTTTGTAGTTATATCTGTTGATATGATTTTTGATTCTTGCGTTTTTAATATATATTTTTGCATTTTTAAATATAAATTTTGTGATTCGCTATATTTCTTTGTGTTCTTAAACAGCTGTTCCAATCCTTTTATATCATTTGAAAGAAGACAGTATCGTCTGCGTAACGTAGTTCAAGGGACTCAAAGCCACCGATGTTTAAAGCGTGATAATCAGCATTGTGTATGTCTTCTCACACATTCCACATTAAAGCAATATGGCAAGTATAAAATATAACTAATGATTGTTCACGAGATGGGAGAAATGAAAAAAAAGCACAAACTTAAATAGTACATATATATATATATATATATATATATATCACATATCTCCACAACGTTCTATCTCAAGTATCTTGTATTAGGATCATTATTGAATCTTTCATGTATTGCCAGGACAAAAAAAGGGGATCAAAGAATAGCAACACTGTTACTTGTCATGAATGTCACATGAGGTGACTAAGGAGCTTTTTGGGATGGAGTTGGTTGTCCCATCCCATAGAGGGTCAAAGAGAAGCTATGCTAAGTCTGAAATGTCAGGCTGAAAGGCGTATCTATTGCAGCTAAGCTGTAAACCATGACAGAATACATTCCGTTCTCTTGACTATATCCTACTAATCTATGGGAGCTTGAGAATAAACATAGAAAAAGAACTATACATTTTTTCTATTGCTGCCTTTCTGGTCCTCTTTTCTTCAATTTTGCCTGTTGTCGCTTGTATGCTGCAAAGGCCCAAAAGAGGGCAGAGAAGAGCAACACTGTCAATTGCCAATTACCATAAGATGTGAATAAGGAGATTTGCGAGTGACTCTGGCTGCAACATCCCAAAAGTCAAAGTCACCCAAATGCCATGTTAAAGTTGGATGTGTAAGGCATAAAGCAGCAGATATTGCACTCAAAATGTTAATCATGACAACACAGTTCATTCTTTCGACTGCACCCTCCAAACCAGCAGGTGTGTAAGATGAAACACAGAAGTTGCCCATTGTCACCATGTTCCCCAAATTACCTTGCCTCAAATGTAATTTTTTTTAAATATATATATAATAATCTGGCCACTTGATGACAATCTGATGAAGAAAGATTGTGATTGATAAATTGTACAACTCCCATTTCCCCCAAAATGTGTAGTCTATTCTAATCCAAGTATATGAGTGTCACTCAGCTGTTAACCTCCATTAATAATAAGCAAAATCATAATGGGGATATATATATATATATATATATGGAAGTATAATGTAACATGGTGTTTTATCTGGTAGGTCACTGGTAAGACACACAGACCTTTCTCGTTTGAATCCTTTTTATATATATATATATAAAGGATTCAAACGAGAAAGGTCTGTGTGTCTTACCAGTGACCTACCAGATAAAACACCATGTTACATTATACTTCCAGTACATGCTATGACTATAGCAAGGCTTTTCTTACAGTAAAATCCCTCCAATAATCATCTTTACAGTCATATGTTCTGCTGTCTCATAGGTTAAATGCAAATCTCGTACAATTTATTACTTTTGTCTCTACCAAAAGATTCCAATGGATGATGAAGAGATAAACTTCTGGTAAAATGGTGCGAAATGACGGTTGTATTTCTTATCACCAGAAATGGAAGTGTAGCTCATTGTATCAGGTCTCATTAATGTATGTGCTAAAATGTGAACAATTATGCTGTAAACACATTTTGGAGTCACAAGTCAAACAGCCTGAACAGATAGCGACTCACCTGAAACTGGTCTCCAAGTAATTTATGAGCTATGTGTTCTTGTTCATTGACAGCACTCTTTACAAATGTGGAGAACTTCGACATAATCTCTTCCTTATCTTTTGCCTTGAAGATGAAGTAGATAATATTGCATGTAATCAAGGTATCTACATATATGGCTAAACAAACTCAACTCACAATATAAACTACTACGAACCATACAGAACACCACAGAATACAACTCATATGTCCAGTGAAGTGTAATGTCAGTTCATAACTCCTATGTCCAGTGAAGAACAATGTCGGTTCATAACTCCTACGTCCAGTGAATCATTAAAAAGTGTGAATCATGGTCACAAGACTGTGTGGTTTGGTGTAAAGATCGGAACAGCCCGTAAAGAAAACATAAGAAATACAAAGAGATTGAATCAATAAATAACTGAAACTGTCAGCTGGTACACTCTGATGGATTTATTGATCGGAGCACATATGCTATAGTCCAGTGTGTGCTGATGATATGATGTGCAGTGATAACTTACAACTGTTTAACAATACATCAACTTATCTAAAAACTGTTATAACAATACATCAACTAATTTACATACTGTTATAACAATACATCAACTAATTTACAAACTGTTATAACAATACATCAACTAATCTAAAAACTGTTATAACAAAACATCAACTAATCTATAAACTGTTATAACAATACATCAACTAATTTACAAACTGTTATAACAATTGTCTATCCCCAGGTTGAGTTGTCGTAGCTTCCACACTTGCTGATGAGCAAAGGGGGTTTATGGAGTAGATGTAGTATGCATTCCAGAGCCAGTTGTGTTACTCTGGTTGAGGTGTAGTTATGTTCATTCAGGATGTCTATCCACCTTTTCCTAGGCCTGTCCTTGGCTCTGTATCCTGATTCCATCTTGTCATAAGCTCTTATGGGAAGTTGATCGTTCATCCTCATAAGATGTCCAAACCATTTTATTTATTGTTTCTCTATATATTTGATGCATGATGTGATACCTATTATCTTTCTGATGTTCTCACTATGCATTTTGTTGAGTCTGATGACTTCAATAGCCTTCCGTAGACATTTCATGTTTCGATATTTCTCTTATGTGTTGATGTCAGTTGCCACGTCTGGCATTGGTAGCATAGTGTTGGTATAAAGATGCTCTTAATCATTTGCTTCTTTAATTTCATGTTGATTTTTGGGTGAAATATAACAATACACAAATTTTTCTGCTTCCATTCTTATTTCTTTTTCTTCTTGTTCACAATTAAACATGTCTAAACAGCAAGTCTAGTTTTCTTAAATAAATGCTGCGGTATGTGAAAGCTCCTCAGTGCTCCCATACAGCTTTCTTTGGATATCCATCTCTGTGGCCAGTGTTCCTCCCTTAACTGGTTAGAGAGTGTAATGCAGTCTTGCAGGATATGTTCAGCAGTCTGTGCTGCCTGCTCATATGGATATAGAGGTGATGGAACCAGTCTTAGTCTATTTAAGTGGCTATGTGGCCTACTGTGTTCTGTCCTAATGTGGATGATGCTAACCTGTTTAGCTTTGTCTAGAAAGTGGTAGTTGTCTTTTGTGTGGTCGACTTTCCCAACAGCTTTGACAAGGGACCTCTTTTCTTGGTAGGTGATTTCTTGGTCCTTTTGATCCTTTGTTGCTCCATCTTTTGTCATAATATCTGTTTCTTTCTGATATGCCACAGTGGGATATTATCTAATGTAGTACTACCATTCTATGGATGCTCACTTTCCATATGGCTTCTGTCCCCATCAAGGCCAACTCCTTGAAGTGGAGATGGAGCTTAGTCCAGACAACACAGGCTGGAAACTAAGATTGGTCAGGCCATCCCTAATATTGAGCATGACCAGAGTCATGACCAAGCAATCACTGGTGCTGAAGTCGGAGATACCAGGCCAAGAAGTGTATCAGCAAATATGGTATCATGCAACACGACTAGATAATGTCTTCACAACAAAATTTAAATAATCATGTTGGTCGCCCTATGATGTTCCCCCAGACAGGAGCAGTGCCAGATTCTGAAACTCGACAGAATCCACCTTCAGCTACTGGAAGTCCCTCTAACATACACTTGCAGAATATGTGTTACTTGCAGTAAGTGAATAAACAATGCTTTGGTAATTGAGTGTTTTTCAATTTTGGTACATGACACTTTAAATCATATCCTTTCTTTTTGCTTTATACCCCTTTATGTGTTGCAGTTTTAGGGGTAGAAAAGTTCTCTAAGGCAACCTTTTTGTGGGCTTCATATATGTTTGTTTTTTGTTGCATCTTTTATTTCTGTAATCTTTCGCAAGATCTGCCTCTATATCCATTGTGTCTGTATAGCTATGTTTTTTGGGTTTTTTTAGGGGTACTATCTGATAGAAGCATGTGAAAACCACTTAATCTGTTGTCTTCTGATGTAATCCAGGATTGGCATTGTGTTTTAGTCTTCTGATTTGTATATACATTATATCCATCAGTTTCATTTATACATTTACAACTATAACTTTAAAAATGGAGACTTCAAGTAACTGGATCTATCACATTAAATGTGCTACACACATCCATTTTAAATGACGAGAATCTGCCAATGACTCTAGTTATAGTTATCCTTCTTAACTCAGGATTAGTGTAATTGCTGCAAGGAAATTGAGACATGATGCTATATCAACAAATATGTGCTAAAAGAAATGAAAACGTTGGTAATTTTTTCAAAGATTTCTCCCACACTTGTTCAGAGTGTGGAGGGAAAGTCCAGGCACATGTAAGGCTCATATTCAGACACTAGAGTTATCATCTCTAAGCCAGTTAGGTTCAAGTAGTCTTTGTCAACACTGCCAAAAGAACTATCTATAAAATTAATGTGCAATAGAATGCCTAGTGATTTTCTAATCAAGATTTCATTATTTGTAACTAGCTGACAGTACCTGTTTAACCATTGCAATCATTTTTGCAATGAGCATGATACTGGCTGTCTCTGGAGGGTAGTGAAATGATCTGCATTGTAATGTAACATGTTATAATGAATATCATGCATTGTAACCTACAACAAACAAATAATAAAAACAATATGAACTTCATGATAGACAGGGATGCAATGGTAACTTTATATAATTAGTGTGTAATGTTAGTAATAGGAAATTAGTGTATAATAGTGCATAATTTTTGGTTATGTTATGAGAGGAGGTGGTTTGGAGAACATAGTCACAACAGGCAAGATTGAGGGCAACAGAGACAGAGGGTGGCAATGTGAGAAAATATTAGACAGTTGAACAACCTGGCACGGCAGGGAAACAACAACAATTCTGATACATAATACTGGAGACAGAGAGCTGTGGAGAGCCATGATAGCTTACGCCAGTCGACATGGCACCTGATGATTATGATGAATGTTAACAAATGTGTTGTCGGGGGCTAGGACAACAAATGTCATTCAGTATTAATGAAAGTCTCTTTATGAAGATGATTCAAAGATGGGAATTGTGAGGACGAGAAATTTTTTTTAAACATTCGTTCTCAAACTCTCACTGGATCACTTGCAGCAGCACAATGGTACTAATAGATTTCTAACAGGATGCAGTCCAGAGAATGGAGATATGTTGTGTTGTTTTATTTGTGGCAATGACCTTTCACATCTGACTTTACCAGTTTTATTGAACAACTGATATAAATCGGTACAGCAGCATAGCTTGTGCTTTTTCAACATGTTTATCATCTCACCCGCACAGCATGCTGTGCAAATAAATAAAAAGTTGTGAAGATTGTTCAACCCACATTTATCTTTCCATTCACCACACACTCATCATAAACCAGACACTTACAAGTTTAACTCACATGTGAGAGACAACATCAAAGTTTATTGATCACAACTGGTGACACTGCATTTCTAGTTCATCAATGGAGCAACACTCAAAATAGCTCTGTAATTAGTCTATGTTGATCATATAGTGTTATTATTAATGAGCAAATTTGAGAACACCCTCAGTTAGTCGATTCATACATGGCAGGTAACAGTACTGCTATTCTTTGTTCCCCTTTTGGGTCTCAGTAACATGCGGGTAGGTGTTCATTTAAACATCAATGATCTATAAATATGTACTAACATTAAATATGTGGCAGAATGGCTCAAATGTTTGTTTCAGAACAGTAGGGACTCTACTTCGACCCATGGTTACATCTGGATTTTATCTTTTGAAGGAACAATAAAAATCCTGCACATGTTGTGGCTTCTGCTATGGAAAAGTGTCCTCTATTTCCACTCCCTATAAAAATCCTTCTTCACTTTAACCGTAGGCATGCTGTGTTTGCAATTAAGCAATGTCTCTCCTGTCGCTGAATTGGTTTTTTGAAATGTTATGCAATCGTCAGTGGCCGTTTTGAAATCGCGATAACTTTTTGGTTGTTACAGATATTTAAACAATATTTGCACATATAAATAAAGAATTCAATTCTGCATATATTGGTGTAAGTTTTGTTTGTATGTGTGTGTTACAAGACGTGTGAGAAAGTGATAAAGACAGATTTAGACTTATCTAGATCTAGGCGTACCGTATTTTTGATAGATCGCCAGCTGTGAAATCTGTTGACTATTATATATTTTACATAATGGAAACCTCATGGCATATTTTAAATAATGAATATGAAGAACTTACATCTCAAGTTTTTCACTTTCCCAGCTAAAAAAAAAGATGATTTCACTGAATTTAATGATGATGAAAAGTATAATAAACTCGATTCACTGTCATGTCGCTTCGCTGCGATGCAGATGACTACAAATTGTTCGAATTTCCATTTCAAAATCACTTGACATCGTATCCCCGACATGACACAATTTCAGTGGAATGCACCGCCCAAATTGTAAACACAGCGTGCCAACAGTTAAAACATAAAGAAACAAGATTTACTGAATAATTTCATCTTGATCTGCACAAAGTACATGCTGATGTTGTTGTTGTTCTTGTGTGTTTGATTTCTTTCATATTGTGCTGCTGGTTTACAGTAAAGTTGTGCTATCTGTGCCTTCCAGCCGAACACAATTCAAATCAATTTCAGCATGAACCTGAAGTGGTATGTGTCAAGCCAAAATGAACAGATATCACAGCCCAACTGTAAACTATGACAATTATTCCTGCTGTATGGATTACATCCTACTAATTAGCAGGAATTTCATAAAGATGGCAAAATTAGGAAGCAGCGTAATCAATATATGAATTATCTCCACCAAGAAAACTCAACAATTACCTCCATTCATTTACAAGACGATTCAGTGGATGTTCTGGGTCATCTCTGGAAGAACCTTTACACAATAACTGGTGATATTGGTCAGCAGCCAGGTCACGGCATGCAGGACTACAGTAAAGTACCTGTCATTTATTAATAAAAGCAATAACCAAATAAATCAAATACAACTCATAATAAAAGTAGAATAATATAAATGCACTAGTACTGTATGAGTACATTGATGAAATAAAATATATCCAAAAACAACTGTAATAAAATAATAAAAAGTACTGGTACTGTAAAAGCCATTTGTACATTGGTAAACAATATAGGCCTACATTTGTGTGAGTGCATGTATATGTTCAATTGATGTTTCTTTTTTAATATACTTTTAACAAACAAATGTGCAGTTTCATGTAATGAATCTGAGCATACTAATTCCATTTCCATGCAAAAATACAATGCAGAATACAAAAAAACTGTATTCCATTTTCATTGCTGGGTACCCCATGCCTGTTCAGGCTCTGACATGTTCCGTCTTCAGTGAGGGAAGATGTGGAGTATCCCTATCCATGTTCTTGAGCATCCTAGCACTGCCCGCAGGACATCAGAGGTTTGTGGAGTGATCTTTTCCGTTTTTTCTGTCAAGGTTATCTCCTATAGCCTTTCCTTCTTCCAATGGTGACTGCCAGGCAACAATTACGGGGGAAATAATTTTAAAATAATAATAAAGCTCCCTCCCCAGTTAAAAACCCCATGCCAGCAGCATGAGTGTATAGCGGCTCACACTCGCTTGATACTGCCCGTCACTGGACATATGGGGTATTTCAGTGGCGATATCAGCGCTGCCTGATTTCCAACCCCACTCTAGTAGACAGCAAACCAGTTTGGTCCAAGACTGCTTATTTGCAGCTAACACTCCATATATTGATGCTGTTTCACTATCCGCCACCTGTGGACGTGCAGGATATTTAAGGTCAATCTCCGATATTAACAATTGAAAATACTTACATTTGAAAATATCAGGCCATATTATAAAAGGTACATACCTGGCATTGTGGGCACTGTGCAAATTTTGAAGGGTCAATGTCACAGCATTCAGGATGTGGAAGAAGAAAACCATGGTTATTAGCGAGCCTGCGAACCATTTCTTCTGCACTTTCTAATGATTTCAGACAGAACTCACATGCCTGGTACTTGTACAACTCATTCCATGAAAACTGAGCACAGACCAACGGCTTCTCCTCAAACAGAATATCTCCTTTTTTAAAACTCTGAGCTGCAACTAAACCTCTACCCTGAAAAAAGACATTATGCCACAATAGAAAATTAAAAATACATACAATAATTTGTTATATATAATTTCAGAAACTTGAGCTGTTTCAAATCATTTCATTATCATAGATCCAAATTATTTTTCAGCTCTGCATTTTAATTTAGTAGAGCTTATCAATCAATAATCGGTGCAAGTTGCTTTTAATTCTACGTTGTGACTTTTGCTCTAGTTTTGTGGTATTTCCTAACCTTTGTTGTGTGATTTGGCAAGCGTAAGGTTAAGTACTTAGAGTAGTAATATCACTTAGCAGGGAATGCAGAGAATGGTGTCCCACAGCTGTGGAGAAAGAAGTGCAGGCTTTGGTCAGTGAGAATACCAAAGAGGGGGATGTGATTATATATACTGATGGATCTGTGATTAGACATGTTCGCAGTGCTTGGGCCTTCACAGCTCAGTGTGCGGATAAAATGATCAAGGAGTAGAGTGGTGCCTTTGCGGTCACTACGAGTAGTATGACCATGGAGACTATGGTGGTGATCAGGGCATTTGAGTGGTTATGCACACAGAAGGTAACGCAGGTCTGCTTCACACTGTTTACATTTGTAGCTATCTGACGCCATGAATTTCCGTTAACACCAATGAAATTAATGGCTGCCGTGACGTCACATCCCGACAATCACTGAGTTCAACTCTAGACACAGACGAACATATGCATAATCTCTATCTTTTCCAATTTACATATTTTTTTTAAATTTCCTATGATTTGTACTGAGCGATCATTATTTCTGCGCGCTACACACATTAGAAATAATATTACTTCTAATCCTAACGGTACTCTAAGTACTTAACCTTAAGCTTGCCAAATCATACAACAAAGTCAAAGGTCAATCAATTGATTGATATCATTGACTATACCTCGAAACTAGAGCAAAGGTCACAATGAAGAATTAAAAGCAACTTGCAACAAAATGTGTAAATTGGAAAAGAAACACAGATTTATGCATCATCTGTGTCTAGATTTGAACTCAGTGATTGTTGGGATGTGACGTCATGGCAGCCATTAATTTCATTGGTATTACAGGAAATCCGTGATGTCGCCTAGTTAAAAATGTAAACAATGTGCTATTTATAGCACAGTGTAGAATCAAAAGCAAATTTTACCCAATAATCAATTATAGTATTATAAAGTATACTGACTATAATAATACTATATTATACAGACAGTCACTCACTGACTGACAGACTATTACTATTAGTTAGTATTAGTAATAGTAATTACCTACGATAGCAGATAGTGCAGCATAGGGGCCTACTTATTTTTTTAAATGACAGGCACTGTTTTAACTGTTTAAGATGATATATCAAGAAACTTGAAGTTAACAGTAGAGCGATGTGAACAAGTTTAAGTCAAGTTATGTGAAATCTGAGTATCGTAGTTCATGGAGTCATGGCCATGGGACTGAGTTATTAGTAATTAGTTAATGTGGCAACTTTCATCCTGCGGTTTGCATGATAATTTTAACTAATATAATATGATATCTGATATTGCCATCCCACTAGTCTTAAACTTGTTCACATCGGATACCTCTACTGTTAACTTTCTTCATATCATCTTAAACTTAATTTAAGTCTTAAGTGGTAACTAACAAACTACAAACTCAATCAAACTCTGAAACAGTCATTTTTTTTAAATAATAACTTATAAAGTATGCGACAAGTCGACCTCAGATAATAAATATAAGTGAATGAGAACACCATCAAATCATGAATATTGCCTAGGAAGGATTCCAGACAAACAAGCAACTAGGAAATGTCGGCACAACAAAAGTTACCTTTAAAATTGATATATCCACGACTTTAACATTTTCTCTAAATATGCAGTCTGCCATCGTGAAACAAACGGAAACGGAAGTTTATATTAACTGTAATCTTTTACTAATGTTCTTAGCTCTATTAGATAAAGTAGTGAAAAGAAGTGAAAACAAAGGCTTCAGTTTAAACAAGAAGAAAACAGAAATAATGGTTGTCTCGAAGAGAATTGCATCAACTAGATGCAACATAATAATTAATAACATAAAATTAGCACACGTTGAAAAAGTGAAATATCTTGGCACCCTTTTAACATCAGAAGGTAGATGCTCAAGTGAGGTAAAGAGCCGAACAGCGCATTATACAAGCTAAATCAGCGTTCCAAAAAATGAGAACCATGTTGTACAACGGAAGACTATCAATGCAGACCCGAATTCGAGTGATGAGATGTTATATTGAACCAAATCTTTTTTATGGATGTGAAACATGGACTATAAACAAAAAAATTAAAAGCGAATTAGAGGCTACAGAAATATGGTTTCTGAGAATGATAATAACATGGACAGCTTAGAAAACTAATGCAGATGTTCTAATTTATGCTGACGTAAAAAGATCAATCATATCAAACATTAGGGGCAGACAGTCAAGATTTCTATGGCATGTGCTGAGAAGAACACAGCTTGAACACTTAATAACTACTGGAAATATCGAAATGAGAAGATATATGGGACGATAATGAGACTAGATGGACGTTTTGTGTCAAGGTAGAAACTCACCAACCGAGCTTGTTGACAACACAAGAGACAGAGTCTTGGAGAAACATGATCGCCTACGCCATTCGGCATAACACTTGATTGATTGATTGAATGTTCTTTTATCATTTGCTAGGGAGTGCATACATATAAATAAGAAGAGGGGTAAGACAAGGATGCATTTTATCACCAAGCCTATTTAATATCTACACAGATAATATCTTTAAAAATAAAGAAGAAATGCTAGGACTCAAGATCAAATAAATCATTCAAGTAAATAAATCAAGTAATGAATATGGACTGGATATAAATACCCAAAAACCATGATAATCAGCAAAGACATAGAAGAACAAGAGCTTTATAATAAAGTAAGAATATGCATACATGGAAACTACAACAAGTAAAACATTATCAATATCGTGGCCACATAGTCACAAATGATGGCAGATGTCTTCTTCTTCTTCTGTGTTCGTTCTCAAACTCCTGCAGATTCTCAGGATGTAGTCCGGAGAACGGAATGCGTTGTGTCATGGTTTACAGCAATGCTGCGATATCTGCACCTTTCGGCAAGACGCATCCGACTTCAGCATGGCTTTGGGACGCTGATCCTATAGCCTATGGGATGGGACAGCCAACTCCATCCCATAACCTCCTTAGTCGCCTTTTACGACGTGCGTGGAAGATAAACAGCGTTGCTATTCTTTGCTCCCCTTTCGGGCCCAGGCAACACACGGACGATGGCAGATGTGAAACAGAAGTTAAATGGAGAATAGGAATGGCTAAAAGTACATTCAATGACATGAGGAAAATAGTAGACCTAACATCTAAACAAATTACAAACAAGTTAAAAATGAGAATGATAAAATGCTACATCTATTCTATATTAATGTTTGGTTCAGAAACATGGACACTAAATAAACAATTAGAAGACAGAATTAATGCATTTGAATGTGAATAGGCCTATATAGGAGAATAGGGAGAACATCATGGAAAGAAAATAATACAAATAAAGAGGTGCTAAAAACACTTAATACGAAGAAAGAATTACTAAGAGAAATAAAGATCAGGCAAATAAAATATTGTGGACACATTAAAAGGCATGACACCTTATTGAAGACCTTACTTGAGGGTAAAGTCAGAGGCAAACGAGCAAGAGGTAGGCAGAGATACAAGTGGGAAACATCACAAGATGGTCAGATTACAGTCTAGCAGAGTGCACCACTAAGATAAAAGACAAGGGATGTTGGAGGTCTGTTGCAGCCAACCTTCGTTACGGAGACGGCACTTGATGATGATAAAGGGAGTGCATGGAGAAGTTTCCCTGCGGTAGGTATTAACGATGCTTTACATATCAGTCTCTACTATGTGTGCATGTAAATTGTTTACATATACCTCAGAAGGATTAAAGACATATGTAGGCCTATGTGTTAACGACGGTGCATAATAATAGTTTATCAAAATGAACAAAAATATGTATACGTGTTACCAAAATAAGTCGATAAGACAACGAGATAATGACAAACGACGTTTCGACTAAAAAGCCATCATCAGGACAAACAAAGGACCACAGTAAGCAACTCTCACATTGAGACACATGGTGGTGATAGGTAGGAAAAAATACGGAAGAAGGAGAGTAACGAGGGGACAACGGAGGAAGCAAAGATAGGACGGCAGGGGAAAAGAGGGTGTGAGAGGAAGATGAAATTGGTAAGTAAGGAAGGGGAAAGTGCATAGAAAAAGTGGAAATAGATACGATATAATGCAAATAAAATAAAAATTACTTAGCTCTATAGCAGTCTGCGGTGAAAAAGAAATATGAACTAGAGACACCAGGTGAACAATGGCCTGTTACCAGACGTTCAATGATGCAGATCCGAGAAAGTCCATCCACTGGCTATTCGAGACAAACAAGGACATAAGCGTAAGACATTGCCGTAGTAGGCGAACGGGGCAGGTATCCGTAACTATGGTTCTAACAAAATGGCATTAATAACAGATAAACAGACTGAAAGATGTTTGAGAGAAGAAAGGAGAACGAAAAGAGGGTAAATAAAGAGACGCAGAAGAAGAAGAAGAGAAGTGAAAGTGGCAAATCGACATGTACCTCAAACTAAATAGAATCTAAAACTGTGATACGTCACACAATGGAGGGTGCAACAGGGAACGCAGGAAAAGCGTAGCTGATGAGGAGGGGAGTCATTCCCAGAAAAGTGCGTCGTAGGAAGGTATCAAAAAGAGGCTTTTATATGAAGACGTGGGAAGGTATCAAAAAGAGGCTTTTATATGAAGACGTAGGAAGGTATCAAAAAGAGGCTTTTATATGAAGACGTGGGAAGGTATCAAAAAGAGGCTTTTATATGAAGACGTGGGAAGACGGTGCCGAACAAAAGGGCACTAGTGAATGTGGAGAATGAAGGAACAGGAAAAGACCATACATAAGAAGAAGGCAAACCCGGAAATATAACCAAGGCATGTGAAATGAATAGGATGGCGCAAGGTTGGGGGTTGAGGTTTCAGTCAGTCCGTCGTAGATGACTAGTTGGTGTCATAAGCAAATTCAAGAAGGAAGCCAGAGGATAAATTAAAAAATTAAAAATATATTTTAAAAATATTTTTAATTTATCCTCTGGCTTCCTTCTTGAATTTGCTTGTTTAAGCAACTATTTGAAGCAAAATTGTAATGTCTATATATGTTATCCATGTTTACAAGAAGACCTATCGGCCCTTGTAGAACTAATACGGATATTATATGTTATATGTTTGTTGTTACTGAGGATACTTCAATACATGTACGGGATGTTCGTTATTCTTGTAATAGTCCTTGTCTCGATTGGTCCGTTCTCAGTGACTTGAGTGCACAGTTTGAATGTCTTGACAAAATCGCATCTTTTTTTTGGAGATACGGTTAGTCAAGTACGGAAAATCTCGTGAACGAGAGTTGCTAGCCGATTTTGTGCCGTTGAACGGACTGGTTCAATTCCCATTGGACTCAAGAATTTTTAGTTGGTGTCAAGGGATCTCAATGTCGTGGTCAATGGAGGTCGATATAGCAGAAGTCCCGATGAAATATAGCGGAAGATGGACCAAGCACAGCTGCAACACCAAGTACCTTTCGATGCCTTGTGCTGGGAAAGTGACCGGTTACATAACCGAAGCGGACTGAACACCCCCCATCCTTGCGACATTATATTCATTTCACGTGCCTTGGTTGTAGTTTCGGGTCTGCCTCCTTTTCCCATGGTCTTATTTTCATGTCCCTTTGTTCTCCAACCCTCACTAGTTCCCTTTCCTACGGCACCGTATTCCTATATTAGCCTCTTTTTGATACCTTCCTACGACACACTTTTCCGTGATGGCTCCCCTCCTCTTCAGCTGTACTTTGCCTGTTCCCACTGGACACCCTCCAACCTCCGCATTCCTTCTTTGTATGATGTATCTCTGTTTTAGTTTGAAGCCCACGTAGATCTGCAACTTTCACTTCTCTTCCTCTTTCTTTATTTATCCTCTTTTTGTTCTCCTGTCTTCTCTCAACCCCTTTCTCTTATTGTATCTGTTTATCTTATTTATATCTATTTATATTAATAAATTATATCTTATTTATCTGTTATTATAGGTCATTTTGTTCGAGCCATGTTTACAGATACCTGCCCCTTTTGGCTACTACGATCCTGGCTTATGCTTAGGTTCTTGTATGCCGCGTGTTCTCTATACCCCTTGTCTTTGTTTCATCCAGCCTTTTCCACTCAAGTTTTGACAGAAATTGGAGGGCAAGTTTACTTCTTGTCTGATCTAATCAGATGGGCTAAATACTGCCAACATCTTCTTCTACGAGGGGTGGTCGGAAAGTTTAGCACTTTACTAAGAAATCGTTAAGACAGGAATTATTGCTGTGTATCATTCTAAAGATGCACTATTTGTGAGACAATTCCCGTGCGTTCATGGTTCGGGCAAAGGATGGGGGAAATTAGCTGGAATCTAGTTCAGTTGTGTATGAAACAGTGACATGGATAAAAGCAGAGGTTAGTAGCGCACGCAATCAAATTCCTACACGTGCAGGGTAAATCTACAAAACAAATTCACGATGAGGTGTTTGCAATTTAGAAGGATATCTGCTCTTCGTATGATACCGTGAAGCGGTGGAAAATTCACTTTATTACGGGACACGCCAGCGTTCAAGATTAGCCAAGAAGTGACAGGCCTTCAATTGCAGATGCTACAAGCAATATTTCAAGAGTGGATGTCCTAGTCCTCTCAGACAACCGCATTATAGTAGAAGAAATCATGTCTGAGTTGGGACTAAGTCATAGGACCACGTTGAAGATTTTGCATGAGCAGGTTCACATGTCAAAGGTGTCGACCAGGTTGGTTCCCCGTCTTCACACGCCAAGCTAAAAGAAGTGTCTGGGTGAAGCCTCCACAAAGATATTGGACATTTGGAATGCTGATGAAGATTTTTTCTTCTTTTTTTGTGTGTGGAAATTTGCTACTGTGGACGAATGTTGGGTGAATCTCTATTACCCTGAGACACATAACCAGAGCAAAATATGGAGACATTCCTCTTCGCCACCACCAAAGAAGGCAAAGACGGTTCCCTTCGCCGGAAAAGTAATGCCCATCGTATTTTGGGACTACCGCTGAGTAATACTTGCCAATTACCTTCCTCGTGGCCATACTATCAACTCAACGATACCACCAAAGCTTTCTCAAGAAATGCATTTAATCATTCAAGCTCCAATACGAGTGGCGAAGGCTTTCATGCTTCTCCACAACTCTCTGTCTCTTGTGTTGTTAGCAAGTTCAGTTGGTGACTTCTTTTTGTGCCACCCATCCAGAAATTTCTCTCTGTGTCTTCTTTTCTCCCTTATCTCCTTGTCTTTCCGGTGGTTACTAAATGTTAAAGTTTTACTTTTCTGATCACATGCCCTAAAAATCTTGATTGTTTCTAATTTTCATATAATTTGACTTTTTACACCAGATCTTGAAGTACGATTCTAGGCACGTTGTTCCTGTAGTTTGGCGTGCTTTTACGAGAAGATATTAAGTGCAAAAGACGCGGGATGCTGTCCAGAGGCGTTCGTGTGCTTCAGGACAATGTGTCGGCTTCTACAGCTCATGACTCACTTGTCTTTGCCCAGCAGTGCAGGTATGAAATCATGCATTACCCATCTGACTTAGCATTCAATGATATCTTTCTGTTTCCAAACATGAAAAGCCCACTTCGCGTGCGTAATTTTTTTTTTGACAACCAGGACTTGATTACTGAAATGGAGATGTGGTTTCAGTCCCAGATAGAGGCGTTCTACAATCAAGGCATTATGAAGGTGAAGAAGAGATGGGAGTATGCACGCCTTGAAGGCTGAATACATAGAGCAGGACTAAAATTCACACCAATTTTCAGGTGTTTTGATTTCTTCTCACTAAAGTGAACAACTTTACTCCTTGTAATAATAGTTGAAACATATTCTTATTTGAATATGCCTGTTAATGATACATTTGTGACAACGTTTTTCTAATCTAGGTTCAGAATTTGTCCTAGACTTCTCAAAATTATCTAGTCTTTGTCTATGGCTTGAGTGAGTTTCCAATTTTCGCATCCGTATGTTAGTACAGGGGTCACGCATAAGTTGAGAGCGCCTGTGCAATAGCCTCAATTTTAGATAAGCTGTAATGGGGTATTGTGGCGGTGACCATTACACGCGCGTTGTATTGTTGGAGAAAGAGAGAAGTAAATAACACAAACTAAAGTCAGGTCCTTCCAATGGCCCGTTCTAAGGCGAAATAATGTGGTCTGTTGATATCTTTGGAGGTGATGTGTTGTATCATGTTTGTCTTCCGATTCCAATCGTTTCTTCCAGTTTGCTGTGTATGTGTTCTGGATTATTGTTTTTGCTTCTCTGTTGGACAGCGGGTGTCTGTGTTGTTCCATTTCGCTTCCAGTTTTTGACAGGATCCGCTTTCTCATTACCCATGATTCCACAGTGTGATGGTATCCATTGAAAGGCAATAGCTGATGATTTTTGGATATGCCTTAGCTCATGTCTGGTGTTGTGAAGAATGCTTTCATTTCTGTTGTCCTGGGTTGATTCCAGTAGGGATCTACAATCTGTGTGCAAACACGTTGCTCACGTGTCCGTTGCTTTACATGTCCTTACGTGGTTCAGATGCGCTCCATTTCATTTCCCAAGGCCACTTTCTCCATCGATGAGGCCTTTACATATGAATCCCGTAATATCATTTACGTGATCATATGTAAACGCTGTGGCAAACAGTACATCGGGGAAACCGGCCTACGATTGAGCGATCGCTTTTGTAACCATCTTCATGCCATCAAGCACAAAACACCCACTCCCGTGGCCACACACTTCAACGGCGATGGTCATCATGGTGCTTTGGATATTCAGGTCACCGCCATCAGATCTTGCACCACCGATGATAGATCTAGGTATGCTCTAGAAAATCGTCTCATTTTCGAATTGGGTACACTCAAGCCTTGTGGACTCAATTCCGACCACTCTTATGTCTAGTACTGGTTTGGTGTGGTCTTTGTCTTTATTCTTTTTGTTCCGTCATTTACTCATCTTTTTGTTCGTTTCGTTTCCACATATATTTACGTTTTTATGTACTTTCTGACCTTCCGGCATATCATTTCCATATTTCCGTTGGACGTTGTGATAATTTTTCTATTCGTCGTCTTTTAATGTTTTGTTTGTCTTGATAAAGACCTTTTGGTTGAAACGTTGAATATGATTTGTGTATTGTAATTTTTATGATTTCTTGTGTGCTCATCATTGCCCATCATTACCCACTAGTTTTAGATATAGTCTATGGTGTCCCATTGAGACGATATATAAACCTGTGTTTTACGTAAGTCTAATTGTTGTTATGTTTCACGCAGTTACCTTGTATTGATTTTCATTTATTTGTAGATTTGCTTTTTCTCTGTGGTTTGATAGTGAGAATATGGTTTTCACATTTGTGGAGAGGTTGATCTGGGCTTCCCAGTCAGATGTCCATTCTCTTAGGGTGTCGGTTGGTTGTTTGCTGATCCAGCGGTCCATGGGCTCATGCCCTTTGACCCAATGTCATTAAATTGCATTACATTGCTGGGAAGTCTGTGGATTTTCGGCCCACCCCGGGCCAGAGAATAACAGAGAATCACTCCTCCAGAAAGGTAAGTTTCAATCTATGCACTGCTCCGGGCCACTGCAGGCAAGATAGGGTTCACGGTGCTCATTCCCCGCTACCAATTGGCTACTGGTTATGCCGAACTTCTCTATCGCTCCAGGCATGCAACCAAATGTTCATGTCAAAAGGATTGTCACGTCCTGAGTAACTGTGCCTCTATGATGGTTCTCAGCCATAGGAAAAAAATAATGCTGTCAGTTTCCTCCTCCCCAGTGCTGCACAGTACATCTCTGGCTCCCTCCCAACCACAGAGGGTGCATACATATATTCAAGTAAACATGAAACCCATTTCAACAACGAAATAACAGCATAATAGTATAGATGATGTGCCATGAAGCTTCTATAAGAAGATAACCTCAATATAACGGCATTTCATCTACTAAAGTTTTCTGTCTCATGGGTGGTCTGTCTAGTGGGCCATTGGTGAGACCCACAGATGCTTTAGGGTTAGACTTTTTGTAAGGTTCCATAGTTTGCTTGTCTTTTGTCATGTTTAGGCTGCTGGTCTTTTCATGCCAGCTCTTTTGAATCTGTTCTTTTCTGCTCATTGAATGTGTGTTCGATTTCATTGTGTTTTCTACAGTAGGGTTTTGCTTCATTGTATGCCTTGCATACACATTTTCTATGGTCTCACTCCAATAAGGCTTGTATTCTCGTCTGCCCTTTTGGGATTGCCTTCTGTGTGGATTGGAGTATCGCTTTGCTTATTTGTGAGATGTCGTTTATGTTGTTAGGAAGGGTGATATTCTGGCAGAGCTTATCTGTTTGTTCACTGAAGAGGCTCCCAGTTTGCTTATTTGAAGTTCCAGCTTGGGGACATACTATGTTTTCCTGTCTTGGAGATTTGCAGGATGACTGATACATGGTCACTTCCTCCCAGTTGACTTTCAACTGTTCTTATAATGTATCTATCTATGTCATCTGTTGCCATGGCAAGACCCGGTAAGCTAGTTTTTTTCCCCAGACTCTGGAGTAGAATGTTGGTGTATCGTATGGCTGGTTTATTAGAATTAGTTTATTTTCCTTCATCCAGTCTTCTATCTCTTCACCCCTTTGATCCATATCCTCGTAGCCCCAGTTTGATGGGTGGCCATTGAAGTCACCCACTATTAGGTGACTCGATTCCTCTATCTTTAGTTTAGATAGTTATATTTTGGTGGCAGGAGGGATGTAGCAATTTGTGATTGATGTTTCTCCGCCAGGCAGCAACAATTTCGCTGTTATATGTTCGAGATCTCCTCCGGATCTTTTTACTTCTACTGCTGGAATTAATGTTTTTAATAAATATCAGTATTCCTACTGTGACTCTTTTGGATCGATCTTGGCGGAAGGACTCATAACCTCGAATAAAGAACCTCTGTGTGTCCTTTAGGTGAGTCTCGTGTATGCACATTATGTTGGTCTTATTTTTCCTCAGGAATTTCTGTAGCTCAGGCTTTTTGTTTCGCACTCCTTCCGCATTCCACTAAGCAACCCTGAGGCATTTGTTTTGATCAGTAGCACTACGCTGCTTTCCCCTGATCTCTTGGTTAGCAGAGGCGCTTGGGTGGGCCCTTTCGAGGCAAGGGACCCGGCTCCGCTCTTCCCCAGTTTTTGGAGTTGTGTCAGTGACCCCACTCCAGCAACCTGAGCTTATAGTAACTCATACTCGCTTGTTGCTGCCAGTCACTGGACACATAAGGATATTTCAGTGTGGATAATCACAGCGCTTCCTGATATCCCGCTCTGTCCTATAATGTTCCTCCTTCGCAAGCGAAGATGAGAATGGCATGAAAAACAATAAATGCGATGAAAAAATAATAAATAAATAATAATTAGAATTGGTAATTGTCTAATGTGGTTTGTGAGTTTGTAGATGTCCGATTTTGCACGGAAAGTTCTATTGAAGTGCATGCAGGAGTGCTGAAGGTTCGGGGTAGGAGAATTTTCGGATTTGTCCTTCCGCTTGTGGATTGCCTCCTGCCGTGTTCTTTCTTTTTCAAATTTCGTGATGCCAGCAGTGATCTGGGTGTGCCAGGATGAGCGATCAAGTGCTGTAGTCTCCCAGGAGCTAGGATCGATGTTGCAGTTCTTGAGAGCTATTGAAGTGATCCCTGAAGCGTTTTTTCTGCCCTCCGCTTGAGCGTTTACCTTGGCACAGTTCCTCATAGAATAATCTCTTTGGAAGGTGCTTGTCTGGCATACGGACGATGTGGCCAGTCCAGCGGAGTTGGGACATAGCCAGCATTGCATGGATGCTTTGCACATGGGACTTCTGAAGGATTTCCGTGTCTGGTACTCGATCCTGCCAACGTACTTCCATGAGGTTTCGTAGGTGCTGAAGGTGAAAAGAGTTAAGCTGTCGAGCGTGTCTCGCATAGACAGTCCAGCAAAACGGTGTTGGTAGAACCACTGCGCGGTACAAGTCAAACTTAGTTGTCAGACTGAGACCACGCATGATCCAGACGTTGGCACGAAGGCTCCCGAATGCTACACTGGCTCTACCCTCTCGACCACGTGTCACACTATCTTATTCTAATTACATATTCTATAAGTAATTGTCTAGAAACTAACCCCATCTATTCTATAAGTAATGGTCTAGAAACCGTCCCTATCTATTTAATAAGTAATGGTCTAGAAACTACACCCATATATTTTATAAGTAATGGTCTAGAAACTGCCCCCATCTAATCTATAAGAAACAATTTGGGCTGCCCCATCCATTCTGTAAGAGTAGGTCTAGAAACTGCCCTGTCCAATCTATAAGAAATGGTGTAGAAACTACCTCCATCTATTCTATAAGTAATAGTCTAGAAACTGCTCATCCATTTTATAATAAATGGTCTCAAATAGGAGACATGATTGTTTATTATTGGGCCTAAATTATAGGACGTTGAGGTCAAAGGTTAATATATGAAGTATTTTGCACTTTCCACATTATCTGTATACACCTTTTTGTGCTCCTTGTGGAGCATAGGTCATAAATAAACCTCCTTCATTTCATCCAATCTTTAGCTTCTTCCAGCACTTTCATGCTCTACCAAGCCTTTGTATCACAGCATCTAATTCTTTCTTACACAATTTCAAGTACTTCACAATCTCTCCATCCACAAATAAACTAAACAATTATAATATAAGGTAAACATTTATTTGCTTATGCAAGGGAAAAGATAAAATGGTATATTACATATCCCTACAGTAAGGGAATAACCAGTAAATGAGAATTTCATATTACAGCTTGTGATTATCAAAGAATGCACAGTGCTGTCACATAGAACTCTAACAAAATAAAGCTCTGCATAAAATCTGTCAAAAAAGAGGAAAAAATACAAACATAAGATCTAGAAAAAGTCACATAAGCATTAAGAAAAATCCTTTAAAAAAAATATTAAGAAATATTCACTTATGATATGTAGTGAATGAAGCTTATGATCAACAAAATAGTTTTTCTTTCATATCTTAAAGGATCTGACAAAAATAAACACACAGCATGCATTTAAAAAGAAAAAAACCCAATAAAATTGAGAAAACACATCAACATTTCCACATTAGGTATATATATAGTGAGTGAAGTGTAAGGTACATATTTGTTAGATTTGTTTGATCACTGCAGGTACCAGATGGCAATCTTGATATAATTTTTGGTATATTTTTGGGTAATTTTTCTAAAATAACACTAGGCTTTGAAAATATGTCCACATGGGTTTCCATAACATAAATTGTTGGTAAAGACCAAATGATATAATATTTGTCTTTTTTTGGTACAATGCAAATTACCAGTATTCATTAAAAGCTGGCCTCATTAATGTAAATAAATGCATTTAATAAATTAGAACACTAAAAAAAAACTGTTACTTATACTGCTGTAACTAGAAATAACATAATAAAACACATGTAATATTTTGAAGCAATAAATAAAGCTAATCATTATGATAATGCAAAAAGAAAGCAACAAACAATCAAATAGCTTACTAGTAGCAAGACTGACATAGAAAATACTGATGTTCACATATTTAAGAATACTCACACTTTATCTACATGTCCACGCCACTAAGTATGACATACAATTTAGCATTGTTGAAACCAATGTGGACACATTTTTTAAGTCAGGTGATATTTTAGGATTACATACCTAATTTACATACATATACAAAAAAATACATACAATTAAACATAAGAATATGCCAAGGCATCATACTATTTTTACAGCATGGAATCTAAAATGTGAACAAAGGATGTGAATCTTATCATTATTACAGCCAAATACAGTATTAAGTCTAGCATTTAACGTATGAATGTGGGAAATACCATTATATATTTCTCTTGTTATATTGTGTTCTTGATAAAGACATTTTGGTCAAAACATACATTTCTGTGTATTAGTAGTGATTTAATATTGTGATTAGCAAAACTTCATTACATATTTTCAAGTTTCATCTGTTGGATTACAGTTTTCATGCAGTTATTACTAATTGTTATGTTATGTTCCTCCAGGGCCATAGGCGGCGCATAGGGCAGAAACCATAGCTTTCCATTTCTGTCTTTGTGTTGCCAGGTCTTTCAATTGTTGCGTGTTGTTTAGGTTCATTGACATGCCTTCTCTATTAATGGTTCTTCGTAGAGTTTCTCTAGGTCTCCCTCTTCTTCTTACTCCAGGTGGCACCCAATATAGTGATTGCTGGGGAATTCTTAGGCTGTTCATTCTGAGAACATGGCCGATGTAAGTCCAACGCCTTTGTCTAATGAAGGAAGATATATAGGTTTGTTTGCTTTCCTCTCTTATAGTAGTGTTAGATTTAAAGTCACTCCACTTAACGTTCAGAATGGTACGTAGGCATTTGTTTTCAAAGGAGTCGAGTCTTTTACTAATTACTGATAATCAAATTCCTGATAATTGAAACTAGACTGATAATTTCCAGAAACATTTTACTAACAATAAACAAACAGGTTTTACTAAATTGTATATGATTACTCTGTTGTCATCTGTAAGATTATATTACGTTTTGGTTGTATTGATGTCATGCAGTCACTTTGGTGGTGTGATTAAACATGATCTCTCCTATTTGTTGATGATTAGAAGCTCTGATATAAATAACTACATTGGTTTAATTTGCATGGTTAAAAAGAGCGTGCATTACCATAAGTGTGCCCAAATTGTGTGTTAGTACCACTGATGCTACTTCAATAATATAACCAAACTTCAATAGAGCTGGTCTGTTATGTGGACCCAACGGAGGAGCAAAGGATAGTAACACTGTCATCTGCTGTACATGTAAGATGAAGAAGTTATGAAGAAAGGGTGTGGTTTTGACTGTTCCACCCTATGATCCACAATGCGATTAAGTCTGCTTTAGACCCATGCATGGACTGATTGGACGGAATCAACCAATTAAACTGCAGATATCCTCAGAAGACGGATGTGTAGGATTATTGGCGCAAATAAAACAACATAACAACACATTTCCATTCTCTGGACTACATCCTGCTGAAAATCTAATAGGACCATGGTCCTGCTACAAGAGAGATCCAGCGGGAGTTTGAGAATAAACACTGAAGAAGAAACTGCAGTATTTCTCGAGATTGCAAGTCACGCCACAGTCCCCTTTGAACTAGAAGACAGTTTAGTCCATGGAAATGTACCCTACATCCATATTAAGTAAAAGTCATCTGAGACTTGCACAAGCTCTGACAAACCAAAAAGAATGCCAGAGAAACACCAATATTAAACTGATAGTGATAGTAAAACCCTGTCACCATGCAGAAAGAACAAGAAGGATAAACTTATACTCCATCTGAGGTCTATCATCGACCCATTGTTGCTTACTTTTTTTACATGGCCAAAAGTCATAGCATATGCAAACATGTAGGGAAAAAAAAATTCAATACACATGGATATTAGATTTAGTAAGCTACAATGGATTGGGCACACTTATAGGAACCTACAAGGGAAAATAGTGAGAAGGTCAGAGTCTAATGATTACCTGAGAAATGAAATTAGTGAACATAAAAATGTAGTTTTATTACTGCTTCTATATGTATCTTCTAAACCAGATGATTGTATCATAATCTTCTCACACAAACTCATTTTCTTGGTTTTGACAAAATTTATTGTGCTGAAGGGAAAATATGTAGAGGCAGACAACAATTGAGATATAAAGTTGTATAAAAAAAAGTAAAGTAACCCATAGCATTTGTTAATGCCGTAGGGGTGTGAGATGTTAGCGATCTCAAATTTCAGAGGCTCTGCAAATGAGGGCGGTATCCATCTCCTCTTCCTCGCAGTCTTTACTACCGGATTAATCTGTGCCCATTTAAGGCTGGGCCGACCCGGGAGCCGTTGCGATCTGAAAAACATTTCCACCTCAACTGGTGAATGAACCCAGGACCACTCATATGCGAAACCAGTGCGCTAACCACTATGCTAACGCGCCCCCCCAATAAAAGTTGTATACAAGGCATCAAAGGTTACTTTTCTATTGGCTACAATTACTGAGAAAATGTGACCATAGACCGAGGTGGAAGCAGGTTAACATTATGCAATTGTGCAAAAACGTTTGAAAAACTTCTTGAACTTGAACACAAATGACACACATGTAAGACAAAGGTCATTGCAGCTTTGTAGTGACTGATTTATTCCACAACAAACTCTACATAAACATGTGAACCTGCTAAATAAATTATATAAAAGACAAAAAGGGCCATATATTGTGCTGGTCCCACTTCTTTCTTTCTTGCCATAATCATATTTTGTTCCCATTGCTCTGATATTATAAACACGTTAGAAACATTTTGTCATTTATATCCATCTGATTATAAATTCTAATCATTGTGTAATAAACAACAGGTTTACATTGTAGCGACCCGACTAATCACAAATATGCTCACAGCTTCAAGGTAACAAAAGTCAAAACTAAAACAAGAAAGTTAGACAAAGTTCAAAATGAGTACATCACATGGATAAACAGAAAATTTGTGTCCGCTAAGCAGTTACTTAAATTCTCCAAAAAAGCACAACTGTTTGAAAAACTCAAACGCTAGCAAGTTCAACAACAAATTTAAAGATGAAGCTAAAAATAAACTATCATGGAAAAGTCCCAGTTATTTGACAGAGAAGCCTAAATTAAATAATGATGTTCTTTTGTAAACAAATGTGATCCCTTATATTAGAGCATGGACATGCTGCCTATATTGTCAAAACCAGTGGTCTCAAGAACAGGTCTCATGGTTAATTTAAAAAAATGTACAAAGTGAGATGGAACAAGTTTTGATCCTCTATATATCGAAATAGCAGTATCCAATGAGCATTTGGACATATGATGTACATACAGATGGCTTTGTTATAGAGGCCATCAATAAGAACAACAGCAGAATCTATAAACATCCCAGAAACAAAGAGTTTCTCTCTTTGGCAATGAAAACTAGCAAACATTTTAGAACAGAGATAATGGCTAAGATTTTTTACTACAAAGAGATGCTAAAAACAGCCTAGGTAGCACATGGTAGTGTACTGGCTTGATGGCGATACAGGACTAACTCCATATAAAAGAGCTCCATCTTTTCTATCATAAATGGCCTTAGGGTCAGACATTTTCAGAATATGGATACCAGAACAAATTTAGTGTATCATTTTGATTGCATTAGTTAAGTCATCAAATCATCATCATGGCACTCTAGACAAGTACAACGATGTGATATTCAGTATGTTCTTCAGCGTGTGGTAACTGACTATTCCTGTTCTGTGTTGGTTGATAACTCTTTTTATAAAAGAAATAAAACCATACAACTTCTAACTGGTCTAGCTCCTTGATTGCATTCAAAATATTAGCACTGTTCATTTAACTACCACTAGTCACTATGGCCATGCTGGCAAGTCTGTCTGCTCTGTCATATCCCCTAATATCCTTATGGCCAGGCACACAAATGAAGGTAACTCAGCACAGACTTCTCAAAGACCGCATTCATTGACAGCAGAGATAAACTGACTGAATCTCTCAAAGTACACTCATACAAGCAATCAGAAACCTTTAGCACTCTGTGTATTTGGTAGGTTATCCTTTTCATACACTGGACATGTCCAATATGGTCAGATTTACACTTAAGAAAAATGGTTCAGTATTCTTTTTGCTAGTAGATGTATAGAAGGCACCAATTTCTTCATGAATATGCCTCCGTCTGCATTGAGCTGTGAATGCCCTAGCACTCAAAGTATTAACATGAATCATTGAACTAACACTTTTCGTTGAGACTACACATACACACTACCAAGTCTGTCTGCTCTTTTATTTTCTCTAACAACTGCTTATCCACGCCAAAAATGACAGTTTACTTTCCGCATCAACTAAGTCACTGTCTACATAGATAGCTCAATTGAATTTTCATTAAATCAGTCAGAAAACAGACATTTGTAATGGACTATCTTCTTCTCACCTAAACAGCTGTGAGTTTTAGTCATCATAAGTCTATCACAAATTCGTTAAGTCATTACTACATTTAGAGCAGATTCATACATTCTCAGTTGACTACTTCCTATTGTACAGCTCTTATCTGAACTGACATCACCAATTGCCAAAATGTTGCTAGCCTCAGGATTATATTCTTGAGAATAATCATACGCTATCATGAAGAAATTGGTTTAGGAGTTCTCAGGCCATCTCTTTCATGTACATAGTATATATCCAGTCTATCATATATTCAAATGCTGACTTAAATAAAGTGAATAGCGTAAGCCAAATTGATGTCACAAAAAGTGGGAAACATTCTGTGCAACAGAGCACTGTCAATGCAGGTGAGAATGTGAGCGCTATGCTGTTACATCAAACCATGTTCATGAAAATTGAAGCATTGACTGTCAACAGAGAAGTTCAAAGTAAACTGGAGGATACTGAAATGTGATTTTTAAGAAGGATGATGAAAATACCATGGGCAGTAAAGAAATCCAATATAGGGGTCCTCATGCAGATATTTTGGAGTAAACAAATAATAGCAAAATTAGAGTCAAGATTCATACAACATGCTGGGATATCTCCATACACATTGCAGTTAAATCACTTGCCGTATGTTCAAGAGACTGTGGGTCCAATTCATAGTTAGGACATCTTGCTCACAAGTAAATTTTTTTTAGATCTCAGGAGATTTTGACTTAACCTTCACCGAGCCTATATCAATCGCAGCCGCCGAGAAACAAAATGGCCGCGCGCGCTTTTGGCGGTCCGGCCCACCCAACGATAATATCGTGAGATTTACACGTACCACAGTCCGTGCACATAGCTGGGGACATGCGCAATCGAAGCCGGTACATCCACCACTTCCGACATGATCGTTTTTGAGAATGGCTAGCTATTCGTAAAAGTTTAAGAGCAATTAATCTGACCACATCTGTACACCGGTACGATGCCATGATGATGGATCGGTTTTACAGACCTTAATTTCATCGTATTTCGAATAAAATAACATTGAATCGTGGCTTGAATCATGGATTATTAGGTTATTTAGTTTCACAGCAGTGAATATACAGAATGCCGTGCTGGTTTGGGGACTTGTACGTTTGATATCGAATATTTTGAAGTGGCAGAAAAAATAACTCTAGGCCTAAGCTCAAAGAACGATTTTACTGCAAATCTACATGTTTTATACAGTTCCCCCGGCTATATTTTGATAATTTCGCAGTGAAAGAACATAAATACAACAAATTTGCGTGATTTAGTTGACAGTGTTGCCAAGGAATTTGATATGTAAGGTAAGTTATTTTTTTTCCTTATTTTTCCCCTCTTTATTTGTTATAAAATATATTTTTTTGTGAAAAACGTCTTTACCACTTTCTCATACGTCTGGTATCACACACACACGTACATAAATTACACCAATATATGCACAATTCAATTCTTTATTTATATGTGCAAATATTATTTAAATATCTCTAACAAACAAAAAATTATCACATTTTCAAAACAGTCACCATCAATAACGCAAATTTTCAAAAAAGAATCCGGTGGCAGGGAGACGTTTTGTATTTTTTAATCTGGCTTGCTAAAGGTTAAAGAAACAGATTTACATGCTATAAGTAGTACTCTTGGTCGGCGGCATGTCACTTCGTTTAGAGGGACGAAGTAAATTTGGGAAAAAAACCTAGCTCACTCTCACTGAAGTTGATCCAGTGCATCTTTTAAGTCCTGCTTAGAACACTTGATAAGAGCACAAATTACAAAATTTAGTGATAATTGTAAGGATCAAGGAAATAAGAGACAAAAGACAGAGAGATGTAACTGGATTGATTGTCATCATAGCATTTGAGAATGTCACAGAGGACAAGGGGTTGTAGGTAAACATAATCATTTACATGACTTGGCATGACACTTGATATCATGTTAATGTGTGATACAATAAATTGTATAACAGGGAACCTGAATATACTATTTTAAATATATTTTTACCGGTCCAATCCCAGATTAGATGCCTACATGCCTATTTCAGAGATAATTAATCTAAATATTATATCAATAATTAATTGAAATATTAATTTATTTAGGGTTAGGAGAGTTGTGTTTTACAGAGCTAACCCAATCCCTAACCCTAAATAAATTAATATGTAAAATAATAATATCTAAACTGATCAACATAGCCATGGGAAATAATCAAATGAGGTAGGCAACTGATCTGGGATTATACCTTTTTTCCATATAAATATTGAAGTTCCAGGAGACGGTTTTTATTCACAATAAACAAACTTAGTCACTGTATGCATGAATGAAATAAAAATGACAAATATCAAGGAAACCAAAACACTAAAAACGATAATGTACCGGTAATCGTTAGGAAAATGATACTTAAATGATTAAATGAATGGGAATGATAAATGTTTACACAGAAAACAAAACAAATCAGGTTTGAGATGCAATCTCATGCCATGGCCTCATAAGATCTTGAATGGTTAATAACTTTAGTTGTGTGCTTATAATAACTTCTGAAAATTGAATGTGCTGTCACGGTTGATACAATATCTGTACCTTTCAGCCTGACACACACGACTTCATGATCACTTTGACATTTTAGGATGACAGAACCAATCCCATTCCCAAAACTTCCCAAGTCGCCTCTAATGACAGGCATAGCAGATCAAAGTGTCACCATTCTTTGCTCCCCTTTTGACCTCAGCAACACTCAGGTAATGACCTTTTATTATTGTATTGTTACTTCCAGAGGAAAGTCTTGTAACTGCAACATTTTATTTGGTTATCAACTCTATCAACTACCGGTATTCAAATTATTTGTATTGCTAGTATTTGCTCATTAGATGTTCTTCCAACAGCACATCTCCACCTATACATGTAGCACCACTACCATTAAATGTTACAACACATCACCTATACATGTAGCACTACTACCATTTGATGTTACAACACATCACCTATACATGTAGTACTACTACCATTTGATGTTACAACACATCACCTATACATGTAGTACTACTACCATTTGATGTTACAACACATCACCTATACATGTAGTACTACTACCATTTGATGTTACAACACACATCACCTATACATGTAGTACTACTACCATTAAATGTTACAACACATCTCCACCTATACATGTAGTACTACTACCATTTGATGTTACAACACATCACCTATACATGTAGTACTACTACCATTAAATGTTACAACACATCACCTATACATGTAGTACTACTACCATTTGATGTTACAACACATCACCTATACATGTAGTACTACTACCATTAAATGTTACAACACATCTCCACCTATACATGTACTACTACCATTAAATGTTACAACACATCTCCACCTATACATGTACTACTACCATTAAATGTTACAACACATCACCTATACATGTAGTACTACTACCATTTCATGTTACAACACACATCACCTATACATGTAGTACTACTACCATTAAATGTTACAACACATCTTCACCTATACATGTTCTACTACCATTAAATGTTACAACACATCTTCACCTATACATGTTCTACTACCATTAAATGTTACAACACATCTTCACCTATACATGTTCTACTACCATTAAATGTTACAACACATCTTCACCTATACATGTTCTACTACCATTAAATGTTACAACACATCTTCACCTATACATGTTCTACTACCATTAAATGTTACAACACATCTTCACCTATACATGTACTACTACCATTAAATGTTACAACACATCACCTATACATGTAGCACTACTACCATTTGATGTTACAACACATCACCTATACATGTAGTACTACTACCATTTGATGTTACAACACATCACCTATACATGTAGTACTACTACCATTAAATGTTACAACACATCTTCACCTAATCATGTAGTACCACTACCATTAAATGTTACAACACATCTTCACCTATACATGTTCTACTACCATTAAATGTTACAACACATCTTCACCTATACATGTTCTACTACCATTAAATGTTACAACACATCTTCACCTATACATGTACTACTACCATTAAATGTTACAACACATCTCCACCTATAAATGTAGTACCACTACCATTAAATGTTACAACACATCTTCACCTATACATGTTCTACTACCATTAAATGTTACAACACATCTTCACCTATACATGTTCTACTACCATTAAATGTTACAACACATCTTCACCTATACATGTTCTACTACCATTAAATGTTACAACACATCTTCACCTATACATGTTCTACTACCATTAAATGTTACAACACATCTTCACCTATACATGTACTACTACCATTAAATGTTACAACACATCTTCACCTTTACATGTACTACTACCATTAAATGTTACAACACATCTTCACCTTTACATGTTCTACTACCATTAAATATTACAACACATCTCCACCTATACATGTAGTACTACTACCGAATAAATCTATGCTATGTCATAGAGACCAACATAATACATTTACACATTGAGGCAATCAAATACAAAGAAATGTAACATGTACATATGTTTGAACAATATATATTGAATATTTATATATACAGTTCGTATAGATTGAAGGATGATTTTGGGATCTCCCTAGTGCAGGAGTTTAGCCATTTGCATTATAGTGAAGAGATCATGGGTGCGATTCCTAAGAGATTCCTGGAAATTATCGATTGAAGCTGTAGAGTTAGGTATTACGACTGGTACTCTTGGTAGACGAAATACTGCTTCTTTGACAGGATCAGAGTACATATGTGGCAACTGCAGTACAATGAGGTCAATCCTCTACACCTTACAAGTTCTTCTTTGAAAGATGAAACTAGAGCTCAAAATCAGACATGCAAAAATATACATTATCCCACAGATTTATTTTCTGAAAATTTTAAGTTGTTGGTACAACAGCAATAAATAGTCATAATTGCTGAACCAAAAGTTTCTTAATTAATTGCAGAAGAAATACAACCATCACAAGCTGTAAAAATAAAACAGATCATAGCAATAAAAATACCTTTTTACTATTTTTAGATGTTGCAGCCATTATCATTGAACTTTGACCAATATCCATTGGAATACATATATATATTTCTCTATGTGTACGAATGTTCATGTTATATGTATTTATGTGAAAAAATGTTTATATGGATGCAGGTATATATATTTATGTTGATGCTTATTTTGTGTCATTATGTACACTTATTCTTGTGCGAACCCAAACTTGTGTGTTTGGATACATTTACATGCTTGTGCATTTTGTGTGGGTATCTCTCTTATATCTATATACTAATCTTGTTAGATATATACTTGTGTGTGTTCCCAGTATACTTGTTTGTGTATGTATATTTGTCGTTAGATATATACTTGTAGTTGTATTTATATTTGTACATGTGTATATATGTGTGTGTGTTTATATTAGATATATATATGTTGCTATGTATGTGGGTACCTATACACATGTATACATCTGTATTCACATATATGCTTTCATATCAGCATGTACTTATATGTTTAGATATCTGTATGTATATGTGCATGTATATTTAGGTATTTATGTTTATTCAAATGGAATGTATATATATATATACACACCACCTACCACCACCAGTCACAGGTAAGAAAGAGTGAAAGCTTACAATTCCAGGGATCAGATAAGTAAGAAGCCAGAACAACCTTTTGGAGATAAGCTAGTGAGTGGCAAGGAGTCAATTTCAACCTGATGGGGCAAAATACACACACACATTAATTGTACTTTAAATTAACATTTTAAATGTGTCCCATACAGCATTAATAGTCATTAGACATCATTATTATCAATGTGATTCATTTGTAGGTATCCTATTCTTAACAATATGCTAAAGTCAAATGTGTCATGCCACAAAGTAATATTGCAGCTATTTTTTTCTGAACCGCATCCTGCTACAGTCGGAGAAAGAGAACAAACACAGAAAAATGATTAACAATAACAATAATAAAACATGCAATCTGCTAGGGTGTGCAACAAGCACAAAAATGTGCACTAACATCCCTAGTCTCAGTCATTCAGTATGGAAAAATCATACATTGACCATACCTAGATGTTATTTTTTTACTTGATTCTTCCCTCAACTGTTCACTGCAGGATAACCTTTGCAAGTATCTCACTACATGTTCAAACAATACAAGTCATTTTACAACTAGCAACAGTGCTTCCTGTCAACCTGCAAGCTCAATTATTTATCTCACATACAATTGTTTTACATTTTTAAATACATCTCAATTCTATTATTATCTAATTAATTATTAGACAAGTACATTATAAATTTTGAAATAAAACAACAAAATTTGTCTAATGCAGAAGTGGGTAACAAATTGAGCATATCTTGTGCAGCATGGGGCCAACAAGTGTTACTTTTTTCTTTATAGCACTTGGATTGAATTCTAAAGGACATTAAGTACTTGCGATTTTATATATTCTGAGTTAAGGGGACATAGCATATAATGATTTAAGTTAAATCAGCATGGCAGGCTTTATTATGACCATCCTTGATTTAATGTTAGGATGTGTACTTATATTATACATGATTATAAAATAATGTAATCACCGGTAGGAATTTAATATCTGCTTTAAAAATAACAACAATAAACAATAATTTTTTCATAATTTGATAGTATGAGGTATTTAAGGACCTTATTTCAGGCCTGAAAAAGTAATGTTTCCCATTTCCACAACATTGAGGCATATTAGGGAATAAAGTGGAATCCCTCTATAGGAACACATTAAAAAAAATAACAAGTTTCAAGTTCCCCAATTATATTTATCCTTTATTGTTTGTACTGTTTATAGACAATTTCTATTATTACATACATAGTTCATTGGTCCTGATGAAGTTCTTATAATGAGATCCAACTGCACTGTGTCAGGCTTGTATTTTTCATTGACAAACGGAATACCTAGGGAAATGATATGGTAATTATCACACCGACTGCTTAACTTTCCCAGAAGATGTGGTACTCATTTCCTTAGGCTGGGTCAACCTAGAAAGGTTGGTGTTTTAAAAATATTTCAGCTTGAACTGGAAATTGTACCAGGATCATCTGACTAAAAAGTCTGTTAAACTTGATATAGCAACTTATATAAAAAAATAAGGTGAGATGTTAACTAACAATCCCTAGAAAATATTTTTCTTTGCTGCTATTATATGCAGATGCTTATTTTGAACAGTTCTCTCTGCAGATCCATATGTGTGCACCCTTTTGTTGAAGTTCTTCTTGGTGGTGCATTATAAGGGGAACATTGATTTAACACATTCAGTAATGGAGCATATTTTGTGATTGAGTTATTGCATTTTAACTTATGTGAATGACTGCAGGAAAACCATTTATTTTGTGTTTTTTCAACCCTTACAAGATGAAAACCTTTTGGTTGAAATGTTGATCTTGTCTATTTTTCAATGCAAAACTGCTATTTTTTTTCTATATTTACTTACCATCTTAACTTGTGTTGCATTAACTTGTTAGATGGGCCACTTTAATAATATGTGGCAATGATGTAAAATGACAACATTAATATATAAGTAACAACAGATAAAGACAAAATCACTGTATAAATGAATGCAGAGCTAAAATAGGATATGTAGATCAGTATTTTCTATTGTTTGATTATGTAAACTAATCAAACATTTAATATGCAGAAATTAAAATATGGAACGAATTACATAATGATTTTTTGGGCACGTGATATGATACACATTTGTATATATCATATTATAAACTGCTGACATGAACAATTAACTGGAGGTTCAACTAACACACAGCACAAAATCACTGTAAACATGATAGATGCAACTACCGGTATACTTGCAAAATAGGGCAATTACAGGACATAAGAAAATGTACAAAATACTGGCAGACATAGTATTTTGAAAATACAAGTGCTAGTAAGAGGTAACGGTTATTTGTTAAAAATAGTAATATTCTTCTATGTGCTGAGTTACTTGCATAATGTTTTCTTTACTGTCATTCCATAACCTTTGAATATGGTTATTCTCTTGTATTAAATATGAAAGGAGATTCTGTAACTCACTGTAAATAAACAACAAACTTAAAACTATATTGCCACACCAATCTTCAACGCTGAAAACAAAACTTCTAGATAACTAAACATGAGAGAACAAAGACTCAGTCAAAGTTCAGCCAAATAAAACAAAAATATAATGTAAAGTTGGATTTCATTATCATCCATCCTATATGGTGTACAGTATGTTGTTAGTGTCAGCAATATTTAGTTAATACTTCCTAAAGTAACAGCACACAAATACTTGAATAAAATGTGTCTTATGACTTTCATTGAGGTGTAATGGAGTACTTATTTTTGCCATGTTCATTGATCACGCAGATATGCTGAAAAAAAGAAAGAATATTGAATGAGCTATTCACTGTAGACGAAAAATGTTCAATCTATAAATATAAATTAGTGGTCTCAATACATTGTATAACTGTCACAACTGGAAGATTCATTAAGAGTCCAAGTGTGACAGCTGTAGAGGCAATTTTGACAAAGTTTTCTCAATCCCTCTCCAACCTTCTCAATTCTAGGCCTATTTCTGGGAGTTGACAAAAAAATCAATCATATCCATTCATTTATGTTGTCTTCCCACCTTTTCACCTGTCCATGCTGTTTTAGTTTACTTGACATAGCTGAATAATGATATTTTAAATACCTGTAGATTTGATATGCATATACAATTTTTATTAACATTCCTTGACCACTGACAGGCAAGTTTTGTAGGAAAGTGCACTTCTGCAATTTGTTCATATTTCATAATTGTTCATAATTGTTAATGATGACTTTGTTCGTCACAGACAGTGAAGATCACAGATTTATTTCATTACTCATGTGAACACTATTTATTTATCTATTGTCATCTTCACTTGTACTGTTAAGTGTTGTGGAGGAAAGTTGGAGTCTTCTGTCTGTGGCAATTTAGGTTGCACTGACCATGGTCAACCCGTGTCTCTTTGATTGTTTCCACCCATCTAGTTCTTGGTCTTCCTCATGCCTTGTAGTCCGATCTTCTGCTGTTGTGTTTATGAAGAGCTGGTCATTCTATTCTCATGACATGACTAAACTATCTGTTTGTTGTCTTTCGGTGTAGTCTTGACTTGAGATTTCTTTCTTGATATAATTTCTCAGTCTGTCTCTTCTGGTGACATTTATGGCTGCCTTCAAACATCTCATTTCACATACTGTGAACTTTTTCGCTAGTGTCTTTGCCAAAGCCCATGATTGACATTGGTAACACAGAGTTGGTATAAAAATACTGTTTATCAATTGTCATTTTGTAGCCATGCAGATTGATGGGTATGAGTATTGGCGACAGTTGGTAAGTCACAGCATTGGCTTTCTGACATCTTGTCTCAATATCTCTATCGAGTTTGCCATCCTCTATAAAGATGCTTCCTAAATAATCATAAATTAATATATCTTAATATAAATTAATATAATTTAAATATCAGTGGAGCACTTCTTCAAAAGGTAAAAGATTGCTGTGAAAGTTTATTTGTCTCTTTTCACATAGTCTGTTGTATGAAGAATATGGTTCTAGGCGTACAGGTGTCACAAATGGCATGGTAGAAGTAATGTTGTTACAACCAAGCTGGAGTGAAATTTTAAAGCTGACAGAAATCAAAACAAATGTCCTATCCTCTAAATATTCTTCCTCAACGATTTATTAGTGTTCAGGCTTTCCTCTTCAATCAAATACCATTTGCATTTGTCTATGTGCCCCAAATGTTGCAAGAAGCATTTTATGACATATCCAGATCATTTCAATAGATTCTGTGTCTATAGTGTTATGGTGAGTGATTAACTTTTATTTATGTGACTGTTAAGTGATATGTGCTGGGACAGCATTTATAAGCAGTGTCAGATTTGGGTTGCCACATAGCCAGAACTATTTATGACCAAATTTAGGAAAAAATTATTGTATAAAAATGGCCAGACTTCTAATTTGCGTTAAAAAATTCTTTAAAATAATAATAAAATGAGCTTGAATTCAGTGAAATGCTACTAAGGCTTTATTGCAATTATGAAATTGAGCGGTATTATATTTCTTTGTTGAGGGCGGACAAAACTTGTAGGGTCTGAGCTGGATGTCCCGCGTAGTCAAGAACTTCGTGAAGCGCTCCACAACAGCTTCTCACAGTCCAGGTGCAGCTGACTATTGCAGAAGCTACTGTTCGACTGATACGAAGCTTCTTGCAGCAAAGGCATCATGCACAAATGCGGCCATAGCAACACCACGAGGTAACCCTGTTTCAAACAAATCTTGCTATGGGAGCAATCAAGTACTTGGCGGTATACCCAGGTCTCTGCTTCTTTCCCTTTTCGTGTCTACCACACTTTCTTTTCAAATCATGACACCCTCACCAAGGATTCTCAATGGTGAGGAGGAACATCTCTACCTTGAGTAGATCGGGGCCCTGCTTAATGTCCCAGCTGCAGCGAGAGTGTCTAGCAAACTAAAAAAGCACTCACAGTCAGAACATGTTGTAATCTTGAGATATTGAATGTTGGGTTAAGAAAGCTCATAGGGAATCTGGAAACTCGATGCTGGGGAGAATAGTGAAGGCATAGGATGCAGGACATGACACGGTCACAGCAAATTCTTAGTCACAGAAAGAAGGATTAAGGCCTGCTTTTCGAGTGATAGTGACCAGCGGGGAAATGCATCTATGTGAACCCCCCTGAATCTCCAAAAGCAAAGACTTTTTATAGAGACTTCATGAGGGAAATTGACCATATGACCAGTTTCTAAGAGAGGAAGACATATGCTTGTTATTCTTTGGGATCGAGATGTCTGCTGCACACAACCAAACCCACAATGCCAGCCAAATGAAAACTACAATACGAGTTCGGACATCGCTTCAGTTACCAAGCACCTTTCTGACATCCAACTTCATGGCTTCTGGATCACTTCGACCCTATTTGAGATGGGACAGCCACCTCTACTCCATAACCTTCTCAGTCGACATGAATGGAAGGTAAATAGTGTTGCTATTCTTTGTTCCAATTTAGTGCTCAGACAGTGCAAATGTAAAAAAAGATGTTATATTTTTTCTAAATTTGAAAATAATTTTCTCTAAACCTAAAAATAATTCAATTCTGGAAAAAATTAAGCACAAAACACAAGTCAGAAAATTATCCATAAAAGGTTAGGGTCCCATGGCAGCAACCTGCTGTCTGTGAAAGAAGATAACTATTCACGTATTAAGCCGCAGCAGCTATTAGGTGGGGTGGCCAGTTCCTTCCCTTGTATTTACCTTCCCTAACTCATGCACCAGGTACCATTTACAGCTGTGGCGACTGCAAGAATGGTAGTATCAAGTGAGAAATCATGACCCAGATTTTTTTTTGTCAGGACGTAGTTTCGAATCTGACACAGAACAGTACAAACTCAGAACAGAATCTATAAACAGACTAAATGACAAATATCCACAGATGAAATGGTGAATGTCTGGAAAAAAACTAACAATACATCTCAATACTTACACTAAGATCTCGAAAGTACTCATTAAAATCAAGTGCATATCCGACCACAAAAACATCTGGGACTTCAAAGCCAATGTCTATAGGATAGAGTACAAAATATTAAAATATCATTTTATGAAGTTATCAAATCATTTTATTTTGTTAGTAAATGTACCTGTTATATGGCGGAGTTTGTTCTGAAATAATCTATCACTTTAGTCCCATATGGAACCATTTATCACTGGTGAACAGTGCATCAATGCACAATAGAAGTCGTATGCACTTATTCTGTTTATTTTTTGGGTACTTTGGTGTTCAGAATTACTGCCTGAAGTTGTCTTTCTACTTCTCTCATATCTGTAAGCTTAGACTCATCACACTAGAAACAATGAACCAGGAGCAAAATATATATGTACTAGAAGGAATACACTGTGTTGCCTGAGTGAGAATTAAAAGAAAAGGGTAATATAAGAGAATTTTCCCGAAACCCAGCAGGTTTTTTAATTAAATTTTCTCATCCAGTGAGTAGCTAATATCAACATTTTGGAGCCCTGATATTCTGAAAAGCCACTCAAATTGACATTTTGATAAGAATTTACTATCGTGAATTATAAACAACGTAACGTCCATAAAATAAAACAATCAATCAAGTGCCATGCCAAATGGCGGAGGCGATCATGTTTATCTACGATAGGTTCTCTTGTGTTGTCAATAAGCTCGGTTGGTGAGCTTCTACGTGCCACAATACAAGTCCATCTAGTAACTTGTCTCTTTGTCGTCCCCTATCTCTTCTCCCCTTGATCTTTCCAGTGGTTATTAAGTGTTCTTCTTCTTCTTCATCGTTCATTCTCAAACTCCTGCTGGATCTCCCTTTTAGCAAGACCATTGTTCTACTAGATTTCCAGCAGGATGTAGTCCAGAGAATGGAAATGCGTATGTCGCCGTTTTATTTGCGCCAATGGCCCGACACATCCGTCTTCGGCGGGATTAAGTGTTCAAGCTGTGTTCTTCTCAGCACATGTCCTAGAAACCTTTACTGTCTGCCCCTAATGTTTGATATAAAACAAACCGTTCATATTTGCGATACTTCCAATCAAGAAAAGTGTGTGAAATTCTGAGACAGTCATTTTGAACAATATATTCATATAAACATGCAAGTTTATATTTTCAGTTTGTGGAAATTATTACTGCTTGTAACTGAAGTAATGAAATCTAGACCTCCTCAATGTTTTTCAGTTAGTTAGGCTTTAGTAATGTTCCAAAATACATTAAGTAATAATTCCAACATTAATTTAGATGATGATTGTAGGTCTAATATGGAGTAATTATGACCTGACTTTGATGGAAGTTTCAATTCAGATTTGAGTGTTGATCAAGCTGAGTGTGAAGATTCAGATCTTCACACTCAGGCATAGTAATTTGTATTATATATATATATATATATATATATATATATATATATATATATATATATATATATATATATATCTTAGGATATGTAAATAAGTCCTGGGCACTAAAATGTAGGCCTAAAGAATAGAACATTTTGTGAAAAATGCATATTTTGTATGCATTTGCTGATTTCAAGACAATGTGATATTTATAAGCAATTCTGTATACAGAAATACTTTTACAAAATGGTTCTGGATATATGCAGATGTGTTTTATTTCAAAATAAATGGATTATGATTCAGTCCTCTGGGATACTAGCTTGCGTATGTCCATTTCTACTGTTATTTTCTCTCATATTTTCTGAATTAAATTTTTCATAACGAACACAATATTGTATGTAAGCAAACAAACTAAACTGAGTCTTATTGCCTATCCATTTCTGAATAATTTGATGTGATAATTGTTCATGTGGATTGAATGATGAGGGAAAAAATTGTAAAAATACAAATACTACCATAAATTACTAAAAATATTCAAACGTGCTTCGCTGTAGCAGGAAAACCTTACTGTGGCTGATGGAGACAAAGAGTTAATAGGTCCAGCAAAATACATATTCTGTTTCTAAAGAGTGCCAAGAATCTACCTGTGTAGAATTTAATTTGTTAATTATTACGTATTCCGACCTGTTAGAAGTGGCTAACCAAAAAAAAATCTTTTAGGCCCCTACATACGGTGCGAAATATGCACATATACAAACATATATAGGCATATGTGAGTTGATGGATATGTTAAAAAAAACAACCAACAGACGCAAATATTTAAACGTATAATGTGTTATTTTTGTATACATGTGGGCAAAAATACACCACTGTCTGGGATTGAACATCAAACACAAATCAGTCACGTCAAACCAAGGTTTTTTTTCCACAAAGCTACCACGACGATATATATTTTAATGTACAAAATAGTATTTATATAAAAAGCTTGTAAAGTAGCAAGGAATATCACGGTCACTGAGGTAGTAACATATGAAGGTTAAGGTCAAGAAAGTATGCTGTCATTTGGTGATTATTGCATCAATACTCGATCAATATGGATTTTGGACAGCCATGATCAACTTCTAAGATACAGACTATGGGGTAGATAGTTAATACACCTGCTTAATCGCCTTGGCTAATTTAATTGCAACAGGTGAAGCTGTAATCGAGACGGAATCATTACTGGGCAAGGTAAGTGATCAGCGAGAGAAATGTGATGGATTGTAATAACTATGTGAAAAATGCCTCTCAATACATTATAAACGTTTACTGAAACAGAGTACACGCTGATAAAAATGCAATAATACACATTTTCACCGTTCATTAGATCTAGCAGTTATCAACAATTGTTTACATTAGTTTGACCTTTGTGCATCAGTCAGAGGTAAAAAGTTTAACCAATCATATCAATTCTCAGCTTTGCTGGACACATGAGAATTTTAAAGATTTTTGGCGAGTGCCAGTCCTTTCCATTTGAGAAAAATTATAACTGAGTCAAATTCCATTAATCTATGTGATGTAGTTGAGGCACATATAGAGAACACGAAAGACAGAGTTATAGAGTTATCCATTCTTATATATAGATAAAGGTTGTTTTATTAACATTATCTAATAGAAATATATTTAAAACAAGAACTTACAATCTGGCATGTAGCCTACACTATTATTGGTTCTCTTGACCAGCAAACTGTGGAAGAGTTAATGTGTATTTTAATATCTTAGTAATATGCAAGTAGTGTGCAGACACAACACTTGGGAAAGTGAGTAAAACATATAGACACACATTTTTATTATGAAAATATCATGAGTCAGTCTTAATATAGGGTGAATTAATTAAAGGCAGAAGTAGCACTAGAAAATTTGGAAAGGCACTCATTTTGTTATACCCACAGAGAGGTGAATAGATTATCAACCAATTGTCAGTTAAATCAGTTAAATGCTCATATCTTCTCTTGAGCGTTTCCCTATTCTTTCTATATCTTACACATTCCCCCCTCACTATTCTTCTTATTCTCTGGGATTCCATTACAGTCACTGCTTGGTGATTCTGGTCAGTTGTTTTTTTGTGGGTGATTCATCCATCACAATTTCTTTGCTAGGATTTCCTGTTATAATAGAATATTTCCTGTTCTTTCTTGCAATTTGGAATTGTGTCAAAGCACTGCAAATATTTTTTAAACATGCACAAATTTATAAAAACCTTTTACGGAATCAAAGATCCTTAATTTTAACATCTCATGTTATCATTTTTGAGTGTCCTTTATTTTGATTATGTCCAGTGCATTTTGTGTCTTTAGTATTCAATTATGTAGGAGTATAAATAAAGTCCCTTGTTACTATATTGTGGGATATGAGAAATACTTATACTCTCATCTTACCTTCTTTCTCCTACACTATGATTCTGTTTGTAATATTCATTTCTCATTTGTTTTTTGACCTGATGACTTTTTGCTGGAAACATTTGAATCTGTTGATAACAGTGTGTTTTGTATTTTGCTCCAACACTCCTTATGTATGCTTTTTTTGCCCTCATTACTCTGTGTTGCACCAGACTTTAGTATCCTAGATTGTTCCCTAACACTGAGTATTTATCCTTCTATGCTAAATTCAAGTTTGTACAAATGCTAAATGCTGGTGCTGTGAGAAAGGATGATCTGGGCTGAAAAAATGCGGGTTTTTTAATACCAGAGCTGTCTTCAACGATTATGTGCTTAGCTTCACCATCAGTGTTTTATTGACGTCCTGACCTTGTCGTGAATGTTAGTGCACACAAAATTAAAACCCCTGGAAACAACTCATTGAAATTCTGTCAAAGTACTCCCTCTTCAACACTGGAAATTTCACATGCAGCTGCAGGGTTATTCAATCCTTCAGAAACATGCTTTAGAAAGGTTGTAAATAGCAACTTCCCTGCCCGCCATATTTTGTTATTGTGACTACATGACATTATAATGATGTTCTGCGTCAGAAATCAGAACATCGAAAACAATTGGATGAACATCTGGCTCACCATAGTCAATGCTACAGTTGTTTTTTATTTACTTCGTCTGAACACATTACTTGAAATACGCAACTTGCATCAAGAATGTGTGCGTTTTACAAATAATCAATAGCGTTATGTGATTAGGTAAATACTGGATGTAAAACATGGACCCGTAACAATCTGATTGCAAAACTGCTTGCTTTTGCTGCAAAAAGTTACTGATGATTATGTATTAAGGTGACACTATAATGCAGCAAGGAACATGCTCAAACACTACGATAAATCATGTCGATCATCTTGGCTCCTTCCGTTAACAAATGAAAAGGGTTTGTTAGGAAACAGTGTGATGAAGTTTTGCTTCAGTAGTGATAACATAAAAATCAACATTTCCACCGAAAGGCATTTATCAAGAACAAATTCACAACATAATACAAGTAAGAAGGCACTGTCCATATTCACATAACAGCGCTAAATATGGATGGACAGCAGAAGAGTAAAAACCAGAAGGTTAGAGGTGAAACAACACAAACAGAAAATTGACAGAACACAATCAAATACAAGTATTGATAAAACCAAAACAGAAAGATGACAGAACATCAGATATCTATGTGTAGGACAGACAGGCATTGATCCCAAATGGCTCTACTGTACCAAATTGATAACCGGTTATCAAGCTCGCATCATTTCAGAAGGGAGCCGTATAGTACAGTGGTTAGGGCACTGGCTTCCCATATGAGTGCTGCTGACTTCAATCCCCAGTTGAGGCGGAAATGTTTTTCAGATCGCAACGGCTCCCGGGTCGACCCAGTCTTAAATGGGTACCGAATTAATCCAGGAAGTTAAGACTGTGAGGGAGAGGAAATGGCTACCACCCTCATTTGCAGAGCAACTGAAATGTGAGATCGCTAACACCTCACACCCCTACAACATTAATAAATGCTATGGGTTACTTTACTTTCATTCAAGAAGCATGACTTAATGAATCACATGAACATCATGGGCACCTTGTGCTAATGATGTGATCAACAATAAGAATACCACTCTGATAGTTGACAATGTACAGATCTTGACAGAATCAGTCTTCGAGCCTCTTACGAATCTCCTCTATGTACATCATGGTGCAATACATGCAGATGATGGCATAAATGACATTGTAGGACACATGTGAAACTCTTCACTGGTGAAGAGTTTAGAATAAATGACAGAATGGATCTGGGGGACATAGACACAAGTGTAGTATCTACCACAACTGTGGTGATGGTGCCAATATGACCAGGAACATCAGGCTTGAGATGACTGCGGATCAATATATCCCTGAGGTTCTTGTCATATCTGTAATCAACCACAGAGGGATAGCATCACATGTCTCTATATGGTTTTAAAAACCCTCACTTTTCTTGTTATGTTGCTGTTTACCAGCCAATTCTCTTCCATTGTTAACATTTGCAACATTCACTTCTTGTCCAGTCTGTCTCGGTGTCAATGGAATTCTCAATTTCCTGTATTATTACTGATGCCAAATTAATAAAAATTACATAATTTATATTGTAAATTCTAATATAAAAAAATGGACAGTAATTAAATAGCTGTTTAGAAAAGACCCAAAAATAATATTTGAATGATCACATGCAAAAAAAAACCAAAAAAACTCAGAGAGAAGAGATTAGAATGGCATTGTAATATGGCTAGGAAAAAATAAAGTAACAATACAGAGAGTACTCAAAATACAGATGTTTGCAGAAAGAAATAATTGCTAATTGGATATGAGCTCAAGTGAAGGGTAATTAATAATGAACTGTTCTACACCAATGATGTTCTCTTCTGTTTCATCTTTCTATCATGTGATATTTGTCCAGTGGAATCTCATTATAACAACTTGGTCTGGATTGACAAATTATGTATGTAATAACAGAAATTAGCTATGTGCAGCATAGACAAAATAGAATAAATATAATAGGGGATTTTTAAGTGTTGTCATATAAGGAAATTTGTTGCAGAAGAATGCGCTATAGAGATCACACTGTATTGTCAACAAACACAATGTAAGGTATCAAAGCATTTCATGATATGATGGGCATTAACTGTCAGAGTGTCTACAACCTATATTTTTCAGATTAATCATAAATCTCAAGCAGCATCACAAATTCATTTTCAAAATCTGCTGAATAAGTAAAAACAAGTGTAGAATGCAATACATGCTAGCTTACCTGGCAACTTTTACACACTTTGGTTGTACAGAATTCAAAAGCTCTAGCAGTTGTTGCATTGTTCTACCCGTGTCAATGATGTCCTCCACTACTAGTACATTCTGGACATAGATGTAAATAGATTTTTTTTAAATGGTACATATAACATAAGTTATAATCATAATAAGAACCATAACTCATCAGGACCATAGAGATACATTGGAGACAGTAGAAAAAGCCCTATAAACAATTCTGTCCTTAGCAGCTTGGATGATTGGAAAATCATGCCATGATATTAATCCATGTTTTTTTTCTACCCCTTTTCCTTCTCTTAACTGTTACTTGAAAAAATTTCAAATGTTACAACTGTTTTTCATGATCTGCCCAAACCATGAAATCTACACATTTCACTACCACCCAAGTAGTTCTTGACAACCTGCAAATTTGTCCATGTGTTCCATAATAAATACATATATTTGTTTACAGTCGAAGACAAATGTGTCAGGCTATTGGCACAAATAAAACAATAACACAGCACATTTCAATTCTCTGGACTACATTTTGTTGAAAATCTAGTAAGGTAATTGTCTCATTACAAGAGAGACCCAGCTGGAGTTTGAGTATGAACGCTGAAGAAAGATATGTTTGTTCTATGTTCTACATAACTAATTTCTAACAGATGCCTGTACGACTTACTCAAAAGTCTGAAGCCTGTTTTCTGTGTCAGCATTTAGTGTCCAGATAACCATTCTGCACAAAAGAATAGTTGTGCATCTGGAAACATGGATAATCACAATGATGAATCACTGGTTAAACAAATTTCTTACTGTCGGTTAGAGACCCAGTTATATTAGTGTCACATTCAATCGCAATATAGAACTACTGCGTCCTCATCTAATAAGGGGGTCACTATGCAGTTTCAGAATGTTCAGTGTTCATCTATTTTCTCCAACCAAGATTGTGGAGCATGCATGTACACTCTCACATAACCATAAACTCCTGCATGTATGGATGAGTAGATCTGTGGAAGCTGAAAGCAGCTTTATTTGTCATCCCTCATACCTAAGTTGGACATTTGCCATCCACTAATACCTAAGTTTGACATTTGTCATCCACTAATACCTAAGTTGGACATTTGTCATCCCCTAATACCTAAGTTGGACATTTGTCATCCCCTAATACCTAAGTTGGATATTTGTCATCACCTAATACCTAAGTTGGATATTTGTCATCACCTAATACCTAAGTTGGATATTTGTCATCCCCTAATACCTAAGTTGGACATTTGTCATCCCCTAATACCTAAGTTGGACATTTGTCATCCCCTAATACCTAAGTTGGACATTTGTCATCCACTCATACCTAAGTTGGATATTTGTCATCCCGTAATACCTAAGTTAGATATTTGTCATCCACTTATACCTAAGTTGGATATTTGTCATCCACTTACCTGAGTTGGATATTTGTCATCCACTCATACCTAAGTTGGATATTTGTCATCCACTCATACCTAAGTTGGACATTTGTCATCCCCTAATACCTAAGTTGGGACATTTGTCATCCACTCATACCTAAGTTGGACATTTGTCATCCACTAATACCTAAGTTGGATATTTTGATCTTTTTGGATCATGAACTGACATAATTATTGACCAAGAAAAATAACGTTACACCAATAAGAGAAGTGTATATGTAAACAAACAGTTTCATCAATACACAAATAAGAGAAATGTCTATGTAAACGAACAGTTTCCTCAATGACAAGCATAAGAGAAATATGTATGTACATGTGTACCTATGTAAACCAACAGTTCCATCAATAACCAAGAAAAGAAGATAGGCATATGATGGCCACAAAATACAAAGAAATAAGCAATAGTACTTACTTAGATCACAGGTTTTTGATGTTTCACTTGAAAGAACACAACAGACGGACTATCACTAAGACTAAGGGGTTATGAGGTGCAAACACGAAAACACAAATTACAATAAACAAAACATTTTCAATGTTTCAAATCATTACCGGTAGGTCTTTTTCAAGAATATATAAAACAAACAGTGAAAAACAATGAAAACAGTAAAAACAATGTTTATTTCTTCCAATAAAGAAATAAGCAAAGAATCACAAAGAAAGCTGAGAGAGCTCAATCCAGAGAAACATTTAAAACACTGAAAAATGAAACTAAGATGACAAACATAGATTTCTTGTTGAGAAACATGGAGAAAGGCTGTGACATTTGATGACTCATAAAGGATACTATACCATAATATGTAGTTTCAAAAAGGCATTGATGAGCCAGCCTTCGATTCTCATACAGAAAATCTAGAACATGGTCATTATTTCATTATGCATGTAGACTCTACAGAGAAGATGAAAGAACTTATCCAACTGAAATAGTGTTTTCAAAATTGAGTTGCTGTACAGACGACCTTAAATGGGAGGTGAGATAGTGTAATGTCATTCACCTGTTGACCAGCAAACCCAGTTTTGAATCCACTCATCCATGGCTTGAAATAAAAATTACTCCTGTGTTTCACCCAAATTCCAGGTAGTAGGACATCAGGGCTCATACTCTGGGATGGTTGAGGAATGGCAGCACCATTACTTAGTAAATGAGGTATTCGACACATCACGCAGTTTCTGGCCAACTACTATCTAAACCGCTGAGCACTTATGAGAAACCATGAGCTATGATACTGGTTCTTAACTCACATTACCTTTTCTTTTACCTTTTTACAACCTCAAATAAATTATACAATTCTTTGATGTTATTGGATATAAAATCAATACATGTTCAATGTTTATTTATTTTCCAACATAATATATTATCCTTCCGTTCAATTTTCAACTTTCTTAACATTAAGAGGTTACTGTTAATACCTTTCCTTTCAAGTTCTGTAAGTTGTCACCTCCAATGACTTCAATTGAACCAGTTGAGCAATCATTCTGTAAAATGAAAATTCAGCAAGCTTTAACACAAACATAGTTTAGTTAACATTTATTGAAAAATGTATGCTATATCTTCAAACTTCAATTTAAAATCTGTATCATCACACTGCAAATCAAAAACAGAGACAGCCAAAATGCTCATAAATCACACTCATGGAAGGTAGTCTTTCTAACTGATGTAAAGTCAGTGTTCAAAGAAATTGAATGATGTAAAGTCAGTGTTCAAAGAAATTGAATGATGTAAAGTCAGTGTTCAAAGAAATTGAATGATGTAAAGTCAGTGTTCAAAGAAATTGAATGATGTAAAGTCAGTGTTCAAAGAAATTGAATGATGTAAAGTCAGTGTTCAAAGAAATTGAATGATGTAAAGTCAGTGTTCAAAGAAATTGAATGATGTAAAGTCAGTGTTCAAAGAAATTGAATGATGCAAAGTCAGTGTTCAAAGAAATTGAATGATGCAAAGTCAGTGTTCAAAGAAATTGAATGATGTAAAGTCAGTGTTCAAAGAAATTGAATGATGCAAAGTCAGTGTTCAAAGAAATTGAATGATGCAAAGTCAGTGTTCAAAGAAATTGAATGATGTAAAGTCAGTGTTCAAAGAAATTGAATGATGCAAAGTCAGTGTTCAAAGAAATTGAATGATGCAAAGTCAGTGTTCAAAGAAATTGAATGATGCAAAGTCAGTGTTCAAAGAAATTGAATGATGTAAAGTCAGTGTTCAAAGAAATTGAATGATGCAAAGTCAGTGTTCAAAGAAATTGAATGATGCAAAGTCAGTGTTCAAAGAAATTGAATGATGTAAAGTCAGTGTTCAAAGAAATTGAATGATGCAAAGTCAGTGTTCAAAGAAATTGAATGATGCAAAGTCAGTGTTCAAAGAAATTGAATGATGCAAAGTCAGTGTTCAAAGAAATTGAATGATGTAAAGTCAGTGTTCAAAGAAATTGAATGATGCAAAGTCAGTGTTCAAAGAAATTGAATGATGCAAAGTCAGTGTTCAAAGAAATTGAATGATGTAAAGTCAGTGTTCAAAGAAATTGAATGATGCAAAGTCAGTGTTCAAAGAAATTGAATGATGCAAAGTCAGTGTTCAAAGAAATTGAATGATGCAAAGTCAGTGTTCAAAGAAATTTAATGATGTAAAGTCAGTGTTCAAAGAAATTGAATGATGTAAAGTCAGTGTTCAAAGAAATTGAATGATGCAAAGTCAGTGTTCAAAGAAATTGAATGATGCAAAGTCAGTGTTCAAAGAAATTGAATGATGTAAAGTCAGTGTTCAAAGAAATTGAATGATGTAAAGTCAAAATCACCAGAAGTTAATTACAGAGTTTATGAAAGCTATTGGTGTTGTAACCTAATGACTGACTGAAGAATGATGAAGAAAAAGAAACTGTAGTTTAAAAGGTTTGGCCACAATTTGGAAAATAGACTTCGGAGCAAAGAACACTTTCACTGTCCAGTTCAAGAAATGTGGTCAAAATTAATTGGATATGAAGAGGGAGGCAATAATTCCATTATTACCGTATGATAAGCGTATTCTGTAAGGTAAGTGATGTGAATGGCATGGATGGATAGATTGTCAGATATGGCATGTCAGTGAGAACTGTTACACTGAATTCTAAAAAAAAAAGAATTCAAAATATACAGAACAAAGACAAAAACTGTTGGGGAAAAGCACCATTGAGACCCCCCCCCCAAAAAAAACAACCCAACTAAGAATAAACATACAAAAAACTGAAAATATATCCATGAAGGGGTGAAGGTGCCTTGCATTGCTCTCGTGGACTAAGGGTTAGCAGATAACCAAGATCAAAGTACCTCCTCATGGTACACCCTGGAAACTTTTAGGCTTATGTCCGTGGATGTGGAGGCTGCAGACGGAATTAGAATTGGCTGCAAAGACAAGCAATATCTGTGACACTTCTGTGCCAACACATACAGCCTCACTATCGATACACAGTGACGCAAGACAGTCTGGTCCGGGTATTGGATTGGCGCCCACTGCAAATGTCACAAAATTGGTAGGTCAAGATGTATCGTGAGAGTCGGAAAAAACAAACATATTGAGTACAATAAAAGGGCAGCACAGTGCCAGCATCATATGCAAATAGGATGGGAAAACGTTTCAATAAAATCAGAAGTAAAATTCTGTTAGCTTGAGAGAAGCTTCTAGTTACTGGTGTTCCTTACAGGTAGAGACCTATGGCGCACGCTCGGCTAAGAAGGCAGCCTGGACCCAACTCTATTGTCAAGCTTTTCCTATACCGGAATCATGCTCGCAGAAAGAGTTCAGTACCCAATGGGAACAGGTACAATATGTTAAACGGGACAAGATTATTAAGTTATAGAACAAGCTTCTATTTACCAGTGCTCCTAAATGTGTGTTGAGACTCGGACGAGGGGGTTCATGACCTCGGGTCCAACTATTCTATCAAGTTCTTCCTAAACCAGAGCTAGGCTCGTGGATACGAAAAGGCCCTGTACCTGATGGGCACAGACACAATACCTTTAATTACACGAGACAAGTTCACTGCTGCGGAACACCTCATGTGAGATAGACGTGAATGACAAATCATCTTGACGTAGAGTCAATACACACTCTCCACCTGGCGACAGAGAAGAAGGCTGTCCCATGCTAGGTAAGTCTACCAGAATTAAAGTCACACAGAAGACAGATGTGCCGGGCCACTGGTGTAAATTAAAACGGCTGAACGACGCACTTCCATTCTCTGGACTACACCCTGTGTCCTAGCAGGACCACTGTTCTGCAACAAGAGAGATCCAGTGGGAGTTTGAGAATAATGCAAACAAACAAACATATTAAGACTAAAAGCTATAAAACAGTGAAAAAATGTGTATATCTATTTTTGTTTTTCATGTCTGGCAAACCTGTAGAATAAAGAACACTCTAGATAATATATATGTCCACTGAAGTGAGAAAGAGTTATGAGAAGTTATAGAACTAATTATGATATATGGAAATCAATCTTGAGTAATCAGCTTAATAATGCACTGCAAACTAATGTGTACATGATTGGCTGAGGTTAAAACAAAGTGCATATGAATAATTGTTATTTTCCTAGAGCATATATATTATTTTCATAAATAAATAGTAGATTCAAGTTGCAGAATGCAAAAAAGATACGGCAACATTTAAATGTGGTAACTCAATTGATGCCAATGTTCCAAGAAGTACATGGGACTTGGAAGAATGTTTTATTGGTATGAGAAAATAATGGATGCTAAATCTGTTAATTTAGTGAATCTACTTTTTGTGTTGTATCCATTTATGCCTTGCAGCATTTGGGATAGAAGGGTTCTTTGATGGTAGCCTTTTTGTGTTCATATATGTTTGTTTTTGCTTGATTTTGAATGTTATCTTCTGAGATCTCCTCATGTTTCCTAGGAGTGTTTTAATTCTACACTGTCTGTTTGCTAGATCTGTCACAATGTTATTTCAGTCTCAGAATGGTTAGAGCGTGTTATAATCTATCACATTCAGAAAAGAAATCACATAGTCCATTTAAAAAGCACTGAAACATGTAACTTTTCTTGCCTAGGGGCATAAGGATAGCAAGCGCCAATCCGTAACATTAACTGGAAGTAAAACATTTTTGTAACATTATTTAGTGAATATTAGATAAAAATATAAAGGTTAAATAACACTTTTGCATAGAGCAATACACACAAGTGTCATTTTGACCAAAAAGTCTTTAAGATATGGACAGACAAATACAGAAAGGAACTGCCAAATCAAGGAGAGACAATATAACAGCAATGTGGTAACTGGCAGGTCAAGAAAATAATATATTGGCAATAACAAAAAATTAAGACCAAGAGAGGTGAGAGCAACAGATCTGTTAGTAATTACACCACAAAATTATAATATAAGTAATTTTCAAGTTTTACTGCAGCCCTCCATTTAATCTGTTAGTTTAGTTTTCTGAATCGGTCTTGATATCTTATGGTAGTTTAGTTTTTTTAACTGCCTTTGATGTCTTCTGTTAATTGTTTTCTGAATCGATCTTGATGCCTTCTATTTGTTTAGTTTTCTGACTCAATCTTGATTTCTGGACATTTACCCACAGGTGCTTGGTCTCTCCCAGCACATGATGATGATTATGCAGGCTGATGGTTCTGCTAATGTCTAATGAATATGTTATTGAGACCTTCAATATCGACATTTATTACACTTTACTGACCAATTTGGGCGGTAAAAAAAACCGTTATGATACTTCAGAAATACAGCAACCGTAGTGATAGCTTTACTAAAAATAGTTTGCACAGGAAAGTATGTTATTCCAAACTGGCAGCACCCATGAAATAGTTGATAGATGTTGTTCATGAGTATTAATCATAAATAAATCAGAGTTTTTGAAGGCGAGATTGTATGTTATATATAGAAAATAATGTAAATCTAGGCATAGCATTATAACAAATAAGATTTTGCATTTGAAATAACTCCAGGGATTTCAAATTCATTCAGAAATGCAAACATTCATTACAACAAATAGAAAATTTGAAAGCTCTTTCGCATAAGTTGGATTTTATACACATTTTTTATAACTTCTGTGATAAAATTTTGATGTGTCTCTTCTCTGATTTTATCATTCGATTTTAATTCACTGCAATAGGTGTTAGTTATCCTACGAAGACATTTGTTCTTGAAGATACACAAAATACAGCATTACAAAAAATATATTTTCATGGTCTATCAATTGTCTTGTCTACAAATGTCGTTAGGTGTCATGGAAAGTTGCGTTTTTTTGTCTTTGGCCATCTTTGTTGGGTTTGACATAGTCAGGTCGTGGTTCTTAACAATCTCTCCGATTGAATCTTCCCATCTTATTCTTCCTCTTGCCTTGTAACCATTCTTTCTGCTGTTGTATGTCTAGATGGCTGGTTGCGATAGTTCCATTCGCATAAGGTGACTGAACCAATTGATCTTTCTGATGGCTTCATTTCTAATTTGGCCTCTTCTGGTGATGTTTATAGCCTTTCTCAGACATGAGCTATGATTTTTAAGAAGTTGATAGGCTTTGCTGGATTGTAGCATTCAACCATTTTTTTAGTAGCATTATCGACACATTGGTAAACTTTCATTTCTTTGTTGTTGGTTGATCAGTGGAAATCTGACTGCTCAACAGTACAGATGTATGTTGTGTTGCTGTAACTTCCAGGCATGTCTTGCTGCTGTTGGATGAGATACATTGACCATTGAGTTAAAAGCATTGTGCCAACCCTCAACAATATTGTTGCTTCTTGGCAGTTGACATGATTGTGTTGATTCCAAAGGCCCACTGGAAATCGAGGCTGTGAAAGGTGACCACAACGCCCAATGCAAAAATCTTCGAAATAATCTATGAGGACATCCAGGTCTGAGAGACTATCAATATTTGGTGAGTTGCTCGAAAACAGTAATGACATCAGTTTCTGGTACAAATGCCAAAGCCATAAGTTATTTGACTTTGAATAATTTTCATCAGTCATACAACGCTGTTTTACCCCCAGACTACGGTAGTTTTCGCCAAACGTTCTATCCAAATTGAAAATAGCATCATGATACTTGAGGTTGTGGAAACGCACATTCAAAAGTTTTAGTTGAAGCTAATTCAAAATCAGTAACTATTGAAGATGGAGCTGCATTTCTGTTATTTCCCAGTTCTATGATATACTGAAGTAGGTGACGGTACACTGCTTCACTACGACCAGACAAAAGTGCAGACATACATGGGATTATTTAACCATTCTCAAATGCATGGAATGTATACAGTTAATCAAATCCATCTGGGGTGACATAGAATGTTTCATCAGCAAACCAATGTATGATCTTCATGTGCTGCAAACATAATGAAATGAGGCTAATTCACACACAGAAAGAGACTGCAGTCGACCGTGTTTATATATTCTTCAATGTGTTTATGATTGATTCCATTTTGCTGACAATTCTTGTTGAGGTAGAAGATGTGCATGCTGGATTGATACTTGTATTTAAGCATATTGCACAATGTGCCTAAGTACTTTCTGTGTTTTCAGCCTGTTGCCTCATGTCTTCCTGAGCAGTTACTACAGCAAATTTACCACAAACAGGTGCATGATAATGTTCACCATTCTCCAAAACTACATTATCATTAAGAGTGTGAGCATGACATATTCGTACATCATACTTCCGTATCTCTTTCCCACCAGCTCCAGATCTGCATTTCACAAACATAAACTCTCCGAAAAAAATTTCCTACAACCCTTCTGCGATGTAATAAATGTTGCTATCTTCATAGACAATCTTCACAAAAACATAATGCTAATGTATCACGAGACAGCTGGCCAATAGCTTTGATGGACAAAGTCAGCCAATAAACAATCATAAATCTGAACGAATTTAAAACTCACGATTGGTTTGGAAGTCCTTCAAATCACTCAACTTTGTCAGAAGCACCTTATTTCTGGGATCTGCTGACCGCCGTTGGTAAGATATTGGAAGTCAGCATATGTGATTTACATTTTGCATTGTTTTAAGAGTAGATGTTTAACAGGTACAGTGATAGTGTGCATCCTTGTCAAACTCCTTTCTGTACATTAAACCATTTTGATTGTTTCATCCACTTTTATTACTGCCTCTTATAAATTAAGAACATCTGAACTAAGAACCTAGAGCCAAATCTTATCTTCCTTATATCTCACCCCTGGATCATTAATCGTGTGAGTTTGGTTTTATTTTCCTCAAGATGGTCAAGTCCCTTGTTTTGCACATCCCGAGAGACCCTCCTATTGACTATCTCATAGACACACACTGACTACACAAATGTCAAGGTAGTATGATCACAATAAGAGAATTACTTAGTCTAGTGACACTTAGTCTAGTCAGTCCAGCCTATCTTTGTTATTTTACTTTTATAGTTTGTGGAAACACAATAATGTGAACAATAAAGGTGTTTTTTTTCACAGTCATAGTCACACCGTATCTCTCCAAGGTATGTGTGTATACAAGATGTCATACCTCCATCTTATGTTTGCAAAAACATACCATATCTCCTAGGGGATTGTCATAAATTACGTCACCAATTTTTCTATGTTACTATTACTATTTCTCTAATTTTTGGCTATGTATGGATATTTTGTCATGGAACCATTTTTATATATATTGTTTACTAGTCCAATGTCATTGCAGTACATTTATTTCCATCTTGTTAGATAGTCTTGGACATCCTAGTGGCTTGATTATGTCAGCTGAGTATAGAAAGCTTCGTTTATTGGTTAAAAGTCAACTTAGTTCTATACTTCCGCCAGGTCTATAATCACTGCAAGTCATTATCGTTGACTAAAAGCCTTCAGAAATGTCACAAGCAAATCTCCCAGTATTTGCTATGTAACTGTCATTAGTATGTAGCATTCCCAAGTAATAAGAAATGTGTTCTGGACAATTTGCTAGTGACTTATGCACTCATTCTTAAACTGCTGCAGGATGTAGTCTAGATAACGGAATGTGTAGTCATGATTTACAGCGTAACAGATATATCTGTATCTTTCTGCCTCTCCAATCTGACATTAGGAAGGCTTCTGAGTCATGTTGACCATCTATGGGATTGGACATCTCTTACTAAATGCATTGTAGGTCATCTCTTATGACATGATATCACAATTGCTACTGGGCAGTCTAAGATCTCTTCAAGTTTATGCAGAGGTAATAAACAGGTTTACAACTTAGACCTCAACACTTTTAAATGAAGTGAACTGAATAAATATGGAATAACTATTGTTAGTAGCCAGTAAACCAGTACGAGCAACAAATTCAATTTCATAAAACATCAGGTAAAATAGAAAACATCAGCTAACACATCAAACAGATACTGTATATTCTTTAATGATTAGGTAAATAAAATTTATATAAAATAAAGCAATTAACTTTGACATATCACCGCAGGAGTAAACGGGTTAACAAAATAAAACTATGTCAAAAAATAATAATAATTTTGTCTCCATATAAAATTGTATACTTACAATTATTTTTTTGCCATTATTATCCTCATAATTTCATCAATTTTGGGTTAATTTACTCTGATTTCCCAGCCACTGCTGTATACCCTTCACCAAGTGTTTGAAATAAACTAACTACAGGTACGCAATGAATGCAATATGCAGTAATTTATATTAATTAACAAACCTATTAATTTATACCAAATATCAGACAATTATCATACAAACCCACTATTGGCATATTTACAACAGTAAATCAAAACTATCCGGATTTTTAGTAGAGAACTCAAAACTAAATTATATTCAAGGAAACTATTACAAAATGTCATGACTGTGTTAAAAGTGTCAAGAACAATCAGCATTAGAAGTGTATCAAGCACATCTCAAATCACAACAAATTTTAGTCAAAATATGAGACAAAATGATGGAAAGGTAAATGTATTTTACAATAAAGGAAGTTCATTGGTGAACTCTATTTCTCACTACTTGCATAATCTGCTGTTTAATGTGAATAATATGGATTGTGTTTGTTTGCCACATTATGATAAGATGTTTGGTTTTCAATTGATAACACGTCTCAGAAGTTGCCGGCACTTCTTTTCATATATTATATGTGTGCTAATAGCTGCAAAAAACAGTATACAGCTATCCACACAAAAAATAAATAAAAACCATGATAATCAGCAAAGTCACAGAAGAACAGGTGCTAAACATAAACATTGAGAGAAACTACATCAAGTAGAACACTATCAATATCTTGGACACATAGTCACAAATGATGGCAGATGTGAAACAGAAGGTAAAAGGAGAATAGGATCATCAGCTAAAAGTGCCTTCAATGACATGAGGAAAATATTAACATGTAAACAAATTACAAACACACTAAAAATGAGTGATAAAATGCTACATCTATTCTATATTAATGTTTGGCTCAGAAACATGGACAATAAACAAACAATTAGAAGACAGAATTGACACTTTTGTGATGTGCATAGGATGTCAACTAGTACGGATTTCAGGCCCACCACACACCCTTTTTAAAATAATTTTTTTTTAAAAATAAGGCCACTTAGTGTTAAATTTTCTAGCAATTATTACTAGTGCAGACATTGTTATCTTACACTCTCATATTGAGGGGCAAATTTAAAATAAAATTTGTGTTGGGTTGTGTGTGTGTATTTTGTGCTAAATATAGAATTTTTATTGGAATATGGAAATAAATTGTTAAAAATACGGAATTATGAAAAAAATGACAAGTGGTACATCATCTTGTAGGTCATGGTGCTGTAGTCTGATATAGAATTTTCTAGTGTCTCTGTGGTGGTAATATTGTTCTTACTGTTTTTGTTTTTTCATTGTTTATTTTGTATATTCTTGATAAAGACCCAAGGGTTCGAAACATTTAAAATATCTTGTGTATTGTTATTTGTATCCTATAACCCTTTAGTGATTGTCAGTTGTCATCAAGTGAAACTTCAAATTCCTGTGTTCCATGTGAGTGCTATTGTTATTCAGTTTTACAGCAGCATTACCTTTTACTGATACCTCTATAGCACATTCTTTTATTATACATTTCCCTATATAACTACACATTTCAAAATTCCCAATTATATTTATTCTTTATTGTATGTGCTGTTTATAGCGAACTTCTGTTATTGCATACTAGTTTGTCAGCCAAGACATATTTATTACAATAATATTCCACTGTATCATCATGAGTGTTGCCAGTCAAAAATGAAATATGGGAGAACAGTTCATTTGTCAGGTGTGTCCTCCTGAAAGATTATTGTAAGTGGAAGAAGCAACTGAATGACAGCATTGTAAGGACTGCTAATTCAACTGGAAATCAAATCCTGAACCAGGACTATGAAGATATTGCACTAACCACTGTGGTAGTATCTCTCTGCCCACAAAAGTAATGGTGAATTGCATTATGAAATCTGCAGCTAACAACTATTATTGTTCATTCAAACAAATGGCGATAGTTATTATTGTCCCTATAACTACATACCGAGCATGTACTAACAAATACTAATTGAAGCATATTCTATATAAAGCATAGTTCTCAAATAAAAAATAAAATAAAGTAGCATATCATATTCAGGACGTTGCTATCATTCCAGCATCTAGACAATATAAATACATTCAGTAGTTTGCCATTGCTTTCTGAATGGTACGGATGCACAATTGCATGTGTCGGAGATTGAACTCAATACCTTGGCCATCACAGATGCGCTCTGTACCACTTTGCCACAGAGCCAGACGTTGTTCTAAACTACAGTTTAATTTTTAGCTATACGGGAACATTCAGTAGTATGGCCAATGCAATATGAATGACTGACTTCTCTTAATCTTGAATCTGAAGATAATTTAGTCAAATTTGATCCACAAAGCTAAATCACTAAGTATTGTGTCAAATGAGCTGAATGTTTTCTGTTTATATTATAATACTTATTCGGATCTTCATTTTATCTTAGTGACACAATATGCCTAAGCACAGGAAAATATATGAAAGAAATGGATACTTCTAATGTGCATGCTTATACGGTATTCAATCATCTTCCTTATCATTTAGCTGCAACAACCATATCACAGCAACAGTTCAAATAGAAAACACTGCTGATAACATACATTGAATCAGCAGCGGCAATGACAGATTTAAATTGCACAAAATTAAATAGCAACATCTTCAGCAAATCTTTTCTTTTAAACAAACATAAATATAACAAAAAGACCAGTTAGAAATCTAGCTATAATAAAATCAAACACACAATGAAGATAGTAACGTGGAAGGACACAACTGTTTTCTACATTTTTAATTTTGATATAAGTATATTTGAATGGCTCTATCAATAATAAAGTGAATTTGTTTAGCAACACTAACAGCGTGTGGAAATTCTGAAACACAATTTAGTAATTTGGCAAATGTACATATGTGCAAAATAAATGCAAGCATTTAGTATCGAGTGCATAGAGTTTCAACCACAGATCAGTATGTTTTAAAAAAAAAAAATCAACTGTCACTTATCTGACATAATTTATTTCATATTATACATTAAGATTTATAGATATTTATTCATGAGATATTTTTTATCTGAACATATTAGCTACCAAGGGCTGAAAAGTGTGCCAGAAAATTGAAATAGTTTTTTAGAGTTCACAATATACATTATGTTTTATTGAACTGTGAAATTAGTTTTCAATTAACACATTTTGATCCAGTAAACACTTTCAAACGTTCTAGAAAACTCAATCCAACAGTAGGTCAATATGTTCACATTCATATAATATCTAGGGAAAGAACAAACAATACTAACACTGTAGCCTACCGTGCATGTTGTAAAAAGTGACAAATGAATTTTGGTATAAAGTTGGCTCCCCCATTACATAGAAGGGGAAAATAGTCACAAAATATTGTTTGTTCATCACAAATGATGATGCCCACTTGTTACACCCACTTTCAAAATTCAGTTACAGTTATGTCCTTGATTATGTGATCTATCTATAAACCTGTAACGAGTTAGGGTTGTAAGGGTACCACTTTGGATGTTTTCAGCACACACAGAGTCCCCCAGCGATTTCTATCTTCAACGATGAGGATGCATGAGGAAAAATCTTGTCCTGTACATTCCTTGATATTGTCTGTCCATGTTTTTATTTGCCCTCCTCTTCTTCTCCCACATTGACGATTCCCCGCAGTATTGTTTCTGACAAGGAATCATGCCTGCATACATGTCCAAACCACACTCCACTTTATATGAGATGGTAGATGGCGAATAAGCTCTAGTCTGGCCACAAATCTCCTTGGACAGTTTGGGCATGGGATGACCACTGAAGATGGTTTTTTTATATCTAGGTACATCTATCTGTGACTTTCTAGATACTCTTCACTGTTTAGCTGCTGCATTTCTCATGTTTTCACAGGATACTGCACCGTGTTTAACAACTGATCACCATATAGATCTATTTCGTTCAGTGTCTTCCTAGAATACCATGCTGAAGTCAAATGTGGTGACCAATAAAGAGAACATACTGCAGTCAAATTGTAAAACATGACACAACACAACATTCTCTAGACTATAGCCTGCAAACAAGTAGCAGTTTGAGAGAAAATCAAGAATAATAAGAAGTCAAGATTGATATCAATAACTAGAAATGTGAAATAAAACTCATTGATATCAGTTGTGATAGTACTAAAATGATGGTAAAGGCAATAATGACAGCAAATATATATACTAAGCAACCATTAAAAATGCATTGAAAACATGATTTGTTTTCATGCTTAAAATGTTTATGTATCTGAGCTATTCTTCAATACAGAACATGTGCAAGTGATGAAGTTTGTAGTCCCATTGTTTTGTTGATGTTTCTTTCACATTTTTCGTGTTTCACATGCAAAACAGCAAAAACAAAATTATGACTATTGAAAGTCAAAACAGATTGAAATTTGGCACGTTTAGGCAAGTTAAAGACATTATCTGGTCTTTATCGAAAGAAGGTCTGTTACTGTTTTTTTTTCTTTCATGCTTTGACTGACGTTACGAGAGCGATGGAAAGCTGCTGGTATGCTTGTCAGTGGAATGGTGATCAGAGAAATTGCCAGATATTTCAATTATGACTAGTCCACTATAGTAAAGTTGCATCAACGAGACCTGGTCAGCCATGTGTAACAACACTAACTCAAGATCGTCATACTGTACTGATGCATTTGTGCAACCGTTTCCAAACAGCAACTCAGACCTCACTTTGTACACTGGGCTCATTATTGCATACACTGTGTGAATGAGACTTCATGCCTCTTGCTTGCAAAAAGGAAGCCCTAACATTAGCCTTATCCTTAATAAGGCCACATAACCCAGCAGACTGGCATCAGCGGCCAAGGTTTTATTTTTTAAATACTGCAGATTTTATTCAGCAAATGGTTCACAAATGTGAGAAAAAAATAGTTTCAGTTAATTTAATTCAACACATGCAGCGGCTCATGTAAAAACATGCTGATGAGTTTTTAATGGTTGCTAGTATATTTATAGAAATAATTTCTTAACAAATATATGAACAGAGGCTATAGTTCAAAGGGATATAAAAACCAAGTCAGATATATCTCACAGAAAGTCACAGATATTGCAGTCAAGCAGTAAACCATAATACTATGTATTCCATTCTCTGGATTACACACTACTAACCAGAAGGATCATGAAAATTAACACAGAAGAATTATCAGGAGTTTGAGAACATGTGCAAAAGAAAGAAGCTAAATCAATTGACAGAGTAACATGAGGATTTGCTTGATCAGAAGGAAGATTTAAATGTCTAATAAAATGAGTATTTCATTATGTTGAAATTTAGATTGCGGTTATAATTATCAACACCGGTTGTTTTTTTAATGGGTAATACATCAAAATATTAATATTTACTTTCAACATTAAATCTACTTTCCTTTAAACTTGTGATACCAATACACTCATAATGTTTAAATGATGTAGGATTTATTGAAATTTGGGTACATTATAAGTAGATGCCACCTTATAGTCAAGTTATTTCTCTTGTCTATGTTTGTAAATTTCATATTCATCATTTAATAATTTAAACAGTAATTTATTTTATGGTTTGGGCTAGAATAGTTGTGTGTTTTAAATATTAAATGATGAACATGAAATTTACAAACATTGACAAGGGAAATAATTAAACATGTGGTGGTGTCTACTTGCACAGCACTGAAATTTGGTGCAAATTTAGAACTTTATGGTCTACTTTATATTTATACAAGAATATTGTGAAAAGTCCGAAAGAAATTAATTTGGCACTTTCTTCATTATGGTAGTAATAATGTTAAATAAGCAATTAGTAAGAAACGTTTACCCCTAATTTTATGATTATCTGCGCACAAAGAGAAACATTGCAAATAAAATCCACAGTGATCTGTGAGTTGCTGACTAAAATTCAGTAGTTTGAGAGAATACAGTGCCAATATTCTACTGCTTGTCAACACATGAAAGTATTGAAAATTGCTGCAGTGGGATACTGATAACCACATCATGCTAGCGTGGCATTTCATTCATACCTGAACAATATTCCCATTGAATCTCTGCAGTACAATATAACAGAACACATAATTAAAGTGAATAAATAGTTATATCATTGTATCTATGGTGGGCAACCTATGGTTCGTGCTTGAGGTAAAACTGTGACACTATAGAATTTTGACTAGGCCGACAGGTTGATATAAAATGACTATATACGTCTGACTTCTGAGCTGACAAATATCAAAATACAATCATGCACACTAGTTTTGATCTTTTAGCACCCGAATATGATGCATAGGGCAGAAATCAGTACTCTCCAATTTGAGAGATGTGATGCTTCTGTTTGTAACTTGTGATAATAGTGAATAAGTAAATATGTTACAAATAAACACCACTAATGAAAAGATAAAAACAATTATAGTAAAATAAATAAGGAAAAAAATGGCTGATATTTTGATCAAATTTCTTCATATTAATGAACATAACTAATAAAGAAAAAACAAATACAGAAAACAAATTAATTTAAGAACACTATTTAAATGAATAAAACAGTCCATGCAGCAGCCTGATGCAGAATTCAATTTCAATCAGGCAGCTACACTAACTATTTTAAACATCAACCTTGTTCATCCTTATATATTTTATTATAGATGTATTTATAGGTATAGGTGCTTGTGGTACAGTATTTGTTGCACATATTTACTGATTCACTATGATCACTTTGGTACAGTGTGTTACTTACTACAGCACATAACCTGATTGTCAGATCGTCTCCAGATTTTTGATAATTATTTATATGTGTAACTCATACATATTAATGACCAATAGTCCTACTCTGTGACTGTTTGTTCTGCAAAGTTTTTCTTAGCATTCATCTCTTTATATTGTCAAATAGTGCTCTTTTTAAAATACTAGCAAAAAATACATATTTATGAAAACAAATTTACCAAGATTAAATAAATAACAAAACCAACCAGATACTTTTTTCTGTTCAAAGAGGGAAATTGTTAATAAGATAACATCTGTTTCTACTAGCAGATATCAGGGAGTATTCTGATCACAGAGACTCCTGTACATAGAACCAGTAGTTTTTGTAGGGAACACCCAGTACTAGTGTGACAAAATTTGCTAGAGTTATTGTGGGCACCTGTGTTTGTGTTAAAATAATTGCAGCGACAATTGATGTCCAGTTCCTGATCAGATCTAAGGATTCTCTACCATTTGGAATTGTCTGATCTGTAGATTTACCACTGATATACTTAGAAGGGAGCGCTTTGCTGTGTGGTTAGAATGCTGTTATCAGACCTTTGTTATATTTGTTCAGTCTAAGGACTGGTTGACCAATCCTTAAGAGAATCTCAGGAGGCTGGACACAAAACTAGGATACAACAGCGCATTTTGGGAAATTATAGAGATCAGACAACAGGGAGAAGAGAGAGCACACAAGAGACAGATTGTAGCAGCTAGAGAGAATTGGAGATCACAGAAAGTAACAGGATAAATCGATATGTAAGAAGAGCCATGATACGCAAGTAGACAGAGAGCAACTAGAAGTACAGGTACTTAGTATTAGAAGCTAGATATCAGTAGAGTTGTTATACCTGAGTTGTACTTATGTAAAATACAGGTTTTTGAAGTTTCTACATAAAAAACACTGAGATCCTACCCCTGTTGCCATTCATTTCAATGATGATGGACATTATGGTTCCCTCAATATCCAGGTCACTCCCTCAAATCCTGCACCACAAATGACAGATCTAGGTATGTTATTGCAAAACAATTTATTTTTTAGTTTGGTACTTTCAAGCCTTTTGGACTTAACTTTGAACATTCATTTGTGTTGGTGTGGTCCTTTTATTAATGTCCATGTTGTTTTGGGTAATAATTTTTTCTTTCTGTTGTCATATTCTGTTCCCTTTTCAACAAAACCTGCTTCCATGACTACATATCTGTCATTGTCACCTTGAACTTTCTATTGTTTACATGTCTGCATTCTAGTGCCTCCATGGTGGTAAGAATGTTTTTACTGTTTTTTCACTGTTTGTATTGTATATTCTTGACAAAGACCTAACTAAAGTTCAAAATGTGTTGTGTATTGTTATTTGTATTTTTCTAACTTACACCTTATAGCTGCTTATTGATAGTCTGTCTGCTGTAATCAAGTGAAACTTCAAAAACCTATGTTCTAGGTAAGTACTATTGTTATTCAGTTTTACAGCAGTATTACCTTTTATTGATTACCTGGGTTGTGCGAGTCAAATAACACCTAGAGTGTTTATTCAGATTTCCTTGTGAATAAACAGCTACGACAAGCTTGTTATTGAGAGAGTTGTCTGAGAATTTTAATATACTTCAATTGTTGTAACCAAGCCATTACATATATGTAATGTCTTGTATATAGTCCAAGGGTTTAATCCTTTAAGTCTGCCTAAGTTGAGAGATTATAAGGTGGGAAAGAAACAGCAACATTCAAACAACACCTCTAAACCAGTCTGTTCCAGTAGTAGAATTGAGCATCTTCAACTGAGGAAAAGTTCCAAGGAAATTGGAAAATTATAGATATCAGCTTTAAAGATCATTACATCAATAAGTAATCTTGCTATTTTAAACCAGAACACAATGTCAGAATCCTCATGTTGTTACGTTCAAATCTGTATGCAACAAAATGCTTAGAATTGGGACACTAGACCTGTTCACAAAGCTGTTGAAAATTTTGCTCAAAGTAGACATAATTATCCCAAGTCTAACTCTTGGGTCACACACAGAACTCAGCAGTAAACCATAATACAGTGTATTTGAATGTTCAAGACAATGAAAGAGGAGATAGATAGGTAGGTTCTGCCACCATATTGAATGGCAGGACACTGGATTGCTTGGAATATTTAACTCTGAGAAAAACTGCATGATCAAACAAATTTAATGAAGATGGCAATTCTGTTCCAATGTCTAGAATAAAGGAGCCGGGCTTGAAATGAAATGTGGTGTGGCAAGGCATAAACATTATTATGGTCTGATCAGATGGACGGGAAGATCAAAGCACCTCTGGATGTGTACTGAGTGCAGTGATAGTGGTCTCTCAACTAACTTTGGATGTGTCCCGTGTGCAGTGATGGTGGTCTGTATTTTAATGTATTTCATTCTCTGGACTACATACAGTTAACCAACAGAAGTTTTAGAACAGGCACGCACAGAAGTAGTAGCAGAAGTTTTAAAACAGGCACAGAAGTAGTAGCAGACGTTTGAACAGGCACAGAATAAGAAAGAAAACAATCTCCTTCAGTGTCAGTTGCATCATCTCCTTCAGTGGCAAATAAGTTGCAGTCATTAAAAAACAATATCAGTGCCAAATACAGTAAGTTGTATCCGTCATTTAAAAAAATCTCATTTAGCGCCAAACACAGTGTGTAGTGCAGAAACCAGTGCTCTCCAGTTTGAGTAATGTGAAGTTACTGTGAGTAGTTCTTGCATGTTGTCGAGACCAAGTCATACCATCTTTGATAGTTGCTATGTGAAGAGTTTCTCCTGATCTTTCTCTTTTTATTTTGTCATCTGGTACCCGTTTTAATGCTTGTAGTGGCAGTTTATTTTCATTCATTCTAAGTATATGTCTGATATAAGTCAACTGTTGTTTCCTTATTGTTTTAGAAATATATTGGTTGGTGTCTTCTCTATGTGCATATTTGACCGTGAATTCTTCCCAACAAATGTTTACGTTTTCTAAGAGAAGCAATACTGGAAGCAAAACTCAGTAGATCCCTGTATCAGTTTAAAAACACAGCAAAGTTTGTAGAGGAGAAAAATTACAGATATAGGTACAACTCAGGTGAACAAAAACATATGCACAAATCTTGTAAGGTTCATTTTGTCCATATTATTCACAATAGCAGCTTTACTATGAGGGTGAGTTTAAACATTGTATAAGAAATAACTACTACCACGTGATAGTATTCTTGAAGATAAAAGGGCAAATGGATTAAGATAAAAAGGAAAATGCTTGAATTTGGCAAATGTAAAAACAACTGGAAACCTTTATAATTCTGAAAAAGTTTGGATATAAGAAATAAGAAACAAAAATGAATGAAAATGAAGCCACACAGTGCAAATCCAGTCTGAGCTTTTAACATCTGAATGTCAACAACATTTTTTTTTAGTGTAATCAACTAATATTGCATGCAATGACATCACTGAGTAGTTAAATTTGCTATATAACCTTGACCCTCATCTGAAAACATTTGAGGTATATTTTTATTTACAGTAAAAATATTATATGATCTAGATAAGCTCAGTTATTGGTAATGGTGATGTAATCTCTTTAGCTGTAAGCAGGTAGCTCTTGGCAGCCCATATGTTATTGGTTATAAACTAACATCATTGCACTATAGGCACACATACAGGTGCTCAGTCTCATCTTGACAACCCATATCTTCTTCTTCTGTGTTCGTTCTTCAAACTCCTGCAGATTAGCAGGATGTAGTCTGGAGAATGGAATGCGTTGTGTCATAGTTTACAGCATTGCTGCAATATCTGCGCCTTTCAGCCTGACACATCCGACTTCAGCATGGCTTTGGGTCACTGGCCCTATATGGGATGGGACAGCCAACTCCATCCCATAACCTCATTAGTCACCTTTTACGACATGCGTGGAAGGTAAACAGTGTTGTTATTCTTTGCTCCCCTTTCGGGCTCCAGCAACACACGGGCGACAACTCATATGTTATTGGCTTTTCTTCTTCTTCTTTCGTTCACTTGAAACATATCTATATCTGTAATTCTGTCTCTTTAATAAAACTTGCTGTCTTTTGTAGTTCATATAGTGTCCCATAGAGCTTTGATTCCAGTGTTGTTTCCTCTGGCCCATATGTCTGCCTCAGCATTTCATGCTCAGAACACTCTTGAAGTGTTGAACACATGTTTGGCACTCTGTGCTGCCTGTCCACATGGCTGTGTTGCCAATCTTGAACTTTGTATACATGTGACTGCGGAGTCGGTTGTGTCCTGTTCTGAGACGTAGAATTATAACGTGTTCTGATCTGTTCATAATGTGATAGTGTTTGTTGCTTTCTTATTGACTTGATCATCTGTTTTTTCTGATGGTAAGTGATTGGTATATCTGGTTGGTCTTCGGCAGCACCTTCCTTAGTCAGTTGGTCTGCTTTTTAATTTCCTCGTATTCCATAGTGAGAGGGTATCCACTGCATGGTTACCCTATACTGGTAAGACAATTCGCTAAGTAGTTTTTTCAAGTCTGTTAATTTTCCAGACTGGAGAGCTTGAAGCACTGACCTTGCATCTGTCAGGAATACCACAGACTGTAGGCCAGAGTTGGATTTCAGCAGTTTTTTAGCTGCCACACTAATTGTCTGGATTTCTGCATTATAATTATTGCAGAATTTTCCTGTCGGTGTTCTGATTGTATCTCTAGGCTTGTGTGGATATTCTATATATACACCTGCACCTCCATTCCTCACAGCATTCTGTGCTGACCCATCTGTGTACACTCTGACCCATATATCTTGTGGATATTTCTCATCCAGGAAACTGAGGGGGACTGTCATTCGCTGCACACTGTTCTGTTCGTCCTCGCTTAGTATTCCTTTCACATGGGTCTGAATGTATATTGGCATTCCATGGCTTTCACTCTACAGGGTTTGTTATTGGCTATAAACTAACATCATTGCACTATGGGCAAACACATAGGTGCTCAGTATCCACAGATGTTGAAGGGTATGTATGCTGATCGTTCTCATGATTTGTTAAACACATTCCTCATTCTTCTTCATGTGTAGACTACACATTTCAAATTTAATAAATCTCTCAAACTCAGTCTACACGTCATTAATTTTAGTGTCTAGATTCAGTCTACACGTCATTAATTTTAGTGTCTAGATTCAGTCTACACGTCATTAATTTTAGTGTCTAGATTCAGTCTACACGTCATTAATTTTAGTGTCTAGATTCAGTCTACACGTCATTAATTTTAGTGTCTAGATTCAGTCTACACGTCATTAATTTTAGTGTCTAGATTCAGTCTATACGTCATTAATTTTAGTGTCTAGATTCAGTCTACACGTCATTAATTTTAGTGTCTAGATTCAGTCTATACGTCATTAATTTTAGTGTCTAGATTCAGTCTACACGTCATTAATTTTAGTGTCTAGATTCAGTCTACACGTCATTAATTTTAGTGTCTAGATTCAGTCTACACGTCATTAATTTTAGTGTCTAGATTCAGTCTACACGTCATTAATTTTAGTGTCTAGATTCAGTCTACACGTCATTAATTTTAGTGTCTAGATTCAGTCTACACGTCATTAATTTTAGTGTTTAGATTCAGTCTATACGTCATTAATTTTAGTGTCTAGATTCAGTCTACACGTCATTAATTTTAGTGTCTAGATTCAGTCTACACGTCATTAATTTTAGTGTCTAGATTCAGTCTACACGTCATTAATTTTAGTGTCTAGATTCAGTCTACACGTCATTAATTTTAGTGTCTAGATTCAGTCTACACGTCATTAATTTTAGTGTCTAGATTCAGTCTACACGTCATTAATTTTAGTGTCTAGATTCAGCGAAGTCGGTTGAACAACATCAACACAGCCCCTTTTAATTTTAAATTCACTGATTACAGATGCAAGTCTGCTATCTCATTATCTAGAATGTAAGCATATCATGTGCAGTAGTTCATGTAAATTTCAAAAGCTTGAAAGTAAATACAGATGTAATACACTCATAGTGATCATTCTAAATATTTTTAACCATAGACTGAGAATTGGATAATATAACTGCTCTAGATAATGAAAGTCACAGACGGGATGCAGTAACAACTTCACCTTGTAAATGGAGCTTCTGATTGGTTTCAGTAATGAAATTCGCCCGTGTGTTGCCGGGCCCGAAAGGGGAGCAAAGAATAGCAACACTGTTTACTTTCTACGCATGTCATAAATGGCGACTAAGGAGGTTATGGGATGTAGTTGGCTGTCCCATCCCATATAGGGTCAGTGACCCAAAGCCATGCTGAAGTCGGATGTGTCAGGCCGAAAAGCAATCACAGCAATGCTGTAAGCCATGACACAACGCATTCTGTTCTCTGGAATACATCCTGCTAATCTGCAGGAGTTTGAGAACGAACGCAGAAGAAGTAATGAAATTATTCTCCTTCCTCACACAGAAGAAGTAACAACAATGATCCTATCACTAACTATAAAACCTCAGCCATATATCTCACCACTACCGATAGATCCATATGTGAACATCATCATCTCAAACATTATCAAATTATCGGTTGATTAATTTCAATATCTACTTTTCCATGGTCCATTCTATACCAAGAGTAATTATAATTAGCTTTGTTATAGATATATGAACCAAGGAGAATAATTAAGGCTGTCCAGCCAACAGAATAGTTTTATTTGGTGCTTAAGATATTCTTTGTGAATATATAACATTGCCACAGTTATCATATAATACAATATCAAAAATTTAATATATCATCAAGGACTGAATAGCTAAGATTTTGCTATCACTCATCTGCATCACTGAAGGTAGACGTCGCTAGAATTCTGTCCGTGTTGATATATTCAATGTGATACCCATACAACACAGACAGGTTACGGGTTTATAGATAAATATAACATTAAACAACTAATGTAGTCTGTGTTGCAAGGGCCTGAAAGGGAAGCAAATAGGTTCAAAGTGACAGAGCAGTCATGCTGAAGTCAAATGTGTCAAGAAGAAAGGTGCAGATATCACAGCTAAGATGTAAACCATGACACAACAACTCCGTTCTCCCGACTACATCCTAGTCTCTTGTCATAAGTGGGAAACTGAGCCCCCTTTTGACTAGACTTTAGACATAACTTGTTAGGACAGCCAATCGTTTTGTACGGATATGGGTGGGCAGTGAGTCAAGGTTAGTTATTTCAGACACTGGCATTGTACTAGAGCCCCCAATTCAATAAAAAGTCTGTAGTGTATGATAGGGACAATGGATTTTAACTGCTTAAAAAATATATTTTCAAGTGTTCTATGATACCCAAAGATCAAGATGGAAATAAAAAATCAGATAATATCTACAATTTTAATACCAACATTCTGCTATCAATGTCAAACATGGTCTTTAACAGCCTCGCAGCAGAGGAAAATAATCGTTACATGTCAAATGAAGTGTCTGAGAATGGCTGCAATTGTTCCTAAAGTAGATAAAATAAGAAATGAAGAAATTAGGAAAAGTGTTGGTATAATATCATGTATTGAACATATTGAAAGACAGCAAGTAAAATGAGTCAGTCACCGTATGAGAATGAACCCAAAACCAAAAAACAATAAGAGCATATAACAAAAGAATAGCAGGACGTAAAGCCAAAGGTAGACCAAGAAAATGGTTGATAGAAAACATCAAGATAGCCTAGAACAAATATGGACTAAATGCAACCTCGGCGACACATCTGGTCTTGAAAGACAGGTTAAGATCCCACCCCTACGCTTAACGGCAAGTGTGAATATGATCAACCATAATTCACCTGTGGACAGACAATATGATGCTGTATATTGAACTGGCTTCCTGTTCTGGTGGTCCAAGGTTCAATTTCCAGTTCAACTTGAAATATTTAGTTTCTAATTTTTTTTACCTCACCTTCTAGGTCAAACCAACCTAAGAAAAATGGGTTCAAGATCTTCTGGCTGCAGGCTTGATACTGACCACATCATCTTTTGGTCATGAAGAAACATAGGTCTAACACTGTATTTCCCATTATGTCTTAATGGCATGGAAAAAAAAAAGCTTTACGGTACTTTGCTTTTATAAGTATCTACTCACCACATAACTTTTCAGCCGAATGAAGTCTACTGCAAGCTGCACTGAATGACCACTATTTCTATTTAATACTTGAATTTTGTCCAGCAAATCAGTGAAGAATTTATAGCCTCCTTTGAGAATGCATAATCCCACAATAGCCTCACTGCCAAAATCAGCGACAATGTCACGAGCTAATCGTTCTGTCCTTTAAAAAAAAACCCCAAGAACATTTCAGCATTGAACAAGTCTATTTATTCCAAATATTGAAAAGAAAACCATATTGTACTATAATTAAGACTATTTTTGATGTACATAATTATGAAATATGTGATTATCAAGTGCTCTGAGATGTCATCATCATCAAGTGCCATCTCCGCAACGAAGGTTGGCTGCAAAAGACCTCCAACATCCCGTCTTGTTTTGGTGGTGCACTCTGCTAGACTGTAACCTGTCCATCTTGTGATGTTACTCTCCAACTTGTGTATCTCTGCCTACCTCTTGCTCACTTCCCTTTGACTTTACCTTCAAGTAAGGTCTTCAATAAGGTGTCATATCTTTTAATGTGTCCAAAATATTTTATTTACCTGATCTTTATTTCTCGTAGTAATTCTTTCTTCTTCTTCTTCTTCATCGTTCTTCAGTCAGATATCAGGTTACAGCACCAATAGCTTCAATGAATTGTGTGATTCGCTTCAGGTCATCCATGGAACCCCTCAAGTCTGGAAGCAGTGCCATCTCAGTAGGCCATATTTTCTCCCTCTCTTCTTGGTAGAGTTGACAGGCATGAAGAACATGTTCTGCAGTCTCTGGGCTCAGTCCACAGGTCTGTCTCACCAATCTTCAGCTTTCGGAACATGTGGCTTCTCAGTCTGTTGTGACCAGTTCGTAGTCTGAAAATGATGGTTTGTTCCTTGCGTGACATTTGGTGGTAGGGGTCATTTGGTTCTGCAGTTGGGTGCATTTGCTTCCACTTTTTCTTATATTCTGCTTTTAACATGGTCTTACTTTCATAGTACGTATTATCATTTTCTATTTGTTCCAGTGATCCCCCTTTCCTTGCCAGGAGATCAGCTTTTTCATTTCCAGGTATGCCACAGTGACCTGGGATCCACTGCAGTACTGTTTCTTTGGTGGTACTGCTGAGGTGTAGTAAGCAGGCCGTAAGTTCATTCATGCTCGTGTTCTTTGGATCTTTCAATGCCTGCAATACTGATTTTGCATCCATTAGAAATACTACATGTCTGTTGTGACTCGACAAGCAATTCATGAGCATTTGGCTGCCTCTATTATGGCTTCCATTTCTGCTTTGAAATTTGTGGAATGTTTGCCTGTGGGTATGGATTTCTCTATTTCTTTTCCATCTGGTGTTACTATATATATTCCTAATCCTCCATCTAATACTGCCTCTTTCGCTGATCCATCTGTATATACATGTGTCCATATATCCTTTGGGTATGCTTTCTGTATGTGATTCTTAGTTGTCTCCTTCAGTACTTGTATAGTAGTTTCTGTTTTCGAAATAATGCTTGGTATTGTCCATAATTCTTGGGAAGTTTTTCCTGTCCCATGTTGGGTATGTGTTAAAGGTGTTTAGTGGTTTTAGGTTTTGTAGGTCTGTATCTGTGAGTGATTTCTGGAGCTGTTTAGCGGAGTGTAGAAAGCTACCTCTTTTGTAGGTCTGCTTAGTCTTTGGTTCATTTGATGACTCTCCAAACATTTGAACTTTGCATACTGTGTGAGGATTTTTTCATTTCTTCTTTCTTCCATTGATGGCAAACCTGTGCATGTTTCCATTTCTGTGATTGGGGTAGTATTCATACCTCCTGTTATAATTCTGAGATTGCGGTTTTGTATCTTTGAGATCTTTTTAGTGTTACTCTTGGCTGCAGTCCCCCATGCTGACATTCCATATTCCGAAGCTGGTATTACATAACCTGTATATGCTCTACTTAGAATTTTTCCATTTGCACCCCAATCTGTTCCAGCCAATTTTTTAAGGAGTGCTGTCCTTATTGTACCTTTTGTTTGGCACTTGTCTATGTGCTGTTTCCATGTAAGTCTTGGATCAAAAGTGACTCCAAGTTATGTAGGTGTCTCATCTTTTGGCAATGTTTGACCATTTATGGTTAGTAGGATTTTCTGTGGTTTGGTGGACATGCTGAAGATGGTATAGGTAGTTTTTTGGGCATTGATAGACATGGCCCATTGGTCTGTCCACTTGCCCAAATTGTCCATAGTTTCTTGCAACCTTATTTTTGTTGTGCCAATGCTCTCTTCACTGCACTATATCGCCAGATCGTCTGCATACATTGCAGCATTTACTTTACGCGAGAGAATTTGGTCAATGTCATTCATGAATATAAGGAATAGAGTGGGGGATAGAACACCTCCATGTGGTACTCCATGCTTAAAGAAATTTATTAATTTCTTTTTTGCTGATGGTCCGATGTGAATTAGCAGTTCATTTGGTATGTCATCAGGGTCAGGTGATTTCCTAAGTTTTAATAATACTGCTTTTAATAATACTGCTAAGTTTTAATACTGCTAGTTCTTCATTTAGTTCATTGATCGTGAATGGAATATTCATGACATCTTGTTTATCTTTGCTGATCTCTTTTTCGATATTCCGTAGTTCTTTTCTTACTTCTCTTCTATTTTCATCGATTTTGTGGCAGGCAGTACTTTGGTAATGCTGTATAAAATGATTTGCAGCCTTCTTTCCTGTGAGTACATCTCCACCATTCTCTATAGCTACTGGTGCTGTTTTGTTATCTTCGTTGTTGAGCACTTTTGTTATTTTCCATAGCTTTCTTCCCTCTTTGTCGAAGTTTACATTTTCTGTTTTTTCGTGCCAGCTTTTTCTTGTGTTTGTAATTGTCGTTTTTCTTAGTTTGACTACAGCAGCTTTTAGTGATATGTTGTTTTCTGTGGATGGGCTTTTTTCTGCTGTGTCTCTGGCCTTTGACACTTCTTTCTCCAACTCATCGAGTTCGTCAGACCAGTATGGTTCGTAATTTTTCCTATAATTCTTTCTTCATATTAAGTGTTTTTAGAACCTCTTTGTTTGTTTTCTTCTCTTTCCATGATGTTCTCCCTATTCTTCCATATACCCACATCTCAAAGGCATCAGTTCTGTCTTCTAATTGTCTGAGATGGTAAACATTTCATAATAAATTAACTTTCCACAACTTCATCTGTTTGCCATATGGCATATAAACAATGAAAACTATAGTTGAAATGCAGTTTTACAAATGAACAAAATACACAGAAATAGGTTTTTACATTCTACATATTTGTGTTCAGTAATAAAACTGCATTGAAGCTTTTGTCTCTTCATGTATTCATTTACAATACACACAGTTGATGCAACAGATGTCTTACATTTGATGTGAAATAAACATTAATAATTCATATATTAGTCTCTCTTACATTTGTATTTCAAGTATTTAAGAGATGATATCATTGCACTCTGGGCAGACCCATATGAACTTAGTCCCTTTTAGCAAATGGTGAAGTGTATGTATGCTTATTGTTGCCAATTTGTGCTGATTGTTTTCATGCACTTAATTTGACCCCTCTCATATTTCTCTGCATGATCTCAAATTCTTTCAGTCTCTGTAATACTGTTTCACCCAGCGAACTTTCATTTCTCACAAGATAGAGAATGTTTGATTTTCTCCCTGTGTGCTAACAAGAAAAGAATCATCAGTGAAAAGAAGTTACTTGAGAAAGGTTGCTGTAGTTTTTCTTTCATCATGGTGCTTAGCTACTAAAGTTTTGCTGTCATCATGGCTTTTAGCTTTAATCATGGCTTAGCTTCTAAAGTTTTGCTTTCATCATGGCTTTTAGCTTTAATCATGGCTTAGCTTCTAAAGTTTTGCTTTCATCATGGAGCTAACTACTAAAGATTTGCTTTCATCATGGCATAGCTTCTAAAGTTTTGCTTTCATCATGGCTTAGCTTCTAAAGTTTTGCTTTCATCATGGCTTAGCTTCTAAAGTTTTGCTTTCATCATGGCTTAGCTTCTAAAGTTTTGCTTTCATCATGGCTTAGCTTCTAAAGTTTTGCTTTCATTATGGAGCTAACTACTAAAGTTTTGCTTTCATCATGGCTTAGCTTCTAAAGTTTTGCTTTCATCATGGCTTAGCTTCTAAAGTTTTGCTTTCATTATGGAGCTAACTACTAAAGTTTTGCTTTCATCATGGCATAGCTTCTAAATTTTTATTTAATCATGGTGCTTAGTTTCTAAAGTTTTGCTTTCATCATGGCTTCACTTCTTGAGTGTTCATTCTCAAACTGCTGCTGGATCTCTCTTAAAACAGGACAATGATCCTTCAAGGTTTCCAGCAAGATTAAGTCCAGAGAAAGGAAATGTGTTGTATTGCTGTTCTATTTGTGCCAGTTGCCTGACACATCCGTCTTCGGCTGTGACTTAGATTTGCTTTCATCATGGCTGTTCATTTCTAGTTAATCTAGATTGAAGTGTGAGCAATAATCTATATTCTAGTGGACCAACAGCATTTCTGGTGGCACAGTTTACAATAACCAATATACATGTAGAGCACAAAAGTACAGTTTTTCAACAGACCTGTCATTGATCAGACCTGCAGGAATGAGTACATGATCCAAGTCTTGTTCATAATGTTTTGGAACACAGAACTGTTCCAGCGAGTAACCCTTATCATCATCTGAAATCTTTAATTGTTATCTTGTCATGAATAACTTTGCTAAAATCGATCATTTAAACAAATACATTTCAAAGTATAGTTTAAAAGAAATGTCACTAATTAATATATATATCAGATTAAGTAACAAATAAGTAGCATGATTGCTTTCAAGGGTAGGACTAGTCTCATGCAGTACATGCCCAAGAAACCCTCAAAGTGGGGTATAAAGTCTTGGGCACTGGCTGACTCGAAGACTAGTTATCTCTGGAACTGGAAGCTGTACCTTGGGAAGGAGGACATCTATGACAAAAAGAAGGGATTGGCTCACTGTGTTGTGAGTAATTTGTTGGCCACAATGCACGGTAAGGGCCATATTGTCTACATAGACAACTTCTTTTCCTCTCCAGCCCTTTTCAAGGAGCTTGCCGAGAACCAGATAGGCGCCTGCGGCACACTACAATTGAATCGCAAAGGGGTCCCCCGTGCGTTGAAGGGTCTAAAACTCAAGGTTGGTGACCCACTTCGTACTGAAAGTGATGACAACATTCTCTACCTGTCATGGTACGACAAAAGGCAAGTAAATCTGATGACATCTGCACACGATGCGCAGACCCTTCAATAGGAAGGTCAGTTCCAGACGCCATGGTGGTAATGTGAGGGATGTGGTAAAACCATGCGCAATACAGGCCTATACTCGTCATATGGGAGGCGTTGATCGTGTTGACAAGCAGCTAACATATTATATGTTAGGCCACAGGTCCTGCAAGTGGTGGAAGAAAATTTTCTTTTACTTGTTGGAAGCTTGCTTTGTCAATTCATCTGTCCTGTGGCAGGCTAAACATCCTGGCCGAGTCAAGGCGGAAAAATTTCGCTTGCAGATAATTCATGGGCTTCTTGAGAGTTGCTACTCTAGGCCTGCGTCTTCCAGTTCCGGAAGAAGAACAAGCCACCCACCGGATAGGATGACACTAGCACCAGCACACCACATTGCTATAAATCCTAAACGGTTGTCCAGTGGCAGGCATTCATTTCCTGACTGTGTTGTCTGTTCAGATCGGTCAAAGAAGCGCCACCAGACTCAGTACGTGTGTGCAGCATGTCAGGTCACTCTGTGCCCATATCCCTGCTTCCATCAATACCACACATTGTTAAATTTCAAGACTGAGTGTTCACCTGAGCTGCACAGCACGTAGGAGAACTGCACATCCAGTGGGTAAGTCATTTGTGTTTGTTGTTTTTATGTAATTTTAAAATATAAATTGTCTTCCCCTCTTGCACAAACCTCGGGTAGGATACATAAAAAAAACACCAATTACACACCTATTTGCAGTATTCAATTCTGCATTTAAATCTGTTGAAATTATTTAAAAAGCTCTAATAACAAAAATGGTATTGACTCAATAACAATACAATACCAATAATCCCACTCAATAATTGAGTGTTCCAAAACCCATGTCTTGTTGTTTTTTTGCGAAAAAAAGGTCTTCACCGCTTGCGCAAACCCCGGGTAGGTTACGTAAAAAATAAAAAAAAAACCAAAAACATTTGCGGTATTCAATTCTGCATTTACATGCGCCAAAAATTTTTTTTAATCTCGAATAACAAAAAAGTTATTGCGTTTCCGTAACACCAACCAGAAAAGATGAAAATTCTCAAAAAAGAATCCGGTGGCAGAAAGAAGATGTTTTGTATTTTTTAATCCGGCTTGCTAAAGGTTAAACAATAACATAGTTTTGGGCGGACCACATATATAATATAATATATTATCCCTAATCTAAACTTAAACCGTAGAATAGGGCTAAGAGCGCATGCCGTACCGTACTTCCATTCAATGAATGATTTATTTATAATTTATACTACCTTAACGTACCATTTCTCGCATACCGCATACTGGCGCATCATACACTTTTCTTTCAAAGCCCGCGTTATGAAGTTAGTACTGTAGTGTAAATGTTATTATAAATATTTAATTAATATGTTGACAACATTGTTGTTGCCCGCATACAAATTATTCATATATATACTTTAAATAAACATCAAAGTTGTGCTATTTCTTACCCGAATAAAAGACCTTGTCGTATCCATCGTATCTGGTCATACAAATGCAGCAAGAATATATGTCATCCACAGATATGCTAGGCAATATACGTTTTTATTTATACAGCCCTATGACTTTTTTCTCCTTGCCCAATAAGGGCGGCAATTTTACCACTCACGACGAAGAGTTCCGGGAAGTGTTGCCAACTCGTTTTGTTAGAAATACAAAATTCTGAACTGTAAAACCAAATGAATAATACTTTTATAGATCAGGAGGAAGCCTTCGACCGAATAAACAGAGAACTACTCTGGAGTATTCTTAGAAAGTATGGAATAAAAGGAACATTATTAGACTGTGTAAGAGCCATATACAAAGATAGCGAAAGTTCAGTTAGAACAAATGCAGGATTTACAAAGTGGTTTTCTGTAACATCATGAGTTAGACAGGGGTGTGTCTTAACACAATTATTGCTAATCATTTCTATGGATAATATTACACAAGCAGGAGAAACAAAACCAGAAGCTTACCATCCAAATGGCATAACTGAACTACTCTTTGACGATCAGTGCCTAATTTGCAATTAAGTGAAGAGCTGCAAGATCACTTTAACCCTACTCAACGAATGCTTCCTCATTCACAACATGAAAATCAACAAAGAAAAAACAGAAGTAATGTCTATAGACAGAAAACCCAATAGTCGACATAAAAATAAATGATCAGCTACTGAAACAAGTGCAGGAATTTTAATATCTAGGGAGCATTTTTACAGCTGATGGAATTAGGGACAGTGATCTAGGGACAAGAATTAAAAATGCCAACTACATAAATTATGAACTTACACCCCTTTTGAAAAAACATATCTATCCCGATGGAAACTAAAAGAAACTAATAAATTCAATTTTCATCCCAACAATTTTTTTTTTAAATGTCAGTCATGAACACTAACTAAATAACAGGAGAGAAGTAAGCTTACTACATGTGAAATGAGATGTCAAAGAAAAGCAGCTAACAGAACAAGAAGAGATCGTGTGCGAAATGAGACGATTAGAAGACCTGTTGTAACAACATCAGTGGTCAAATATATTGAAAAACATATTTAAAATGTTCGGCCACCTAATGAAAATGAACACTTATTAGCCAGCGGCAAGAGCATAAACCATGAAAATAGCAAGATACAGAGGAAGATCAAGATGAAGGTGGATTGAAGGAATTACCAACACTCTGACAAGGCACAGTATTACTGCATATCAAGCTACCAAACGTGTAATATCCCGAAAACCGATCGGCATTCAATCCTGCGACACCTCACAGCAACATTAGAGAGCATTACATATTGTTTAGAACAAAACAACGTTAACAGTTTTTCAGTAAAATGGCACACAATATCACATTATAATCTACAAGTATTAATTAATATTGTATATATAGAATATTTTATATAGATATGCGAAATTACATTGAAACAGTATTTCCTCAATTTTCTGCCACCGCATTTTAGCAAAAAGTACTATCCTCATACCAAAAATTCGGGAAAATAACTTTTATAATGGGTACATTTAAACGATATTAAGAAAAATGTAAGACAATTCCACATTACAATTATTTACTATTAGTTAATATTAGGTATAGGCCTTAATAGGTATATTCCCGATCGAAAAAGAATGAAGAAAATGAATGTTTTCTTTGTGGGCTATTCGATTAACGGATTTCCCCCTGAAAGTAATGGTACACTACAGGAGTAATGTTACTAGAATTCTGTTACTAGATATTCTGAACACACGTGAATTTAACACCAACTTACAAATAGCCAAACAACCATCAAGAATGAAAATTAAGGCGAGCTAGACTTTTCAACAAGGTTCTTCCACACAAGTTCGATTGTGTACGTATCACCAATTATAGGAAATTGTGGTCGATATGGGATTCCAAAAACATCTCACACATTTAATCGCAATGCTGTATCACGAACAAGAGGTAGCAGTAGAAATGGGCGGAACAATATCAGAATGGTATGATGTACAGAAAGTATGCACAGAATCACAGTTCCTGTTCAACATCCATGCTGAAAAAATAATGAGAAATGTAAATGACAACTTGATATTTGCTGACTTCCAACCTCTTACCATCGGTGGTTAACAGATCTCAGAAATCAGAAATGCTGACGACACAATTCTCTTAACAACACGCGAAGATGGTATAAAGCAAATATTATTATCAACAAAAAATACAGTGAAGCCCAAAACCTGTTCTTAAATATGAAGAATAGAAAAATTATGACAACTAATAAAGTGAAAGTACAACCAAAGATCACAATTGACAATTTCGAACTAGAGGACTTAACGAATTTCGAGTATTTGGGCACAAATAAAATAGCCCAGGAGACTGCACTGTAGAAATCGAAGGAAGAATTGCAATGGCGACATTGAAACTTGCCCCAATTAAAAATTATTTGGCAAGTATCAGCATTACAGCCAAACTATGCATGATCAGAACATGATTATCTCCAGTGGTAATATACAATTGTGAGGCATGGGTATTAAATAAAAATAGCAAAGAGAATCGCTGTTTTCCAAATGAGGTGCCACAGAAGAACTTTACGTACACCAAGGACAGCTAAAAAAAGACAAATCAAGAAGTGTTCAGATCAATAGTCATCGAAGAGGGATGGCTCCTTAACAACATCATAAGAAGAAAGTCGAGTATTTCTGTTGGTCATGTAAAGAAACATAACAGCATGGAAAGATTAATAGCCGAAGGCAGAGTTAATGTCAATTGGGGAAGAGTGCTCACAAGGCGACGATGGTGCAGTAATATATAATATTGTTTAAACTGAAACATGTCCATCTTGTGATGTTACTCTCCCACTTGTATTTCTGCCTACCTCTTGCTCGCCTCACGTCAACTTTACCCTCAAGTAAGGTCTTCAGCAAGGTATCACGTTTTTTAATGTGCCCAAAATATTTTATTTGCCTGATCTTTATTGCCCTTAATAATTCTTTCTTAATATTAAGTGTTGTTAGAACCTCTTTGTTTTATTCTCTTTCCATTATAATCTCCCTATTTCTCTATATATCCAGGACATGATTTAGATTTCATAAGGCCTTAAGCTATTTCAGATTTTGGGCTCTTTATACGTCTAGATAATATATCTGTCTATTCGCTAAACCTTTTGTCTCCTTTCAGCGTCAGGGGTAGAAGAGTTTTCTGGAGATGGCTCACGTGTGTGCTAGGTATATTGTGGAGTTTGTCGCCTCTTTTATGTCAGTGATCCATCGTTTTCGTGGCCAGCCTCTAGGTCTGCCTTCACTGTATCTGTGTAGCATAGCTTGCTGTGGTATGCTCTCTGATGGTAGTCTGCAGATGTGTACAAACCATTTGATCTGTTGTCTTTTAATATATTCCAAGATTGGAGTGGTACCGGTTCTTTGTCTAATGTCCTCATTTATCACTGTCTCTTAGCGATATTCATAGGATTCTGCGCAAGCATGCTATTTCAGCTGTCACAAGTTTACGTTTATCTTATGCTGTCGTTGTCCATGTTTGGAATTGGTAACAGCGTTGATATAATAATTGTTTTGAATAGTGCTATTTTGGTATTTAAATCTATATTTTTGTTTCTGAATATTGGTGTCATTTGTTCTAGGGCTTGGCATGCTTTACTACATCTATTGTGTATTTCATGTCAGTGCCAAAATTATTTTCGGATGTTTTTTTTTTTTTGGAGCACCCAAGAAAGTGGGGGCCCTAAGCTATGTGTAGCTTATAGGTAAAACCTGCAGTGTATATATCCACAAGTAAGGAGTCGATTATGGTAATAGTTGAATTGCTTTAAAAGGTATATTTTTCTGGTGACAAAGCACTAAAAAGCACACAAATAAAGAAAATAGCTAAAAAGCACCATATATTATTTTTACGCACTAAATCTGTGTGCCTGCAATACAGTATTTCATAAATGTTGGCATCAGATGACTTAAAAAAACCATTTTGATGCTGAAAGAGGCAACGATAGATTCCGAGTGTGTAAACAGATTTAAAGACTCCACTAAGAAACAAAGTTAATATTCTGAATTCTTACTGCATCTTAGCCAAGTCCGTAGACAAGGCAAGTAATAGAAAATTATTTCCTAGGTTCTTTTCTAGCAGCCAGGTCTACTACATAAGGCATAGGCCTATGATGTGAAATGTGGAGCGAAAGATATCGGAATATAATATAAATGGGAGAATAATATTGTGGTCTTCGTGAATTTAATGATTATTTCCCTGGCGTTAAAAACTAACCACAACTCGGTGTTTATTATTTACGCACAAAATCAATTTGCTTTTTAACAGTGCAGTACCAGCAAATTATTACCGCAGCGTAGTAGGTTAAAAATCATCGTATATTCCCAGTGTATATTTTTGCATATTGGAACACACATGGCAACGGAAATAACGAGATGAGATTATCGATCGAATCACAATTATGGCAACCATTTTTGTAACTAGAAATACTGAGGTAGAGTGACTAAAAATTTGGGTTCGGTGAAGACTTCTTAAAAAGTGTGAAAAGTAGACCAGACTCATATGAAAGGAAAAAATTGCACCATCTGCAAATCACAGAATAGTTACTCACTTCAGGAAGTCAGAACGTGACATGGAGTCCGGCTCCACTTCAGGAAGTCAGAACGTGACATCGAGTACTAGGAAGCATGCCAAAAAACCGGATTAAACCCCCTCCCCATCATTAGTGATCTCAAAATGTAATTACAAATTTTACAAAAACGAGAAAATTAACTTTCTAACACCCCTCCCTCTTGAACACAGATGTATCTACTGCCTTGATCTCAGCACTTTCGCCAAAGACACAACAGACAACTGTAGTAGATCATTGATCTATTGTCTATTGTCTTTCCCCAGGTGGTTTGTGATCCACTCTTGCCGTTAAGCGTAGGGGTGATTGGAGCTCGAGCCTGCGTTCGAAAGCCAGATGTGTGGCCTGGACTGTGCTATGACCGTGTCTGTACAGGATGTCCCTGAAGTTTTCTATTCATCTTTTACGTGGTCTTCCTTTGGCTTTGTACCCTGATCTTATTTGGTTATATGCTTGTTCTGGCAACTTTTCGTGATGCATTCTCATAATGTGGCCAAATCACTTGATCTGTTCTCTCTCTATGTAATCTGTACAAGATATTATACCTATTCTTTCCCTAATATATTCATTTCGCAATCTATCAAGCCTGGTGACCCCGGCAGCTTTCCTCAAGCATTTCATCTCACATGTCACTATCTTTCTGTAATGTGAAGATGAGAAAGAGACCAGGTTTGGCACTGGTAACACAGTGTTGGTAGGAATATACTGTAGATCATTTGTCTCTTAACTTCCATTCTTGGTCAATGTGGCATAGTTGGAAATTAGAAGGCTGATTCAAATCTGTAGCTTATAGGAGATGTGGTGATCAACGTATATCTTTAGGCAAATATAACATTACATTTACAGTAAGGTAAAGGTAGGTCCCATGGCACCTGCCGTCGGGGATGAAGATAACTCTTCATGTACTAAGCCGCAGCAACTATTAGGTGGGGCGGCCAGTTCCCTTCCTTGCTGTTTTTTACCTTCCCTAACTCATGCGTCAGGTACTCATTTACAGCTGAGTCGACTGGAGGAGTGGTCGTGTCAAGTGAGAAATCACAACCCGGACATTTTTTAATGTCCGGACGTGGTTTCGAACCCGGCACGCTGTAACCAGATGATAGCAAGAAAGCTCACTATCCACTAGGCTATCGCGCTCCTCTTTACAGTAGGTACTGGAAAACACGTAAAAAAAAGTCGTTAAACGTCTACTTACGAAGGTTTTCCCAGCCCGAAAGGATCATCAAAAATGCTACTAAAAGGGGATGATTAGGTTTATTTAGGTAACCTCCACTTACCAAAGTCATATCTACAACCCTGGGTTGATTTATTAGCAAGAGAAGGGGGATCACTCGACCAAACCGAAAGCTGAATTTTATATGTAAGACTAAAATCAGAATTCAAGGAAATGTGCAAGCAGGTGTATTCAACTTCAGAATCTAGTGATGGTACATATGTTCAGCTTGCACTTACTCGCCTCCGTACTTGTGTCAGCACATTTTCCCGCATTGATCAATTTCATTCCTAAAAATAATAGCATCTTTGTTAGGGATACAAATATACAAATAGGATATACAAATACAGTAGTCAATTGGTGGCGGGGAATGAGCACAGTGAACCCTATCTTGCATACGGTTGGGAGCAGTGCATAGGTTGAAACCTACCTCTCTGGAGGTGTGATAGTTATTCTCTGGCTCTGTCCTGGGGTGGGACCAAAATCCAAATACTTCCCACCAATACAATGCCATTTAATTGCAGTGGATAAAAGGGCATGAGCCCATGGACCACTGGATCAGTAACCAACCAACCAACCAACCAACAATGTATACATGTTCCACAAAATTGGAACTAGTTCTGACAAACTTGTTTCAAGACATCTCCGAATAAAAGCTCACTGTGGTTTCCATCGCTATAAAAAATCAGGCGAATTACCACAAACGGGCGGTAATCTTCATCACGTCCCACGTGCCCCAAAGTTTCAGAAGCACAATATCTGCTAAAACAATATGTGCAACTTCAGTGGAGAGCTAAACGGAAACTATAGATCTGAACAAGACCAAATATCATCACGTTTAACAAAAACAAACAAGTCACGGAATTTCAACTGATAGCTTGAAACTTCCGCCTAGAAGCCAATCTACATAAATAAGTCATTAGTAACCATACAACCTACATCTGCAGAATAACAACATTTTATGTTAGAAAATATACATGTTCTACATGACTTCCCATCTGAGTTTCTGATAGAATGACTTTCTAGTCAAAAGGAGCGTCTACGCAAACCAAATTATGAAAGAAAAACACATCTACCTAAAACAACCCTTTCTGAACTTTATATCGGACTGCATGCATGGTGATTTTCCGGGTCCGTTAATATGTCCCCGATAAGGGAGAAACGGGTTTACATAAATACATTTTGGTACACTACGGGTAGAAGTGTCTACATTTTTAGCGATACATTAAATTTTACACCGTATTGCCCTTGCAGCAGGTGCTTTCAATAAACTACGTAACATCTGGACGTCAAACACACTAAGAAACACCACAAAACTCAGGTTGTTTAACTCCAACATCATCCCTATTCTATCATATGGATGCGAAAGTTGGAAAGCCACAAAAGCCACAGATAAGAGACTAGACTCCTTTGAAAACAAATGCCTACGTACCATTCTGAACGTTAAGTGGAGTGACTTTAAATCTAACACTACTATAAGAGAGGAAAGCAAACAAACCTATATATCTTCCTTCATTAGACAAAGGCGTTGGACCTACATCGGCCACGTTCTCAGAATGAACAGCCTAAGAATTCCCCAGCAGTCACTATATTGGGTGCCACCTGGAGTAAGAAGAAGAGGGAGACCTAGAAAAACTCTACGAAGAACCATTAATAGAGAAGGTATGTCAATGAACCTTACCAACACGCAACAATTGAAAGACCTGGCAACACAAAGACAGAAATGGAAAGCTATTGTTTCTGCCCTATGCACCGCCTATGGCCCTGGAGGAACATAACATACCATAGCATACATTATTTAGCGAAACAAATTTTGCTAAACGCGCATACAGCGTTAACATCCGTCGTTCTGCGCGCACCGCACTGAGAGGCACCCCCTAACCTCTCCCTTGGAAGTACCTTTGGGGAAAGAGATCTAAGTTTGTCTCGCGCAGATATAAATGGTCGGTAACAGTCGCCGCGTGTTTTTAATTTAAAAAAAAAATATTTTGTTTTTTTATCTCCGCTTCACGGAAGATAAAACCAAGCCTAATATTTTAAAATTTGGAATATATAGACATATCTCCCTGTAATAAACCAACATTTGTTCTTTTTCTTCTCATTCGCATGTTTACATATCTACATAGCAAGTACCTAAGTAACTAATTAAAAAGGTAATTCACCTATTTTCGTAGGCAATTATTTCATATTAAGTGACATTTACCTGTGGATACAAAAGAGGGGAGGGAGGGGGGGCGAGGAGGAGCTGTTTACTGTTTTTTTCACAAGTACTAAATGTCATATTCTGATTTCCTATAGGTACCCTCCCACCTCCTCACCCTCTACGGGTTTGGATTGATCGCAGAAAAAAATATCAAGGATACAAAAGAGCGTACTCTGGGTATATAATCCAGTAGCGGTCATAGATATAAGATATAGTTTAAGTCTAACGGTCGCTTTGTTCACACCGAGGAGTCTCGAACTCACGTTGTGTGGTTATCGAAAATCGTGGATACTAGAAGCGTTGACAATCTGAGCAAGACCTGACTCTCGCGTCCCTTTTCCTTTATATCGATTAAATTAATTTCGGTCGTACGTCTCTGGGAATTTCTTTTAACACTTCCTGCTAGTTTCACCGCTTAAGAAAATTCTCTGCAAGGAATACTGTACGCTAGGGGCTCTCAATCTATTCAGATAGCGAGCACCGTCCACATGTAATCGTTAGTGTTCCCGAGCACGTCTTAACTCGCATAACGCGAGCGCATGTCCTTATGAGAGTATCACTATGTTCACGAGCACCAGGTTGAGAACGCCTGCTGTAAGGGGAACCATGCGCCACAACTGATCATAGACCAAAAATCGAATAAAGTATCAGGAAGAGCGGGATCTCGCACTGTCATCGGAGAAAATTTATCTTATCTCGCGTTCCGAGATCATTTTTCCTCCGTTAACCCATGAGAGATTACACTTCGCTCACGATGGTTCACGCCGCAGTCGAAATTCTGGACAAGCCATCGATTGCTCGCCGTCCGCCTCGTTATATGAGAAAACTGATCAGCGAACTCCCACTTGCAGGCTCTCGTTTCTACGGTCCAATTTTATGCAGATATTGTGAATACCAGTACAGCATCGTGAGAGCTCAGAGCTTATTGTGGACATCTCACAAGCAAATGATCTGGTGGAGGAGTAAATTTTGTCCACATTCTACAAGAGAGTTGCCATATTGACAATTTTATGGAATAATTATTAAAATTGTCTTTAAAAAAAAAAAGTTACTCTTCATGAAATTTATTTTGGCCACATTTTGACGTTTTGGCAACTTAAGGCCTTTATTCATTTGAAAACATATCTACTTTCCCATATTTTCTTATTTAAGTTTGGTTACAAATTGTGGATATTAACTATTTTATAAACACTGTCTATTCTACTCCAGCATAAATGTAGAATTAAGAGTGCATGTTACAAATATATATTTGATGTTACTTTCTCAGGAAGTCTAAGTGGAAGCTTTGTCACTTTAGTGAAGTCTGATACAGCTAACAACAAGAGCAGAAATGTTCTTAGTAGCAACAATCTGTAACAAAAGACATAAACAACTGACCTGGATACTGAGTATATATACTTTTAGATGGCTGAAGAAATGGCAAACAGAGCAGTTATGGGAATGTCCCTTGTGCAGTGGTGGGGGTTCCTACTCAAGAATCAAGCACATATAGATAGTAGTTTGGAAATAATTTAACTGAAAATTTAGCTATTACATAGTGAAAAGTAAGATGTATAATTTTCATTTGCACGCAACTGTTAAGTACTCTCATTGCATTCTCATAGCATTCTGGAAAATTCAGCATGTTTTAGTAATTTTTACAAAATATTCAAATTGTACCATTTTTTTCACCAACAATTTGACCATAAACAGTTCCACCTGCCAACCATGTTCAATGTTAGCTACTATTTCGAATACTCTATATCAGTGTTTCCAGCCATTTTTTTTATTCCATGCCCCACCTAAATCTTTCTAAAATTCTGATGCCCACCACTCCCCTAATTAACATATAAATATTTTTGTGTGTTAAAAAAAAATTATTATTCCCTAAATGACGCCCAATTACAACTTGTTCGAACAATCTCAACAATCCCGAACAATCAAATTGTCCCCTTGTGGGGCGTGGACCCCACGTTGGGAAACACTGCTCTATATATTGTGGCAGCTACTCAGTTTCAATATAAATATGCTGATGTCAATGGGAGCTCAAATATATTTATAGTCTAATGGTGACGTCCGCTTGCAGACACTGAGTACTTATGAATTTGCTAATGAGTATAGCTCTGGGTCCATGAAAGCCTCAAAAGATTTGAATCCTATATGTATTAATAAAATACCAGTAGAATCTATTTATAGCGCATATATTTCCAACAATTTCTATATTTAGCAAAGCTTTTAAAAATACCGTTAGTTTATTCTTTATTTTGTATAACTGTTTTTAGCGAATTTTGGCTATTAAAACATATTTTGTATATAGCGAAATTTGGCTATTAGAACATACTTTGTGAATCCTGATGCGCATGTTATATATGAATTACACTGTATACTTGCTAGTCATCTAGCTTTGTAGACCTCGAAACATGGACTGGAATTTCGAGATGAAAATTGAAACCTGTCATCAGCCTATTGCATCATTTATGGTTGTCCATGATAAAAATGTGTTTGATGAATATTTCAAATATATTAGGCTCCAGTATGAATAATGTGTTTTTAAAAATAGGATAAATTGTATTATAATATTTCTGTGGGTATGGCACACTATTCTATAGATTTGTTTTTGATTGTTTGTTAAATGGGGGATTAAAGACTATTGCTGAGGCGCGACCGTTTCAAGCTAAGGCCGAAGTCTATGGTTGTTGCATCAGGCCAAAAAAATGTAATGTTTTTTGTATGAAGGAAAAGCAGTTTATTTTTACAAAAACTGAATGCATAAGTATACTATAATGGCATCAGTACTTAATATTTAATTTTTGAAAACTAAAGTGAAACTAAATTTAAAAAAGTATATACATTGTAAAAATGCACAACAATTTATTATTGACATACATTTTTAGGCAAAAATGGTTTACTTTAACAAATTTAAATCGCATAGTTTGCGTCTGTGGGTCTCACCAATGACCCACTAGACAAACCACCCATGCAACAGAACACATTAGTAGATGACATGCCGTTATAATGATGTTCTCTTCTTATAGAAGCTTCATGGCACGTCATCTATAAAATTATGCTTTTCATGCATTTAATTTGTTTTTGCAATGTGTTTTATGCTTTGTTATTTGTATATATGTATGCACCCTCTGTGGTTGGGACGGAGCCAAAAATGTACTGCACAGCACTGGAGAGGAGGAAACTAGCAGCACTTTTTTTTCCTTTGGCCGAGGCTTATCATAGAGGACTCAGGACATGACAATCCTTTTGACTTGAACATTTGTTTGCATACCTGGAGCAATAGAGAAGTTCGGAATAACCAGTAGTCAATTGATGGCAGGGAATGAGCACAGTGAACACTATCTTGGCTACAGTGGCTAGGAGCAGTGCATAGGATGAAACCTACCTTCCTGCAGGTGTGATAGCTATTCTCTTGCTCTGACCCGGGGTGAGACGAAAATCCACAGACTCCCCAGCAATATAATGATAGTAAAATGGTACTGGTTCAAAGAGCCTGAGCTCATGGACCGCTGGATCAGCAACCAACCAACCAACATATTTAAATACATGTTGTATATGATACAACTACATCATGTATCGTCTTGGAAGTTTCAAGCATCCACAAAAACATTTGGCTTTAAAGGGAAGCAACTTTAAATTGTGAATACGAAAAAAGACAAAGAAATATGAGTCGCATCGGTTTGTTACAACAAATAAATACACCACAGTGTAACATAAGGTTAAACGGGAGAAATAAAGTCAAGTTGAAACGGAACTTCTTCTTTACTTGCCTACGTTCTCAATCTCCTGAAGATTAGCAAGATGTAGTCCATAGTACGGCATGGTTTACAGCTTGGCTGTGACATTTGTGTTTTTGGCTTGACACAACTGAATTCATCATTTGGATTAAGGACTCTGGATCACTTTGACACTATATGAGATGGGGCAGCTAACTCTGGATTAATTTGACACTATATGAGATGGGACAGCTAACTCTGGATCACTTTGACACTATATGAGATGGGGCAGCTAACTCTGGATCACTTTGACATTGACACTATATGAGATGGGACAGCTAACTCTGGATCACTTTGACACTATATGAGATGAGATAGCTAACTCTGGATCACTTTGACACTATATGAGATGGGACAGCTGACTCTGGATCACTTTGACACTATATGAGATGAGATAGCTAACTCTGGATCTCTTTGACACTATATGAGATGGGACAGCTGACTATGGATCTCTTTGACACTCATATGAGATGGGACAGCTAACTCTGGATCACTTTGACACTATATGAGATGGGACAGCTAGCTCTGGATCACTTTGACACTATATGAGATGGGACAGCTAACTCTGGATCACTTTGACACTATATGAGATGAAAAAGCTATACCCCAAAACCCCCATAGTCGTCTCTTGCGACATGCATGGAATGAAAACACTGTCGCAATTCTTTGCTTCCCTTTCAGACCGCATGCAACACACAGGCGAGAATTTCACTAATTCATATCGATATAGTAGAGCGAAGTGATTGTACCAATTTACTGGCCGTTGGCTGATTCCTGTTTGAAAATGACCAAATTGAGATACGGTAGAACAAATGGGCAAATGAGCTGACTTGTCGAAATAGTTACTGAAATAACAACCAAAAGACAATGAAAACATAAATACACTTTTCAGGAGAAATTAATCCATTCTCTGTCGGCATCGAACAGTGCATCATAGTCAATATTCATTTAACCTAATTTTAAAACGGTGTAAATTTCTTTGACAACAAACCGATTGTACTCGTATATCTTTGTAATTATTTTGTTAATAATTTGTAGAGTGTTTCCTATAAAGACAGAAGGTTTTCGATAGATCCCTGAATATTTCTTGATGGTACACGATGTGTAGGATATTCTACATTTATTTAAATTTGTAAAAACTATTTTGCTAACAAAAATTGTGCAAATTAAATATTTTGTGCATTTTTACAAGGTAAATTTGTCGTATTTAGTTTTACTTTAATTAGTTTTGTGAAATTAAATATTCAGTTTTGTTATCGCTTTAGTTTACTTATACATTTAGTTTATGATAAAACAAAGCTACTCTCCTCCATACTATACATTATACAGAAATGGGTACTACACATATATATAAACATTAACAAACACATTCTAATACACTTGAAATATTTAGTAAACTTTTTTTATCATGAGAAACCTTAAATGGTTTAATCAAGTATCAGCTCAAACAAATTACTCACATGTAGGTACTGATTCTATGGCGACGAAATAACTTAACATCTCCTTATTGACGACACTTCCTTCTCAACAGCCAGGAATACACTTTTACAGACACCATTAACAGTCACTAATTCACTGTATAGATCACTAAGTCAACTTCAGAAGACCTACACCTTTTTAACAATAACATTGAGCTACCAAGAGTAGAGCTACTCAGAAAAAATAGAATATTAAAAACAGCAACAGCGAACACAATGATCGGCACAGTCCGGGATACTATATGGAAGAAGGACTTGACTAATAATCTAAATTTCATAAATGAAATTTTATTTCGCATTTATATCAGATGCACAGACTATTATTACCAATGTTTTCAAACCTATTTTATTATTTAAAAAAAGTACAATAAGGTGTTTTTTTTTCACAAGAGTTGTACTGATTTTTTTGTTTTGGCAAACGTAGTTAGCTTTCCAATGTAAGGACTATCCTTTTTCTCTCAAGAATTCTCATATTTCCGACAACGAATGTGATTTAATCAAATTGATATCTTCAAGTGACATACTCTGTTTAGAAACTCTTCATCTCTATAAGAATCCTGAACTTGTCACAATTCTTGGAGAATTACTTAATGAATGTGTTGCAGCTTTTTATGTCCACATAACCCTTATTATGTTTTGGTCACTCAATCACACGTACGGCTATAACACCATATTCATTCATTATACTTTCCTTAAAATGTGAAAATGAACTTAATTTACTTTATTGTCCTCTTCAGCGTTAATTCTCGAATTCTCACTGTATTTCTCTTGTAGCAGGACAATGCTTCTATTAGATTTCTAGCTGAATGTAGTCCAGATAACGGAAATATTTCGTGTCGCCGGGTTATTTGAGTCAATGGACTGACACCCCCGTCTTCGGCGGACTTTATATAATAACAAAGATACCAAAAAATATCTAACAAATAGGAGAGGGCTACATTAACAATAATAAACAGTAAAAGTTATTAAATATCACATTAGTAAAAATCCAATAAACAGGTAAACATTTTAATAAATATATTCGTAGATAATAATATCAATACGATTTCGTCGTTGCGGCCAATGGAACTTTGTCATGAAATAACAATACAACAACGAAAATGAAAAATGTTATCAGAAACATAGGTTTAGTGAAAAATGAAGAATAATAGATAGAGAAAAAGTGAAAGCATATTGCTGTTATAGACGACGAAAGGAAATACGTTACTTTAGTCAATACAACTTTGATTGGTTTTTTTTTAAATGAAATAAAAATAATGAATGAGAAAAGGATTATTGAGTGATCTTGATAAAATTCGAGCAGACACACCAATGGTGCCCAGTCTACTCGAGCAATACAAATATTATGATATGAATGATAGTAGTTTCCGTGATCGCTGATGCTCAATCTCCATCATGTGCCCCAAGCGACGCAACATTTCCACACACAAAAATAAAATTAAAAAAAATTACTCAAATTAAATGACCGTATATATTTCTCAAAATATTTTCGATTCTACATAAAGATAGTCGTGCATTCCAAAATGACCTCAGCACGATTTACAACAGAGCAATTATTCGTGCCCATTTCAGTGCACTTGAGTGACTGCACTATGGATTTTATTTATTTAATATGGCTTCATATGCTATTATTCTCGTATTAACTTTTATGCTAATTTGATTTTGTTTTTAAAATGTAAAACTTCGAGATGCACATTATGATCAGATTTTAATTTTATGATCCATTTCTTCGCCTTAACCAATATGTTTTTGGTGATGTCTGTCAATGCGAAATTACATACGGATGGAGCATATTTGATGGTGGATGGAGCATATTTGATAATGGATGGAGCATATTGGATCGCGCATGAGGATAGTGCATAATGGATGAAGCATACTGGATGGTGCATATTGGACGGTGGATGGAGAATATTGGATGGTGCATATTATATAGCGCATATTGGATGGTCGATGGAGCATATTGAATGGCGGATATTGGATGGTGGATGAAACATATTAGATAGAAAAACATAAAATATGTCTGAATGAAAACAAGACCAAGGTTATGACAAGTGACAAAACCATGAGCAAGTTCTCAATCAGTATCAACAACTGTGAATAGAAAGAGTTAACAGTTTTGAATACCTTGGTTCTCTTATCAACAGTAACGGAGATTGCTATGAAGATGCCAGAAGGAAGCTGGCTATCGCGTCAAAGAAGATGGTACAATGAAAAACATGGCAGAGCTGCAGCAAAATAGCAAAACTAGTATTCCTAGGAGCTTGCATATTCCTAGTGGCAATATATGGGTGTGAATCCTGGACAATTACCAACAAAGTGAAAAATAAAATAGAAGCGTTTAAAACAAAATGTTACAACAGAAACATCGTCAGAATACTATGGACCTAAAAAATATCACCAATATAGCAATCATGAGAGAAATGAATATGATGATGATGATGTTCCATCTTCGCTTGCTAGGCAGGATGCAATCTTGCATACCCGGTTGGTTATTGGAAATGGGTTTGATTGTGCACCGTCATCTTGCACACAGACTGTCATACTGGAACTGGTGAACCAAGCTTGTGAATTTTTCGGAACATCCAAATATGACCATGATCTTCATAGTCTTTGTGATTTACAGTGTCGAATGGCTTAGTTAAGTCGACAAATGTGGTGTAGAGACCAATGTTGTGTTCGCGACTCTTTTCTTGTAGTTGTGTGGCAGTGAATATCATGTCAGCCGTACCTCTGCCCTGTCGAAAACCACATTAGTTCTCTGGAAGGTGGCCTGTCTAAAGGTGGCCTAAATGCAGTCTGTTTAACAGGACACTAGCCAGGATCTTGCCTGCTTTAAAGATCAGGGTTATGCCTCGGTGGTTGTTGCAAGCTAGGCGATTTACTTTTCTCTTGTATAGAAGTATGATGGAATCATCCTTAAAGTCCTGTAGTATCGCTTACATGTTTCACATTGTCTGGAAGAGCTATGTGAGTTTTAGCAGCTATAACAAGGCTACTGACGGTAAAGAAAACTGGCCAAACATCATGGTTCTTTCCAGAAAACTACAATATTTTGGCCATATCAAACGCCATGACAGTCTAGAGAAGACTATAATGGAGAGGATGATGCCAAGGAGACAAACAAGAGGCAGACCAAGAAGAAGATGGACGCAACACATCAAAGATCACATGAATATTACAGCAACAGAAGCAGGAAGACTGACTCAAGACAGACAGACGTTTCGAAAGGTTGTGATGATTACTACATCCTGTTCAGGATATGCTACCTGATGATGATATTAGATGGAGCATACTCGATGGAGCATATTGGATAGAGCATATTGGATAGAGCATATTGGATAGAGCATATTGGATAAAGCATAATGGATGGAACATATTGGATGGAACATATTGGATGGAATATATTGGATGAAATATTTTCAATAGAGCATATTGGATGGAGCATATTTGATTTATCATACTGGATGGAACATATTGGATGGAGCATATTGAATAGATAAGATTTGATTGGTCATACTGGATGGAGCATATTGGCAACCACAACATGTGCACCCATACATACGGTTGTTCAGAAATTACATCAACAATTTGGGGGGGGGGTGGAGGGGGGGGGAGGATGTTATAGAAAAGTTTTACGGTTGTTGACAATGGGGAAAGGTGGTATTTTACAAAAGTTGACACCAACAATGTCTTTATTAATCACCAATTAAATTGTTTGAATAATATGTCTAAGAACGTGAAATAAATCATGTATTTTTTTCGTATTCTCGTTGTTAATATTTTGTATGGACAGTTGGGGGGGGGGGCACGTTTCAACATAATTAACCAAGGGGGATTGCAGAGGGGGCGGAATCCACTGAATTCTTAACATGTTGTTGACAGGAGCGTTCGGGGCTAAAATAAGCAAATAAATTTTTGACATAATTTAAGGACAACCACCAAATGAGTGTTTAAGCGTTAGGGATATGCAGTAGGTGTGTGATGTTGATTATCTGACGTTAGGGATATGTAGCAGGTGTGTGATGTTGATTATCTGACGTTAGGGATATGCAGGAGGTGTGCGATGTTGATTATCTGACGTTGGCTTATTTCGTAATTGTTTAGTAGGCAAGTGATGTAGAAATATCTAAGATGGTGGTTGAAGATTGGAATAACAGCTGGGGGACCAGGGGGTAGAAAAAAGATCGACACGATGGTAGGATAAGTGGTTGTGGGTAAATGAGGAAGGGAGAGGAAACATGGATAGAAAATACGATAAGTGGTTGTGGGTCAATGAGGAAGGGAGAAGAAACATGGATAGAAAATACGATAAGTGGTTGTGGGTCAATGAGGAAGGGAGAGGAAACATGGATAGAAAATACGATAAGTGGTTGTGGGTCAATGAGGAAGGGAGAGGAAACATGGATAGAAAATGCGATAAGTTGTTGTGGGTCAATGAGGAAGGGAGAGGAAACATGGATAGAAAATGCGATAAGTTGTTGTGGGTCAATGAGGAAGGGAGAGGAAACATGGAGAGAAAATAAATGTAATATTTTTCCTCTTCTTCAAAGTGGCAGTTTAACATGTCTATACATCAAGTAATAAATGTAATGAGATTTAGAGAGAAGAACGAAGTATGTAATAGGGAGCAATACAAGTGTGGGGAGAGAGAGAGAGAAAATAAGATAACAAGGGGGGAAATAGAGAGAAGAAGGTGAGAGGAAGATATTAAGGGAAAGGGGTGAGAGAGGAGTTAGTATGAGATTAAGATAGAGAGAAAGTATGCAATTTTTAGTTCAATTTAAGATTAGTCTTAAATTTATTTTATACAGAAACCATAATTTATTCGTTTGAAAGACATTTTTAGAGCAAAAACCCTTGAAACGTTGAACATGATTAATATTGTTGTACTCGACTACCTCCTATTGTACTTTGTCCTTCTCAACGACGCAGTAAGCACACCTGCTTAGATTACCACTCATAGGACAGAACTCCGTTGTTTTAGAGTGATGTCTTACATATTATTTTACCAATACAATAAGGCGGTGGTGTTAGCAAAATATTCTTCTTTTTTTAGTTCTCGTCCGCAGTCTCACACAGTGCAATATCAACACAGCAAGCAGTGTTTAAATATTAAAAGTGACATAGAACTTTGATTAGAATAATATGTTTTCACAGTCTGGATCAGCAGATATTGAAGGTTATACATGCTGATGACGCAAGTGTGTAGATGTTTATACATGCTGATGACGCAAGTGTGTGGATGTTTATACATGCTGATGACGCAAGTGTGTAGATGTTTATACATGCTGATGACGCAAGTGTGTAGATGTTTAAACACACAGCGGAATCTGCATAACACAGTGGTTCCCAAACTAGGGACTGACGTGATATTAAGGGGGGTTCACAGCAATTTAGGAATTTAGTGCCTTAAATGCATGATTGATTTTCAATTAAAAATATAAGCACGTTTAAAAAAATGGATTTAAGAAAAAGCAAAAGAAATAGTGTCTGTCATTGCAAATACAATTACTTTGTATAATCACAGTTATTTTGTATAACTACAGTTAATTTGACTTTGTCCTTATATAAATCTCGTACTGATGAAAAGAGTTCTATATATATGTCACCCCGCAAGACCAGTTTGACCTGTAGTTTCTTAGAATTATGACGTGTTGGAAAAAAATGCTTCTGGTAAAAATATAACACAGAAAATGAATGTGTTTTCTTTGTTTACTATTCGTTAAACGAATTTCTTCCTGAAAGCAATGACAAACTACATTAGTAATGTGCCTAGAATCATGCTTTTTCTTTTTCTTGTCGTTCGCAGTTGGACATGTCTACACAGCAAGTCCTGTTTTCTTAATAAATGCTGCTGTATTTGAAGGCTCCTAGTGCTCCCATGCATCTTTCTGTGGACATTCATCTCCGTGGGCCAGTGTTCTTCCCTTAACTGGTTTAATGTGTTGCAGTCTTGCAGCATATGTCAGCACTCTGTTCTGCCTGCCCACAAAGGCACAGAGGCGATGGGACCAGTCTTAGTCTATTTAAGTGGCTGTTTAATCTTTTGTGTCCTGTTCTGCGGCAGAATATAATAACCTGCTCTGCTCTCAACTATTCGGGTTGCATGGTACCATGGTTGCTGGTGCGCCTCTCCGCCTGGTATATCTGACTTCAGCACCTGTGATTGCTTGGGCAGGACTGTGGCCCTGCTCGATATTGGATTGACCCGACCAATCTTAGTTTCCAGCTGGACTAAGCCCCATCTCTACGTAGGAGTTGGCCTCGATGGGGGAATCATGCTTCAATACGACATAGACCGCATTCCGATCTCGGTTCGCAAAAATACCATCACTATAGCAACACGGAATGTGAGAAATATATATTTTTTTTCTTTAAAAAAATGAAAATCAGTCAGATAAACTATTAGATAGGCAGATAGGCAGACATACAAGTGGGAGGAAAATATGAGATGATTAGGATAAAGTCTAGCAGAGTGCATCACCAGGGCACGAGACAGGATAGGGGGTTGCACTTCTTTGAAAAGACGGGATTTGGTGACGATTAACGTTTTATCGATATGCAAAGAATGTTTAACCGTTGTCGGCAAACAAAAAAGCTCAAATTAAGCTGGAAGCTACTGTGATGTGATTTTTGAAAAGAATTATGAAAATACGATAGGCAGCTAAGAAAAATAATGTAGAATTTCTCAGGGATACTGGAGTACAAAGACAAATTATAGCAAAAATTAGAAACTGACAGTCACGATTTTTTGGGCATGTGACGAGAAAAGCAAAATGTCAACATTTAGTAACTACTGAAGAGATCAAGGGAAGAAGAGACGGATAAAGGCAAAGAGAGAAGTTGCTGGATAGGTTATCAATGTGGTAAAATATAATGTTGAAAACTGAACTTATTAACAACACAAGAGACAGAGTTGTGAGAAACATGATCACCGACGCAACCCGGCATGACACTTGATTCATCTATTGATGTAAAGAACAGACAACTTGAAAAGCAAGTTGGCAGGGGAAGATCAAGAAAGCAAATGCTTGGACAGTTTGACACTGTTGTATGGAAGAACATTGGTATCTGAAATCCTTGACAACACACGAGACACACGGTTATGGATATACATGATAACCAACGCATCAATAAATGCACTAAAGTAGATGTAAATAACGAGAGACGGACTAGCTAATAGAAATAAAAAGTTAGTGGTTTAAAATATAATCTTGTTACCAATAAGAATACATACCTACTGAAATATCATCATCATTAAGTGCCATCTCAACAACAAAGGTTGGCTGCAACGTATCTCTAACATCTTCTGTCTGTTGTCTTGGTGGTGCACTCTGCTAGACTGTAACCTGTCCATCGTGTGATGTTACTCTCCCACTTGTATCTCTGCCTACCTCTTGCTCGCTTCCCTTTGACTTTACCCTCAAGTAAGGTTTTCAATAACCTTTTAATGTTACCAAAGTATTTTATGTGCCTGATCTTTATTTCTCTTAGTAGTTCCTTCTTCATATTAAAGTGTTTTTGGTATCTATTTATTTGTTTTCGTCTCTTGCCATGATGCTCTCCCTATTCTTCTATATACCCACATCTCAAAGGCATCAATTATGTCTTCTAATTGTTTATTTAGTGTCCATGTTTCATATGATACATTTATTCCATACCACTAATGATCTTCGTGGTAGTGCGATTAAATAGCGGTAGGTCATGGCAGCATACACATCTCTCATAAGGAGATAAGTTGCAAGACAGCATACGAGTCTTGATTCTTGATTAGAAACTAGTTTCACAGCACGTAAGGCATTCCCATAAGTGCTCCGCTCTCCGTTCCAGCAGCCATCTCAGTGTATGTCAGAGTCTCGGCCAGGTGTTGATTGCGTGATCTTCGGGGCCTTCCAAAAGATTTACTTTTCCTTCCCTCACCTCTAGATACTCCCATTCCTAACATTCTCTGTATGTGTACGTTCTCAGCCTCATTGACATTATCTTCATCTTGAAATGAATTTATTACTGCTTTGATTAAGTCTGCTTTATCTCTTCTCAGCAATGTGCCGTCTATCGCCGCATTGCCTGCCAATAAATCGGCTCTCTCGTTTCCTCTGACCCCAGCATGACCAGGGCAGTATATCCATGTAATGCTCTGGACAATTCAGTTGTTCAATAAGTCCCACAATTCTTTTCTCAGCATGCACTTTTCTATCTTGCGCAGCATGCTTTGAGATTGTGTATTACCGATTGTGTTGTTGTATCAGTTATCAACCAATTAAGTACTGCTGTAACTATGTCCATCCTCATACTCGATGTGATAGTAGAATATGCTGAAGATTTCTCAACCAACTTCACGCCGTTTCTGTAGGAAACAAAACCCCAACCGCTTTTATTTGTGTTTCTGTTAACTGAGCTGCGTCTGTTAACTGAGCTGTTTCTGTTAACTGAGCTGTTTCTGTTAAGTGAGCTGTGTCTGTTAACTGAGCTGTTTCTGTTAACTGAGCTGTGTGTTAACTGAGCTGTGTCTGTTAACTGAGCTGTTTCTGTTAACTGAGCTGTTAACCTATTCAACTATAACCTGCACAGCTGTAACCTTCACAACTCTGTCACGATAGTGATAGTTGTCTTTCGGATGCTCGACTTACGTCCGCTATGATAACAATAAAAAACTCCGCCGAAGACGGATGTGTCGTGTCATTGGTGCAAATAAAACGGCGACACAACGCATTTATATTCTCTGGACTACATCCTGCTGGAAATCTAGTGTAGGACAATGGTTCCGCTACAAGGGCGATACAGCGGGAGTTAAGTAAGAAGTTAAGAAGAAAAGTAACTAACAACCTAAATTAAAAAAAATATCTTTACAGCAAAGGTGCTTCTTATCGGGTCTGCGGGCCGGCCGAATTAAGCGTCTGTCGTGTTGCAAAATGATATTATTTAGTCCTTTGGAGCTGCACATAGTGTTTTATGAGCTCAAGGTCCAGCACATATAATAATTTTAAGCGCCTGACGGCCCCCCTCCCCCCCCCCTCAAAAAAAAGATGTCGCAGCGGGTCGGATGTGGCACGCGAGTCTTTTTTTTTCTCACTACTGCTTTCGAAAAATTGTCATATAATGATCAGTAAATGTATTTCGTGAATGGTACTCTTCACCAATCACTCAATAATGTGTTTAAAAATATGTATGGAATAGAACATTTGAATCTGTTGACTTCGCTTTTCCTATTAAGTTATGTTGTTTGTCCGTCGGAGTCGCGATGACCATTCAGCTCAACTAGGATGATGATGAAGATGGTGATGTCTGCGGTGTGTCCGACTGTGAATAATGAGTCCTATGCGTGCTTGGAATTGTCTACCATATTCTGAGAATGTGTGTGATGAGTCTATGGACCATTGAGCAGCTTTTGCCTTTCTTCGAACGCGTTATGTTTGCACATCACTAGCACTGTGTCTGAAATTCTCTGCAGCTGCTGCACCACTCTTGATTCTGCGACGCCAGTCGGATCTGTCTTGTGAAATATTCTCCCACGAATTTGTGTCTATTTTGAAGTGGGCCAGTGATGTCTTAAGAGTGTCTTTAAAACGCTTCTTCACTCCCCCCGGCCTTGCGGAAGAATGTCTGGAGTTCTCCATATAACAGCATTTTTGGTAAACAATTATCTTTCATGCGTACCATGTGTCCTGCCCAGCGTGTCTGCGCCTTCATCAACATTGTATATATGCTTACAGACTTAGATTTCATATATCAATGCTTCACTGTCTGGTATTTTATCCCACAAATGGATGTTGAGTATCTTACGAAGGTAGCTTATGTGGAAGTGGTTGAGTTCTCTAGCATGTCTGGAATATACTGTCCATGCTTCACAGGCACAAAGGAGTGATGATATTACTGCTGCTTGATAAACTATGAGTTTGTGGTATTTGTTTCCCCTTCTTTCCCATACGTTATTTCGCAGTCTTCCAAATGTGCCACTAGCTTTCGCTATTCTTTTGTTTACCTCAGTGTCGATGTTTACATTTTGTATGAGAGTGCTGCCCAGGTAGGTGGAAGTATTGACTGTTTGAATATCTTCTTCTTTGATCCATATATGGGGATTTAAGTGTGGTTTGTTATGGTGTGGGTTGAAACATGACCTCAGTTATCCTGGTCTAGCAAAACCTCTGCAATTTTTCCCATTAAAACAAAAATGTTAAAATAAACCTCAATTTGGAGCCAAAAGTACGAAAATAAATTTCATTTCCCAGAGGGCAGTCGTTCTCAGCCATTTTTGGTCCGTGGCATTGTTTTGGGCAAATAGTTGTCCGTGGTCTCCACTGTGCTTTAGAAAAAAAAGTTAAATGACTTTTGTTTGCAAGTCACCAAAGGAGTTTTTAAACGTTATCACTATAAACTTTGTTGTTTATCGTTCGAATAGTTATTTTCCTGTGCCATCCCTCGATTTCGAGTTGCTTTCCCCTCTCAAGTTCAAGTCTCAGCTAACCTCAGGAGGGCCATATGGCACACGCTGAGAACCACTCACAAAGGGAATAAAGTGACAAACTCGTACGCTATCTGGGTTCACAATTAATATTCTTCTTCTGCGTTAGTTCTCAAACCTGGTTTGCAATGAAGCAAAGAACAGTAAAGCCGTGACCTGCCATGCATATCGTTATGTAATAACAATTTATTTACCCTATATATTCTATTGATCATCAACTATACCTTATTGTTATTATTTCTTTCGCATGGCCTTTGACCTACCGCAGTCAATTCAGGTGGCACGTGATCATCCGTTCTGTTAATATTAGTACTTCGCTTGGCTGTATGACCTCGGAAGCTATGGAAGAAGACAATTCTTGAGTTGAACTAACACAGTTCGTCTTCTTCTTCAGCGTTCATTCTCAAATTCCCACTGGATTTCTCTCGTAACAGGACAATGGTTCTACAAGATTTCCAGTTGGATGTAGTCCAGAGAATGGTAATGCGTTGTGTTGCCGTTTTATTTGCGCCAATGGCCCAACACATCCGTCTTCGGCGGATAACACAGTTCAAACCAGTTGATAGATTTATTCTTGCTCTCTACACGATACATTTCATTATCAACAAATCTAAACAATATCTAATTAATCAACAGTACTAAACAAAGATACAAAAAATCACAAAATCAGACAGAGGAACTGTACAACGCATATTACTCACATATAAAGGCTTCGTTGGTATATAATATACAAGAGGAGGCATGTTAGAATGTATGTCCCCTCTTTCTAAAACAACTCTTATGAAAAATTGTATCTAGTCACTCATTATTTCCTACTATTTCACTGATCTTTCCAAATGTCTATCCTGACAGTCTGGCAGATTGACAGTCTATTACAAAGGTCCGTTCAGCAGGCACCTATTCGCCTAACAGCTGGAGACAAGATTTCCAAAGTGTATATTGCAACCTACTGGAGTAAACTGCCTAGAAATTCAGATAGTAATAACGCCTCTAAAGTAATCCTTTTAAGATCATTTGTTTTCCAAGTGGCAACATATGGATGCGAGACTTGGATTTTGAACAAGACAATATCCAAAAGAATAAATTCATTTGAAATGAAGTGCTACAGAAAGATCATACAAATATCATGGACAGAAAAAACAAACTTTTAAATTATTGAAACTAAATGAAGGGTGGCTTCTAAAGACCATCATAAGAAGGAAGCTACAGTATTTAGACACTGAAAGCGACATGATGGTTTCGAGAGGCTGATTCTGGAGGGTAGAGCGCCGGGGGAGAGAAGAAGAGGAAAACCAAGAAGATGATGGACCAGTGATATCGAAGAATGTATGCACATGTCTCTGGCCAATGCATTCCTGCTTGTCCGGGACAGAGAGGCGTTCAGAGTATCCACGACAAAGAAAACGTTCTGAAAATAATGTCACTTGATATATATATATATTTTTTTTCTTCTTCTCTAGCTATTATGGGTTAGACCGGTCCATCAATACACAGACATACGGAGAACGTGGTGACTCAAGTTGCGAGACGAATATGAGTCAATAGGACTTTCTTCAAATCCCATTTGCTGCCTTACGATTTTTTCTATAAATATGAAATCCTCGATGATTCTATATAATGTTACTAATGATATATATATATATATATATATGGGGGGGGGGGAGGGGAGAGATAGTTTGACGGTATTTTATACCCAATCGATCAAAGTTACCTACAAACCATGCATGCTGAAGTCGAATATATCATGCCAAAAAATCACCGATAGCGCAGCGATCTATAAACCATGATATAGCGCAACCATCTATAAACCACGTTTATAAACATGGTTGCTGCATTCTTTATTATTATTACTAATGCTAATAATAATAATAATAATAATAATAATAATAATAATAATAATAATAATAATAGTTCTAGAATTTTATAACAATATGCAATGTAAAAACATTACACATGCGTGTATGTATGTAAAATAAAAACATCACACATGCGTGTATGTATGTAAAATAAAAACATAACACATGCGTATGTATAGTAAAAATTAATTATTCAACAAGTAAAAATGTTCTATATTTCTTCTGTTTGAGGTTACTTAACTAAATACTTGAAAGATTCCATGAATTGACCCTCTTCAATGAAGTCTACTCTATTTTTTTCAAGTACAGTAGATCTTCCTTATGCAAACCAGCCCGCGGGATAAATCGACTATTTTGTAACAATTTCAAACTGTTTAGAAAAAATCGATTCCAGGACTCAGAACAGACATGTAGTAAACAATTCAGCGATTATTTGTCTTCATTTCGCTCCGGGTCACATTTCTCCATCTTGATTTTTGTACGTAGCGCAATTTCTCATTGGGTGCGGTATTTACACTTTCCTAATGTTTTGCTGAATTAGATTATACTGTCTGTGTAATATTCTTTCTTATTTTATATTTTCATATATTTTTTACACAGTTATCTCATTTTTTGGGGTTAGAAGTGACACTAGGTATTGTCTCTAGAGCAGGTGGCTGTAATTGTTTTTGTGAGTCCAGGTTAGTTTATTAATATAATGTGTATTGTGTTTGCTTATGTATTTCGGTCTTAGGTTGAAAAGATTGTGCCTCGGCAAGAGCCTTTAATCTTCCATTTAACAAACAATATATATATATATATATATATATATATATATATATATGGGTAAGCATGACTGCATTGTCCAGAGACATGTACATACATTCTTAGATATCGGTCGTCCATCGTCTTCTTGGTCTTCCTCTTCTTCTCTCATCTGGCACATCCAGAATCAGCCTCTAGATACCATCATGTCGCTTTAAGTGTCCAAATACTGTAGCTTCCAGTCCGGCTCTGCGGCCGAGTGGTACAGGACCCGTCACAATTGTGCACCCAGACCGTTCAGAAAGCACTGACAAACTACTAAAAAGTATTTATTGCCTAGAAAATCACTACAGCCAATAAATGCTGGGTTGATAGTCACGTCCTGAATTGGATATGCTACCAATGTTTTATATATATATATATATATATATATATATATATATATATATATATATATATATATATATATATATATATATACAATATATATATGAGGGATGGGATCTAAAGACCATAAGAAGGAAGCTACAGAATATATATATATATATATATATATATATATATATATATATATATATATATATATATATATATATATATATATATATATATATATATATATATATCCGCCATTATAATAAACTTTGTTCCCTAATACTGCAAGCATAAGGTGTCTTCTGTCTAAAGCAAATGAGAGGAGGTGAACTGGACCACCGCGTCTATTGTGAAAAATGCCGGTGGAGCCGTCATATTTGAGTCGCTGTGGTTCCTTCTACATTATAGTAATATGGCAAGTGAATGTTTCGGAGTTAAATCTATTATTTCAAGTGAATGTTTTGGAGGTCCCAGGGAATTAATACTTGAGCATTCGGAATTCCGTGATCTAAGTTATATTCTCGGAAAGTAGCTTGCCGTTATGTGGAGAAAGAAACATGTGAAAAAAAACATGACTACAAAGAAGGAATTTCTTAGCTTATTTCTCAGTCATTTTTTGCTTTCGGTCTTTCTTTCAAATTCAAGCATGATTCATGAACAGCTAGCGGAACTCAATATAATTCATATGAGACAAGTGTTGTTTTCACATCTATCAGATGTAATGTTGTTTTAATAGCTTTTGCTTCAGCGAACCATTCTGACAAAACTTATCTATTCTGATTATCAATCAAGCGTTCCATATTTACGATTTTACCTAAAAACCGTTTTACCGTATAATTACTGTGTATAAGACAGGCAGATAATTTCTTTTTGAGCTTTTATCGCCACTGAAGTGGGAGAGAAAAAAGGGGGAGGGGGGAGTCGGCTTATATAAAAATTATACGCAGTATTGATGAAAATAAATATAAGCATGACCAAATTAACTATACCAGTCTGTCGATGTGTTTCCAGGACCTGAAAGTTGATTTAAGACTAGTGCCACTGTTATCTGCCATGCATAAATCTGACGGTGTGTTTCCAGGACCTGAAAGTTAAGCTAAGACTAGTGCCATTGTTATCTGCCATGCTTAACTCTAGGATGTGTTTCCAGGATCTGAAAGTTGAGCTAATACTAGTGCCACTGTTATCTGCCTGCCATGCGGTCATAGAAAGCCTCCCTACACTCCTTTATAGGAAAATATGCAGTAATAAAAGTGTAATCATTCAAATAGTATACTAATAATTGATTTTGATATATTTAAATTAAATTTGATTATGATAAAGTTTAATCCATAACATTAGCGGTTTCCACCAGAAGAACTGGTCTTGTTCTAAAGATGGCTAAATTGACTTTCCTTGAATGTCTAAATTCCGGCGAAGACATATTTGAAGGCCATTGGCGCAAATAAAACGACGACACAACGCATTTCCATTCTCTGGACTGCATCCTGCTGGAGATTTAGTAGTACTGCTACAGGAAAGATCCAACAGGAGTTTGAGAATGAACGCTGAAGAAGAAGAAATAAAATTAGCATTAACACATAGTTCACTTTTAGTTTTTTTTATTAATTTAATATTTATTTATTTCATTCGCACAGTAAAACGAGTAGTACAAGTAATATCAAAAGTTGGACAGTATTCTGAGGAATGTTTAAAATTTAGGTGCACGATCAAAGGGCACAGTTTTGTCTTTTATGCCAGCAATGCTTAACCAACGAGTCAATAAAGTTGAGTTCTCTTTGAGGCGCATATGATGGCGAAACTTATGATGTAAATTCAGATTAAAATTACTTTCAAAACTTTAAAGAAGAATTTGGATAAAAGAGCAACATTAAAAAATCTCTGTTTATTTCTCATACTACAACTGTTAATCGCACTCTTAAGGATAGTTATGAAATTTCTTTACTCATTGCTAATTCTGGGAAAAATTCATACTGTAAGAGAGAATTTAATCAAACCATCAATATCATCATTTCTTAAAACAGTTCTGAAAAGATGACAAAGACTTGAAAGCTATGCCACTCAGTAACAATACTGTTACCAGAGGAATTGATGAAATGAGATGTAAAAATATTTTTTTTTTAAATACAACTTGTTGGACAGCTAAAAACAAGAAAATTCTCACTGCAAATAGATGAATCAACTTTGAGAGCCAGTGAACCATACTGATAATATCTTACGTAAGATATATTGATAAATGTGATTTTGTTGAAGAAATGTTATTCTGTAAATCACATGTTATTCTGTGATCACCACTACCTCCAAAGATATATATATATATAAGCTAAAACAATTACTTAGATGTCAATAATAAACCAATGAAAAATACGACATCTTGTGCTGCAGATGGTGCTCACAATATGATAGGCAAGAATGTCTGCTTAAAATTGATGAAAGATGAGAATCCAGAAATGCTTCTTGTACATTGTGTTATTCATAGGGAAAACTTGGTTGCTAAATATATTTCGCCTGTTCTTCATAAAGTACTCACATCTGTTAGAAAATGTGTCACTCATATTAAAGCTAATGCCAAAAACGTCAAGCGTTTTAAAAAAAATAAAAAACACAATGCAGACCATGTGAGACTATTATTTCACATTGAAGTAAGGTGCCTCTCGAAAGAGAACTGTTTGAAAAGATTTATGAAACTATTTGATACTATTAGTGCCTTCTTAAGTGACACAACTGATAAAAAAATCTCTTAACGGTCTTATGTAAAGTATTTGTGAGTTATTTAACCGATATCATGGAAAAAAATATATTAAATAATTATTTTCAAGGAAGATATAAAACTCTCGTCGATGCAAACGCGAAGTAATTTGGTTTCTTTATTTATTGAATATGTCAGAAATATATTTGTAAAAAAAAATGTTAAACACTTTGAACAAAATGTGAAGCGACTGATCTCCTTTGTCCCTTAAAAAGTGTCGTTTAAGGTGTGTACCTTAAAAATGGATCCTTTTGGACAAAGGATATCAGTCACTTCACATGTTTTGCAGCCAATGAAACTGTTTAAAATTTTTATTTGTTACAAACATGTTTCATTGGCTGCAAAAATGTGACGTGACTGTTACTTCTTATTGTAGATCATCTGAAAATTGTGTCCGCTGATTTCAAAGAAAGATTTTCTGATTTAAAACAAATTTATTTTCCAACCTGGATGATGCAGCGAATGTTAGTGTATTTGTCTGATGTTTCAATGCAGTACCAATAAGAACTCTCAGAAATGCAAAACTATGAGTCAATTAAAACTTGATTCAATATAACAGGAGCGATTGCATGGCTTTGTGATGATACAGAAATTAAATACCAAAATTCGACCAACTTTGCAAGAGAGCTATTGTCACCGTTTCCATCTTCATATTTAGTTGAATGTGGAATTAGTGCCGTAAATGATTTGTTACTAAAGAAAATAAATAGACTGAATATCACAGAACAGGGAGACTTGGAACTGAAACTGACTAAGTTGAAACCCAATATAAAAATTTTCTGCAGCAAGCATCAAGTACAAGTGTCTCACTAAATGTGGTATACTCATCTAGAAGTCATCCCACAGTCACTGTAAAAAAACCACAAAAAACTGTCAATACTGCATTGTACCAGTTCAGGTGTTGCAGGGAGGGGATTGAATAGGTGTGTGATAAAGGCCGCATGCTCTTGCTGTCGCCACGTCATGTACAGGGTGAGTTTTTAAATTTACCCTCCGACAGAAATAAACCCAGTCCTTACCGGGGAGCGAACTCCAGACCTCACTCGTGCGAGACTAGCGTTCTAACCTCTCGGTCATGCGCCACACTGATCCCACAGTGAATATTCAAATTATTAAATAATTAAATAATTACTAAAATTTCAAATATTATAGAAAAATCTTTCATATAAATTACTTTTTACTTGTTTTAATTGACCATTAGATATTTAGAAAATTTACGTATTGTTTTTTTTTCTTAATAGTTTCCTAGTGATTTCCTCCTACAACGTAAGTCTTGTGCCATGAACAAGTTATAATTAGACTTTATTTAGGGAGTTATTCAATTTTTGAATATTAAAAAATATGTATGCTAGATTTGGGGATGGGGCAGGGGCGGAGAATCAGTTTTAGAAAAAATTAGTTGGGGCATGGTAAAAAATGTTTGGAAGCACTGGTTTAGAATGAGAGACGGGGATATCCTATTTTCTGCTTAGTTCTTGGTACAAAAATATCGTGCTCTAGCTTACTAAGGGGGAGGAGGGAGGTAGACCCATCAAAACCATCCTCTTACATATCTACACGCATGTCCTCACATATCTACACGCATGTCCTCTTACATATCTACACGCATGTCCTCATATATCTACACGCATGTCCTCTTACATATCTACACGCATGTCCTCTTACATATCTAAACGCATGTCCTCATATATCTACACGCATGTCCTCATATATCTACACGCATGTCCTCATATATCTACACGCATGTCCTCTTATATCTACACGCATGTCCTCTTATATCTACACGCATGTCCTCATATATCTACACGCATGTCCTCATATATCTACACGCATGTCCTCTTACATATCTACACGCATGTCCTCATATATCTACACGCATGTCCTCATATATCTACACGCATGTCCTCATATATCTACACGCATGTCCTCTTACATATCTACACGCATGTCCTCATATATCTACACGCATGTCCTCATATATCTACACGCATGTCCTCATATATCTACACGCATGTCCTCATATATCTACACGCATGTCCTCATATATCTACACGCATGTCCTCTTACATATCTACACGCATGTCCTCTTACATATCTACACGCATGTCCTCTTACATATCTACACGCATGTCCTCTTACATATCTACACGCATGTCCTCATATATCTACACGCATGTATCTTTCATCTTGTCTATATGTATATCTTATATATCTACATGCATGTCCTCTTATATATGTACATGCATGTCCTCCTACATATGTACATGCATGTTCTCTTATATACCTACATGCATGTCCTCTTATATACCTACATGCATGTCCTCTTATATACCTACATGCATGTGTATATGTATCAAAGAGCCATGGCTCAGACAAAGTTCTCCTGCCCTTACTTCCAGCACATCAGTCACACTTTATCTCGGGGAATACACTTTCATATGTCTAGTGTCTAGTTACGTCTGCTCATCCATTATAATTGTGTGTTTTTTTTGTTATCGTAAAATACTGTAAAAATCGAAATTAATGTAATGAGTTATTATGACAATATTTGATGATACAAAATGCCTGTATAAAAGTATTATATTTCGAAAAATACTTAAGAAATATACTGTCTTAGCAAGCAGCATTTTGCGATATTAATCAAGTCTAATTATTTAGTTTTTAATGCTCTTTTCTGTGTTAGATAATAGAAACTCTAGACAAAATACAATGGTTCAAGTGTGATAGAGAGAGTGTATTATTAAAAACATGTTACACAAATAATGTTTGGGTTGAGTAAAAAATCGAAAACATTAGATGTGACAACTTGGTAACTCTTTATGATTTTACTATAACAAATTATTATTATTGTTGTTGTTGTTGCAATTGCTAATATTACTTACTTACTTACTTACTTACTTACTTACTTACTACTACTACTACTACTACTACTACTACTACTACTACCACTATTATTTTTGTTGCTGTTGTTGCTATATTTTGTTATTAATATTAATATATGTATTACTACAACAACAACAACTACTACTATTAATACTACTACTACTACTACTACTACTACTACTACTACTACAAATATTACTACCTCTACTCTCCAGTGTGCAACCGGCGCATGGAATTTTAGCTCAGGGTGCAAAGAATAAGACTAGTGGCGTCTTTCCAGGCATGTCGTAGGAGACGATTAAGGAAAGTTGGGAGATATGCAGAGAACCTGTCATATGTGAAAAATTATCGTCACATCTTGTCTAAATTTCTTACGTTCGTCTTCTATCAAAGCATCCTAATGAATGACTACGAGATGCAAGCCAGTAAAGATTGAACCTTTGTCCTTAGTGGCAGTGGCAGACTCCTGTGATGATGAATTTTAGGTGTGCAAATGTTGCAGCTGGGTCACCAGACACGAGGAAAGATTGATGAACTAGTTGGCCCAGGCATGTAAGCCTATGATGCACTTCCGACAGGACGTGATGATCCTGGAATACTGTCACACTGGACTGCCTCCTCTCGGGGACTAAACATGCATCCAATAAATCCCATTAACACAACCATGCTTATAATACAGCAAACTGTTGAAACAGCAAACATCTTAGACAGCAAACCTCTTAGCAAACTTTATGCATTTGAGTATCACCTCGGTTACCCAATTGAGGAGAATTTACGCTTTGCCAGACACTCTATTGGCTGTTATCTTCTCACAGCTAAAGGGATTATTTCATCAACAATGAGCAAATTTATATAGAAAATCAGTCACAAAACGCTGAAATGAACGCCAAGTCCTGATTAAGATATGTTACCAACTTTCAACTAGCCGTGTATTACTTTAATCTACCGACCAATAGGCCTTATCTTTTAATCAACCATTTTTTTCGCCACATTCGCCATTTCTTGGTAATTTTATCTTCCATTATTCTTTACTTCCTTCAATATTCTCTATTCTCTTCTCATTAATTCCCCCGATTCTCCCACTCATTGCTCCTTTTTTTTTAGTTTCCCTTTACCTCGTTCCCAGTCTGTCTTCCGGTTAATTAGCCGAGGACAAACAGCTCCCGGAGACAAGAAACCGACATTTCTACAACTCCTGTCGTTTCGTCTGGCTTTTTCGCTCACTTCTGACAAACAAGACCATTCTCATACGGTTGTTTACAACGTTGTGGCCCACCATACCAGCAGAGAACAAAGAAGTGAGAGATGGCAACGACAACCATGGAACCAGGGACAAGCTACAAGAGAAGAAGTGGAGACGAATTCAGTTTAATTAGTGATGTTTCTGACAAAAATATCTAAAAATAGGGATAATTTGAGATCATACAAAACACTTCCGGAACATCATGATCTAACGAGAAAAAATGTATGTCTGCTGGATTTATCCTTCCACGATGACAGTTTTTCAGATTGAACTTGTTTTCTTTCCATCCATCCATCCATTTTATCGATTCATCCATCCATCTATAAATCAACCTATCCACATATTAATTAGTCCGTCTGTATGTGTCTATCTAATCTAGTCATCCATCCATCCATCTGTCTATCAATTCATTTTTCCGTCTGTCTGTATTTTTAATATATTCATCCATCCATCCATCTACCTACGTACCTACTTACCTACCTACCCGTCCGTCGATCTGTCTGTCTGTCCGTCCGTCCGTCCGTCCTTCCATCCATCCATCCATCCATCCATCCATTCATCCATCCGTCCATCCGTCCATCCGTCCGCACGTCCGCCCGTCCATCCATCCATCCATCCATCCATCCATCCATCCATCCATCCATCCATCCATCCATCCATCCATCCATCTATCTATCTATCTATCTATCTATCTATCTATCTATCTATCTATCTATCTATCTATCTATCTATCTATCTATCTATCTATCTATCTATCGACAAGTCGGTTTATGCTCAACAAAGAAACGTATTAAGAAAAACAAAAATAAAGAATTACATCAGCTTCATAAACAAAATTTAGTGTTGTCGAGCCCAAATTATACTGCCATTGACAATAATTGTTGTACAGAACATGCAACAATAAGAAATTCTGTCAGCGTGTAGTCTCCGCTGAATAATTCAATCAATTCTTGAGAAATCCTTTGAATGTTGCACCTTTCCCATTGCGCATCTAAATACAAAGAAATCTCCATTTGTCTGCATGTTAGATATATTTTCTAAATGTCTACACTTACACGTTTTCTCTGGCATTTCATGACATTTCTAATTCACTTATTTCTATTCATTCCTCGTCGATGTATCTCACTCGATTGCCTTATCATTACTTGTCTAACTATATTATTACCTGACATTCTGTGTATGTATACAATCCATTTTCAATATTTTTTACATGTTGGTATAAGTTGATAAACAACAAATCTTAGTCTATTCATCTCTAGATTTCTTCACATTTAGTCCTGTCTTGTTAGCAAACTTCCAACAATTAGTATCTACTAATTTAATATCTATACACTTGTTAGCTCCCTGCGGATCATAGGCGCTCAACAAATCTATCTATCTTATCATATTTTCAGCAATAGCTCCCAGCTCTTTATTTTCTACCAAGTCTTTGTGTCTCTGCATCGAGTTCTTTCCTTCACATATTTCTTGGTCTTTACATTTTCCTCTTTCCCTGAGTATTCCAGAAAGTCTAAATATATATCGTCTAAATGTAATTTTTTAAAAGCTAATAAAATCTTTTAATAAAAATGAAAAGGTATATTCAGGGGCGTGTAATGGGTATCTGGGTCACCTAATCACCGGATCGGGTTTTGCTCTTTTCTATCCGAATGGCTGTCAGTAAATAATGTAATTAATTACAGTTTTTAGGACTGAATAAAAATGTAACAATTGTTAACAAGGGGAAGGGTTGAGAAAAGTTGACGACAATAATACTGCTTTTACACGACCAATTAAAGAGTTTTCATGTGGAAATTTTTTTAATGTGGAACAAAACATGTACGTTTTTCGTAATTGCTAAAAATGTTTTTAGCGTAGAATTCAATTATTTTGACATAATTAAGCAGTTGGGGGGGGGGGGGGGAAGGGAGGGGAAGGGAAGGGTGCGTGACTGAGTTATTGATAGTTGTAAACAAAGGCGATTGGGTCAAAAAAGATGTTGATGCAGTTAATAGTTGGGTTTGGTTAGGTATTTTGATTATCCTCATTGCACACTGAAAATATCCATATGTGATCAGATCTCCGCTTCATTCAATCTCTCAGGGTAGAGCGGCTGATATTTCTGGTTTTATGTTGGTATAGTTCTCTTTTCGAAATATTTGTTAGGTGTTCTCTAGGTTCCAAACCTGTCTTCACTCCCGAATCGCACATTCTCGATATTGACTGACGCTTATTTATTTCAAAATCCTTTTAACCTCTTTGCATTTCTCAAAGTAAAGGTTGCCAAAATACTCACTAAAATGGATTTTAACATGCATAGGAGAGAATGACCTTTTTCATTGCATAAACCTTACCACCTTACCAAAGACGTATCTACGGCCTTGATTATCAATATTTATGAATGCATGTCCTATGAAAAAAACTACGATACTCCACTATGCGTGATATTAGGCTTCGTCGTTAACCCGGAGCACAGTCGAATCCTTACAAATATCTTTGTGTAGACCGCGTTTTTCATGCAAATCTTCAACCAAGCTTAAGCAAAGATTAAGTGTGACGAAAACTATATCTTTGGATGTCTCTTTGCGTGACACATCAAACTGGTCAATGTTAAATTGTGTAGCAAAGATGCTCAGCTCCATTTGTTAACACTTTACATCTTTGAATTTTTCCCTAAATGTCTCGATTGTGCATTTTAAGAAAATATTTTGGAGGCAGAAGACATTATCCGTCAAGACTTAAAACATTTACCGTGCTATTACATTGGTTTGCACTTTCCACACCATTAATTTAAGTTAAAATGAGTTCACATTTAACAGAAAGAAGCTGGGTGAAATGCTGCTGCTTGACATTAAATTCTGAGAGGTATGTTATACCATAGACTATGAACAAACCACATGGCGACATGCTATAATTGAGTTCCGTGACAAGTTTCCTTTTATATCAATGAACTGCTTGAAAATATACGGCATTTCTTCAAGTTTCATATACACGTACCTATGATAGAACAACATCACGTCTCAGTGATTAGCAAGATCACTGTGCTCATAGTGAAGATCATTCAACAATTCCTAAATATTGCGGTTGTTAAACTCTCTGTATTTGACGCAATTAATGTATGACACTACTGTTTACATTTTTGATTATAAACTAGCATCACAGCATGCTGGTCGTCCCCATAAGGGCTCCGCTCTTCGTTCCATCAGCCACCCGAGTGTATGTAGACACATAGTCCCGGTCAGACGTTTATTACACGATCTTCGGGAATTTCAAAAACTACTTTTCATTCCCTCACCTCTAGACACTCCCATTTCTGACATTCTTTGTATGTGTACGTTCTCATCCTCATTGACATTATCTTCATCTTGCAATAAATTTATGACTGCAGTAATCAAGTCTATTTTATCTTTTCTGAACATTATGCCATCTGTTGCCACATTGCCTGCTATTAAGTCGGCACTCTCGTTTCCTCTGACTCCAGCATTGCCAGGGCCGTATATCCATGTAATGTTCTGAACAATTAAATTATTTAAAAAATCAAACCATTCCTTTCTAAACATGCACTTTTCTATCTTGCGCAGCATACTTTGAGAGTCTGTGAGTATTACCGAGTGTATTCATGTATCAGTTATCAATTAATTTAGTGCTGCTGTAACTCCCTCTATCTCAATTGATGGCTCTCAATTAAAGCTCGATGTGATAGCGTAGTATGCAGATTTATTCTTTTTTCGTTCACTTGAAACATGTCTATATCTGTAAAGTAGTATGCATATGATTTCTCAACGAACTTCACGGTGTTTCTGTAGGCAACAAAACCACAGCCGCTTTTATTTGTATTTCTATTGTCTGAGCCATCTGTACATATAATTATGTCTTGTGGTTTTAATTGTAGCTGGGCGAGCTCATGCACTGTAACCTGGGCCCTGTCACCAGTCCAATTCCCACACTCTTTATCTAGTTGTATTATCAGTCATTAAAATATTTTTTTAAATCAATGCCTACCTCCACACATTCACTGCCATTTCTAATTTTTTCTAATTCACATAATCTTCTCAGTGTGTCTTCAGCCTCTGCCATCAATGATGTACCATGCTTGATTCGTTTTCCCTGTGACTCATCTAGACGTTGGTGTAACGGGTGGTGGTTGTATTCTGTCACTTTAAGGTACAACCTAACATGAGTTACCTGATGTCGCACTCTAATACTGTGTACATCAAGCAAAAACCTCTTTACAGAGATGGGTATATCCATAGTACACCCCAGTACCTCTCCTATTGTCACATTTCGGACATTTCCCAATCTATCAACGTGTGTCTGTGACAGTGTTAGTAGGCCGAGGCCATAATCTATGACATATAGCATAATTTGTAAAAGCAGAAACAGTACATATTGCTGGATGTCGATCCCTCTTTTAGCCTTATGAATCATGTTTGTGATGTGTATGTTGAATGAGATACTTCTAGTATAGGTTATTACAAGATATTTAAAGTCATGTTATCTTTCAAGGAATGAGCCCATGCAACTAACAGCTGGCAGTGTGTAACTTACCAGATTATTATTTAAGGAGTACCAGACGACCTTTGCTTTCGAGGGATTGATCACAGCGTTGCATGATCTGCATCATATCGACAATTGATCTAGTCCACTCTTTACACTGTCAACGATATCTGTTCTGTTCCTGCCCATATTGTATAAATAACCAAATGGTCAGAGTGTGTCCGACAAAGTGGATGGTGCCGCAGTAACCTAATGAACAAATAGTAACGCAAAATGAGGTAAACAGGTTACTAAAACACTTACCTAGCCTATTAATAAAAATATATTTTTTTTAAAACATACAATAAAACTAAACAGGACAATTCTCAACGTATCGGCTCAAATTGAACCTTGCGTTGCCATCCCTGCGCTATTATGGAGACGGGGCTTGTTGAAATATAGACATCTATTTTGTTTTTTATTTTGTCGTTTTCTGTTGTTTGTCTCTTGAAAAAGGTTCAATTTGAGCCGATACGTTGAGAATTGTCCTGTTTAGTTTTATTGTATGTTTTTAAAAAAATGTATTTTTATTAATAGGCTAGGTAAGTGTTTTAGTAACCTGTTTACCATATTGTATAGTAGAGCATCATCAGCGTATGTTAGAACTTTGCAATGGCTTGAGGTTTGCAATTGAATAATTTTTAACGTATACACATTAAACAGCACTGGGGACAAAGAAGATCATTGTGGCATACCGGTTGCTGTTGTTCTTATTGCAGACATTCAGGATCCGTACCTCAGAGCTACATTTCCACAGATTAGTACATTTGCTATCCAGCGTGTAATCCAGGGATGGATATCGTGCTTCCTTGACTACATGTCAACAAGATGAATGTAGCTAACTCTATTCTAGGTCTATAACTGCGACTACAATTTTTTCATTATTCTGAAAAAAATCTTAACAAATGCAAGAACTGCTGCATTTGTGACTGTATGTCTTCTTTAGTCTCTATGCACCTAAATAATTTGGGATATCACCTTTGATCTCCAGTTCCCATGTTATGCGTTTTATGTTGACATTACTTTGAAAAGCCACACGGATTGTGCGCAGAGACATTTTATTATATGATTCGATGAATACAATTAAATAATTTTAAAAAAAACTGAGAAAATTCAATACTGTCTTGACAAATGCGATTATACTTTTTTTCCAGTAAACCACGAGAAAGCTGCTTTTTCAAATGTTTGCTCGCTTTATTCGTTGTTAAAATAAGTATCTCTAACAATTCCTCGCCCTTTGTAGTGTCGTGCATGGCTTCAAGTGTCGTTCAAGGGTTCAAGTGTCGTGCATGGTTTCAAGTGTCGTGCATGGTTTGAAGTGTCGTGCATGGTTTGAAGTGTCGTGCATGGCTTGAAGTGTCGTGCATGGCTTCAAGTACCGTGCATGGCTTCAAGTGTCGTGCATGGCTTCAAGTGTCGTTCAAGGGTTCAAGTGTCGTGCATGGTTTCAAGTGTCGTGCATGGTTTGAAGTGTCGTGCATGGTTTGAAGTGTCGTGCATGGCTTCAAATGTCGTGCAAGGCTTCAAGTACCGTGCAAGGCTTCAAGTGCCGTGCATGGCTTCAAGTGTCGTGCATGGCTTCAAGTGTCGTGCATGGCTTCAAGTGTCGTGCATGGCTTCAAGTGACAGTAGGTAATTTCGCGTGTCAAACTCTGCTATTACCCCCCCCCCCCCCCCAATCGAAAACGTATAGTTGATGAATATGTCTGTTGTCTCTTTGAAAGCCACATGTTACATCGTTACTGGAGTGTCGGTTTGTCGAATTATTTTGATTTCCTTCAAATACATTGCTAATGCTACGAACATGCTCCTAGATTTACTAGATTTCGATTCCGCTTCCGGTTGCCAATGCAGGGCCGGGATAAGCGACTTCGGGGGTCAAACCAAATGACTTCACGGGCCGTATACGTTTTCCCACACCGCTATCCACATGGATAATGGAGGCGTACTGAAACACTACACTTTTTCTCCTACTTACCACTATCCTCTCCCTATACGTTCTTCTTCCATGTATGTCGTGCTGCTCCATCTTTGCTTCCGCCGTTATCTATTCACTATCTCTCCTTTTCATTCCTCCCTATCATAACCATTTTTGTCTCCATGTAAGATTCTTTGCACTGTGGTCTTTGGTTTGTCCTGATGAAGGCTTTTTAGTCGAAACGTCGTCTGTCTGTATCTCGTTGTTAGGTTGTTTTCTGTTTTATTTTGGTAACACATCTACCTATTTATATTTATCTTGATACTTGCCCTGTGTTACTCCAGCCACCTACTTCCTGTTTAAGGTTGTTACCCTACACTGGAACAATTATCCCTTGATTCACGAATGACTGCTGGATAAGGCCATAGAGACTGACATCGAAACTGAGATTTTGAAAATTAGGTATTAAACATGAAACTAGTAAAACTAGAAGCGTTGCAACGTATAGTGCGGAACAAATTCAACCAGCTAGACACATGAACCATTAGCGTTCATACCCTTTGAAATGTATTTGAGAGAACTGAATACATATATGTGTTCCCGGAGAGCAATACGTTTAATTCATGTTTCATAACTCTGTAGGTCCACGAATAAATAAAGTCAACTTCTGTATCATTCGAATAGGGTTGTGGCATTCTATGAGTTAATATTATTGTACGGCAATTATATTTACACTAATAATGTTGTCAATTTTGCTGAAGTTGAGACCTTTTTAATGTAATAATGACAATTTTGTTGAAGTTGAGATCTTTATAAATTAATAATATTGTCAATTTTGTTGAAGTTGAGACCTTTAATAATGTTGTCAATTTTGTCGAAGTTCAGACATTTATAAACTAATAATATTGTCAATTTTGCTGAAGATAAGACCTCTATAAGTGGTTCAAGTACACATTTATTACATGACAAATGCTCTGACTGTCGTGAGCAGGAAAATATATATTGTGAGGTGGAAAGTATTTCATTGTTTTACTAATTGTCACTTTGAAATGAAGTATATCTGGTTTTCTTCTTTTTCTGCGTTAGTTCTTATGAACTTGCAGATTATAAGGAAGTAGTCCGGGGAACATAATGTATTGTGTCATTGTTTACAGTTCGGCTGCGATATCGGCGCATTTCAACCTGACACATCCGATTTCAGTGTGGCTTCCGAGACAATTTGACCGTATGGAGCCGTCCAGAAATTGCGCCAACCTTTAGGAGGATGGGGGGGGGGGGGTGATCTGAAAAAGTTCGACAGTTGTTGATAATAATGTTGTTTGATAAAAGTTGACGTCAAGAACACGGTTTTTTAATACATAAATAAAATCGTGCGAATTTGATGCAATTTGTATCTTCAAAATTGAAATAAATATTGCGATTATATATATTTTCTGTCAATAATTTGGGGAGGGGGGAAAGGGGAGTAACAATTTTTGTTTCATAATAATATATGGGGGGAGGTGTACAAAATACATAATAAGGGGGGTGCCTAAATTCTTGACAAGTTGTTGACCAGCGGGAATGGGGTCAAAAATTGCAACAAAAAAATTGAGTTGACATAATTTATGGATAGATCCTAAATGAGATGGGGCAGCCAGATTCATCCTCACAAAAACTTCTTAGTCGCATCCGACGATATCAATGGAAGATAACGGTGTCACTACCTTTGAGTCTTTTCCGAGCCCAAAGATTTTCTCACACTCAAATCTGTCCAATTACAAATTTTTGTTATGACAGTGTGCAGTGACCGTACAAAATCTAATAAAATGAGCACATTTTATGAATGTATCGCAGTAACTTTATTTTTGTTTTCCGTCACTTGTCAATTTAGGCAGACATAAATAGTGGAATTCATCACAGATGTTATCAGAAAATGCCGTTGGTCCTACATCGGGCTTGATCTACGCGCAGACATCAACAGAATACATCACCGATCTCTTGAATGAATGGACATCTACAGGCAAAAGAGCCAGGGGTAGACCAAAAGAAACACCCAGAAGAACAATATTTAGAGAAAGTAAAACAATCAATATATATACTATTCAAGAATTGCACAGAATAGCTTTGAACAGACATAATTGGAGAGATCTGACCTCTGCCATATGTACTAACTTCAGCGCTAAAGGAAAATGAAATAGCGGAATGGAAGAAAACTATATAATTGGATAGAATAAAACTGTCCTGACAAGTGACTGTTACTTAAAGAAAACTGTCCTGACAAGTGACTGTTACTTAAAGAAAACCGTCCTGACAAGTGACTGTTACTTAAAGAAAACTGTCCTGACAAGTGACTGTTACTTAAAGAAAACTGTCCTGACAAGTGACTGTTACTTAAAGAAAACTGTCCTGACAAGTGACTGTTACTTAAAGAAAACTGTCCTGACAAGTGACTGTTACTTAAAGAAAACTGTCCTGACAAGTGACTGTTACTTAAAGAAAACTGTCCTGACAAGTGACTGTTACTTAAAGAAAACTGTCCTGACAAGTGACTGTTAATTAAAAAAAACTGCGCAATAATAATGTGGCAATTAAAGTCGTCAGTATATTATCTCTGAGTGTGTTTAAACCTTATTTCTTCGTTCTATTTTATGTCCCACTCAAGACCGTCGCCAGTAAGAAGACCCCTATCAAGAATAAATTAGAACCTCGTTTGTTATGTTTTTTTAAAATTATTGTCGTAGTTTTTCATCACTATTTATATAATTGAAGTCACATGCTAAAACAGTCAATGCCGACCAACTAAATGCGCGATAATAATCAAAATTGGCCTTACAAGTCATGTTTGCATTTTCTATGCACATGTCTTTCTATACACTGAAGCCCGGTCATGTCTGGCTGTAACAATAGAAACAATCTGTTGTTCCCATACTACAGAGGTTCTTAACCTTTGGTATTTTACTTTATGTCCCACTGCAACAATAGAAACAATATGTTGTTCCCATACTACAGAGGTTCTTAACCTTTGGTATTTTACTTTATGTCCCACTGCAACAATAGAAACAATATGTTGTTCCCATACTACAGAGGTTCTCACCTTTTATTTCTAGTGTATGTCCTACTGCAACAATTAAAACAATGTATTATTTCCCTGCTAGTATAATATGTCATTTAAATCTGAGTAAAACATAAAATGAATATGCTCTTAAAAAACACAACCAATTTATTATTGCTACATAATATTACAAAATACACAAAAACAACATATCCCCACTGATATATTGTAATTAAATCCCATTTCTAGTACGTTATCAAACACTGATATTTTCACCTTTAATCCCATTCCCAGTTAGTTATCAAACAATGATATATTCACATTTAATCCCATACCTAGTACGTTATCAAGCACTGATATATTCACCTTTAATCCCATTCCCAGTACATTATCAAACACTGATATATTCACCGTTAATCCCATTCCTAGTACGTTATCAAACGCGAGTTCTCCATGCGCACAAAATGGCCTGCCCAGCATGCTTGCGCCTTCATAAGTATTGTGTGGATGCTTATTGAGGTTGATTTTTCCAAGACCTCGTAGTCTAGTACTTTGTCCCACCAATGGATGTTCAGTAATTTACGTAGGCAGGTAAGATGGAAATGATTTAATTTTCTTGCATGTCTAGCATACACTGTCCACGTTTCGCAAGGGTATAGTAGGGTTGGTATAACAGAAGCATGATATACTTGAAGTTTGGTGGTTGTTCTTATACCTCTTCTGATCCCATACATTGTTGCGTAATCTGCCAAATACAGCACTAACCTTTGCCAGTCTATTGTTAATTTCCACATCAATGTTGACATGCCAAGAGAGAAAATCCCATTCCTAGTACGTTATCAAACACAGATATATTCACCTTTAATCCCATTCCTAGTTCGTTATCACACACTGATATATTCACATATAATCCCATACCTAGTACGTTATCAAACACCTATTCGGGTGTTGATAAATCCTATTCAGGACTTAGCCATCAACCCAGTATTTTTTGCTGTAATGATTTTCTAGATAATATAAATACCTTCAGTAGTTAGCCATTGCTTTCTGAACGGCCCAGATGCTCAATTACCTGTGGCTGGGATCGAATTCAGTACCTTGTCTGTCACAGACGCGCTGTATCACTCCGCCACAGAGCCGTACACGGATATATTCACCTTTAATTCTCATTCCTAGTACTTTATCAAACTCTGATTAATTCACCCTAAATCCCCCATTCCATTGCAGAAGACGGATGTGGCGGGCTATTGGCACAAATAAAACGGCGACACAACAAATTTCAATCTCTGAAATACATCCTGCTCGAAATATAGTAGGACCATTGTCCTGCTATAAGAGAAATCCAGCGGGAGTTTGAGAATGAAAACTGAAGAAGAAAAAAAGAAATACTATTCTTAGTACGTTATCAAGCACTGATATATTCATCTTTAATCCTATTCCCAGGACGTACTTTTGGACATATAAAATGATATAATGGTTTGGAAAGATTAATCATGGAGGATAAGTTTCCTGGAAAGAGAACAAGGGGCAGATTGGGATGACACAGGATATCAAAGACCTTCTCAATATAACACTGAAAGATAATAGACTTATTATATATGTATATATATATATATATATATATATATATATATATATATATATATATATATATATATATATATATATATATATATATATATATATATATATATATATATATATATACTGTTAAAAAGCAGAAACGCAGCCTATTTTGGAGTTACTTTTATAAAAGATATTCGCGAATTTAGACATCATTCAACTTATGGACTGTCACCACCTTGTCATTAGCTTCTCGTGGTTACATGAATTGTACTCACCTCATGATTCGTGAGGTCATAACATAGTTCGAGGTCAAAACAACATTTTTGTGAATAACTCGTGACAGTATCATGAGAATCCCGGGAAACTCACGAAACACAACATTATCTGACCATATTATTAAATGTCTTTAAAATATTGACGGTTCACGAATACATTCAGTTGAAAATTCAATGCTGCAGTATAGCTCATCTTACTACCGAACGATACATTTTTATTATACGCTTACAGACAGGACAATCACAAAGTGTAGTGGCTAGACAATTTAATGTGGTTCGAAGCACCATTAATCACCATTAGAGACGATTTCAATAAGTGACAGACCTGCTGCGTAGTGTCACAACTCCTGCCGAAGACCGCTACATATGGCGGTGTCACCTCAGAAATCGATTTGCCTCTGCGTTCTCCACAGTCCAGTCAATATCAGCAGCTTGGCGAATTTCAGATCAAACAGTCAGGAACAGGTTGCACGACGCTGGTCTTTGGGCTAGAAGACTATATAATTCTTATGGACCGTATCTATAGAACCGACTGCTTGGGCGAATCAGCATCATCAGTGGACCGTTGGGATTGACTGGAAACGGGTTTGGCTTAGTTAAAGTCTTAAAGTTTCTTCATCTCAAGGTTGAGATATTAATTTCGTCAAATACATTTTTGGTACACGTTTGAACTAATGTTGCGTTTTTTTAAACAGTATAATAGCTCATTTGTGAAACACGCTTTAGCAAGATCTACATGTGTAAATCTTATCACTACGATTGTTTTCAACGTGTCTGAAAAGAGTATTTACTTGAACGATAGATGAATTGTATCGACTTTGCAATTATCGTAATTCTAGCACGTCAATAAATTAATCGATAGCTATCATATATGTTTAGTTCTGTGTAAATAATTTGAAAATGAGGTGCAAAAAAAGTTATAGCATATCCTATTCAGTTATCAACACAGAATTATGTGTGATTCTCTTGGCAGTATTTAAGCACAATAATTTGCCATTGTTTTCAGAAAACCGATAATATGTACTAATTTCAGCAAAACTTAAATCCAACAATTGAAACTTAGAACAGGGTAATGAAGTTGTGCTAATCACTGATAAGACAAATAATAACATACACGTCGACGTTTTGATCAAACGTTCACAACATAACACTACGAGTAAGAACGGGACTATCCACTTTTACGTAGTACAACTAAATATAGATACAAGGTAATCATAAATAGCGTAAATAGGCAAGGTAACTGAGAATTTGTATCTTTATTTACAATTATTTTTTTTTCGGTTGTGTTTTCCTAACCGTTATATGTTTCTAGACAAAGGTCCCAGTAGGACCGATACGTTGATAATTGTCATTGATCTATGTTTTATGGTTATTTATTACTGTTTTATATCAATAGTCAGGTATTATCAGTAACCTATTTACTTTATTACGATTTACCGTTTATTTATGTGATTACTGTGGCACTTTCCATTTTGTCGGACATCCTTCGATATTTTGGTTATTTATAAATATAGATACACTCTAGAAAAGTAAAAACTAGAAGGTCAGACATGAAATAATACGAACGCAAAATAGACAACACACCCAGATAAAACACAAAAAAGAAAAGCAGAATAATGATGAAATAGAATATCTACCAGTACTGTTTGAATGAGCAATTTCCTGCAGCGGTATTTGAATCTGATATCTCAGCCGTACTCACCGGCGAGGACGGATGTATTGGGCCATTGGCGCAAATAAAACGGAAACATAACGCATTTCCATTCTCTGGACTACATTATACTGGAAATCTTGTAAGATCATTGTTCTATTACAAGAGAAATCCAGCAGGAGTTTGAGAATGAACGCTGAATAAGAAGAACCGGATAAAAAAAGCCGGATAAGATATTTGACGATCGTAATAAATGTCCCATTTATTACTATATTCATTACACGCCCGTCTGTTTCCGGGGTAAGAAATAATAAAAAAATAAATGTATAACATTCGTCTGTCATATGTGTTGCAAGAGTTAACTAAGGATAATAAAAATTAGGGCACATAGGAGAAGTCACAATTCCTTACACGTCACATAACGGATATGAAAGTGACAAACCGACACAAATCAACATAACAGACAATGAGAGTGAAAAAGTACACAAATCAACATAACTGACAAGAAGAGTGACACACTGACCAAAAATCAACATAACAGGCACGAACAGTAGCAAACTGACACAAATCAACATAACATATAAGAAAAGTGACAGAAAAACATATAAGGAGAGCCACAATCTAGCACCTCTATATAACAGATAAAGAAAGTGACAACAAAAATTACATAAGCCACTATAATATATAAGGAAAGTGAAAATATGACACAAGACAACACAACAAACAAGAAAAATGGCAAAATAACATACAATGAAAATGTTAAAATAACAGACAATAAAAATGACAACATAACAGACAAGGAAAGTGAAACCATGACAGGCATGGAAAGTTACAGCACAACATATAAGGAAAGATACAACATTACAGATAAGGAAAGTAACACCACAACAAATAAAGAAAGCAACAATTTTCCTAGTAGATAATGACATTTACAACATAATGATACAGAAAGTAAACAAATTCACAGTAAGGTAAGTGGCAACATACAGATAAAGAAAGCGACAAACTTTTACTATATAACATAACCTACAACACTCCTCGACAAAAAAAAAGACAACAGAAACTAATGCGGAGGTCACAAAGATGACAAATTGTATGTCGGTATAAATGTGAAAGATATCCTACAAGCCAGCTAATATTTAGCCTTTATGTTGCTACATAAACACAACTTGTAACCTACTAAAGAAACGCACATATAATTTGCTATCAATTTGTACAGTAAATAAGCTGGCTATTATTAATTTAAAAAAAAATAAAGCCAACGCATTTCTAAACGAATATCCTACACAAAAAAATAAAAAGAGCCTATGATATGAAGAAAAAAAGTCCGACTATGTGCGTCATTGGATTCTTGCAAGCCTACATCAAATTCTTTTATATCCAAACAAATTACGCGGAAGAAACAATGCCCACCACTGCTGCTATTACAGCAGATGCGAATCTGATAAGTTAGATATTATCTGTTTATTCAATAAATTGCACGCCAGATGAAGATCGAACTATACCTGGCTATCAAGAATACTGGTAAATATGTTTTCAAGTCTCGGATTTATTTTGTGTGAATGTATGTATCAGATAGAAAAGTGCCAGTTAACATTTATGGAATGTAGAAGACGACACGCTGGTAGCATCCTGATGTAGTAGTTAAACTGTACGCGTAGTGTTGAAGAGGTTCAAATCCCGCTCGTGATGTTCTGTTAATGTTGCGGATTTTTTCGGATATCCTGGGGATTATCGAATGAAGCTACCGAGCTACGTGCTATGAGTGGTACGCTCGGTAGGAGAATTATGCTGAGAGGGACGGGATTCAATGGCGGTTCTTTTGTATAATAAAGTCAATTCTCAACGCCTTTAGAGATTTTGAGAATAAGAAAGAAAAACTGCAGTAAAACTTTCTACCCCTTCGTAAATGACAATTAGTAAAATTACAAAAAATAGTTCAATATCAGTTTTACAAATATGACACATACACAGGTTCAACTTTTCGACAACTAGGCCCTTGTCAAGATATCGACAAACACAAACTTGAATATAATAGACAAACAACTACAGAACAAAATGCAGTCGTCTATGTTACAATTGGATATATTGATGGAAGTAAAGTAGAATAAATGAAGCCATGGCGAAGTGTACAAAACAGAAGGTAGAAAATCCTGTACTTGTTACTACCTTACTTTGTTCGACACCTCACCACGTCTTTTAGAATACAGTAATCTGTCTATGTCGCAAAGTCCAAAATTTGTGAGATTTTTTTATTTGTTCTGATTCATAGGAAATACGACCTATGAAGCTGTTGTTTCCTACGCATAACGGGAAGTTTCTAGAAAGATTTATTTCATACTTAGAAGGCTGCCAACTCATAAGGATATGTGATAGTTTAAAACCTACTTATTCAGTGTCTACCTGTACGCATAGAAGGCATATTTACCCACTTTCTATGCAGAAATTATACAGTCACACGAAAGTTTGCAGTCATTTAGTGGTAACAATCGTGACCCTGGGAGATATAAAAACTACTGGCTAAGAGGAAATCAAGCTTTCTTAATCACCCATTGACTATTCCCGTGATTTTTATTAGTCACTATTATTATACTTTGTGTGACAGCCAATGATAATGAAGGGAAATGTCAAATAAGTCATTTTAGGAGATTGTATTTCCTGTTTTTTTTCTCCAATATACGTCGTCTAAAATTAAAAGCAAAAACGAAAACTAAATCTGGCACTATTAGGGAATTACTTTATGATGACGATTGTGCATTGTATGCTCACTGTGTCGTAAACATGTAAAGCACCATAGGCCGTTTCTCACAGGCCGGTAAAAACTTTGGTTTTACTATTAACATAAACAAAAATCCAGAAGTCATGCACCAATTAACACAAAATAGTCAACATGCTGCTACTTCGATTTACGTCAATCAGGTAAAACTGCAAATAGTCGACAATTTTACTCGTACTTACCTTGGAAACACTCTCTCTCGGGATGTCAACATCGATGTGAAAATTAACAATAGACTGGCAAAAGTTAGTGCTATATTTTGTAGATTACACAGCAATGTATAGGACAGAAGAGATATAAGAACAACCACCAAACTTCAAGTATATCATACGGCTGTTATACCAACCCTACTATACGCTTGTGAAACGTGGTCAGTGTATGCTAGGCAAGCAAGAAAACTAAATTACTGCCATCTTAGCTGCCTACGTAAATTTCTAAACATCCATTGGTGGGACAAAGTATCAGACTACAAGATCTTGGAAAAATCTGTCTCAACAAGCATCTACACATTACTTATGATAGCGCAAGCACGCTGCTCATGTCATCTTGTGCGTATGAAGGACTCGCGTCTACCAAAACAAATATATTATGGAATACTCAAGAAAGGACTTCGGAAAGTTTCTGGCCAGAAAAGGCGTTTCACAGACAAACTCAAGTTCTCACAGAACATTTTTTGATGTATGCTTTTTTGAGAGCCTCGCTTAGAATAGAACAGCATGGCGCTACAGTCTCAGAACTAGAGCACTAGCGGCGGAAGAGACCAGGCAAGAGACTGCAAGACAGAAGCGGGCAAGTAGAAAAGAAAAGTAATCTCAACGTCCCATAGACACCCTCTATAGTTGTTAATACTGTAGAACTTTTTGTGCTAGCATTGGACTTGTTAGTCATTTAAATACACACTATTAACTTTATTATCTATTGTTATTTTTTATTCTGGTTGAGTTTTGGTTATCATCGATTACGACGGACGAATATCATCATTTCCTGTTAGCCAGTAGGTTTTAGCAAGGGTCATGGATGAATGTTGGTCACTTTTGACTGTAAAGTTTCAATACGGCATTTGTTTAGTGATAAATGGTTTTCCAACAGTGTCCGTGTTATGTCTTTGCCACAAAATATTCTTTGTTGATTTCTTGTTCTTCTCTCAAAACACCATTCTCTTGGTATTATTTCCTTGAAGATAGAACATTGCCATTCTCTTGTTGTTTGTTTTCTTGGTATTTCCTCACAACATTACTATTCTCTTGGAGTTTCTTTTTCTTGATATTCCCTCACAACATTGCCATTCTCTTGGGGGTTTTTTCTTGGTATTTCCTCACAACATTGCCCCTCTTTTGGTGTTTTTTTCTTGGTACTTCCTCATAACATTACCATTCTCTTGGTGTTTTTACTTGATGTTCCCTCACAACATTGTCATTCTATTGGTGTTTTCACTTGATGTTCCCTTACAACATTGTCATTCTCTTGGTGTTTTTACTTGATGTTCCCTCACAACATTGTCATTCTATTGGTGTTTTGTTTTTGATATTCTTTCTCAAGATTGTCATTCTATTTGTGTATCCCCCTCAACCTTATCCATTATAATTTAAATTTTACTCAATATGTTGCTAGGGATGAAAATGAGAAAAATAAATAACAATACTGCTACATTTCATGCATGTAATAAGTTGCTACTAAGGTCAAATGGACGGCGGATTGTCTTTCAAACGCCGCAGAAAGTCAGTGGTTAATGCTATATTTAAATAGGATGGGTAGAACTGAAAGGTGCAGATATGGCAAACATGTTGTAGATCGCGATACAGCGCATGTCTTTCTTCCGAACTACACCATGATAACCAGCAGGAATTAGAGAAGGAATTTGTAGTCACATAATATATAATTCGATACAGAATCTTATGTCACAGTATGCAGTCAACTTTATTTCATTTATATTATTACAATCCTGAAACTATTACCACTAACCCCTCTAGTAACCTCTTCTTCTTCTTCTTCTGCGTTCGTTCTCAAACTCCTGTAGATTAGCAGGATGTAGTCCGGAGAACAGAATGCGCGGTGTCATGGTTAACAGCATTGCTGCGATATCTGCGCATTTAGGCCTGACACAACCGACTTCAACATGGCTTTGGGTCACTGACCCTGTATGGAATGGGACAGCCAACTCCACCCCATAACCTCCTTAGTCGCCTCTTACGATATGCATGAAAGGTAAACAGTGTTGCTATTGTTTGCTCCCCTTTTGGGCCCGGCAACAACCGGGCGTATAACCTCTATACATGCACAACACAACTAGAGAAGACACGTAGCTACCACCAGTTGTCAAAGTGAAGAAAGAGTGAATATTCACAATCCCTGGGATCGGATATGTATGTAATTGCAATCTTTCTTGCAATTGCAAAATGACACCAAGCAGGTACAAAATGACACAAACAACTATAAAATGACACCAATTAACTACAATTTTTTTCGCGTGACAATCAAACATAACTTGTGAACTTTTTTTACGATTTGTCTCCTGGGTCACATGACCTTTAACGAGACCACTCTGAAAGGTTTTACGACTTTGTTTCTGCAATTGTTGGCTGACAAACACTCGATACTGGCTAGCTGGCATTAACTGGAACCCCAATGACACACACTCACGCCATTCCAACTGCACTTAACCGACCTTGCTACGGATTGTTTTAGTTTCATTCTGTCAGTTATCCGGTTACAAGTGACTGACTATTTTTTACGTCAATAATGAGCAGAGATAACATTTTTTTATGAGTAAAATGAAGTGTACACCGGGTGCAGTTCCGCCTAGAGATACACCACAGGCTCTTCATACTTTTTTGGATGAAGTCTAGACACACAAAAACATTATTCAGTTGTTTTTTCCCCCTCCTTTAAAGAATACGAAGGCATAGAAAAAGAGAGAGAGATTTAAAGAGAAACAAGGAGAAGGTTAAACCAACAACAAAAGCAAGACATTGAGATAATGAGCAATAGAGTAAGAAGCACGACACTAAAAATGGTCTTGCATGTAAAAATAAATACTCAGATCGATACACACAGATCGATACAGACAGATATCTGATTGATAAGTTCGTCAATATACGAGAATAACTACCCCGAAGACATAACACAAATCGTGGAGGACAAAAAACAAATCATGAAGTGAGTTGTACTCGATGTATCTGAGGAACTAGAATACCACCATTAGATATTGCTGTTGGAAAGTTGGGCTTATTGTTTATGTAACATGGTCACAACAGGCAAGATGGAAGGAAGGCAACAGAGGGCGACAACGTGAGACAGTTTGATTAGACAGTTTAATAACCTGGCACGGCAGGGAAACAACAACGAGGTTGATACATAATACTAGAGAAAGGGAGCTATGAAGAGCCATGACCGTTTACGAAAGCCGGCATGGCACCTGATGATGACGATGATGAGTATAAAAATATATTTGATTCAGAAGATCTGAATAATGACAGTGGCGTAGCGAGGGGGGGGGGGGCGAAGGTGCGGACCGCCCCGGGCGACATCATTGGGCGGGCAGGAAATTGTAAAAAAATAAATGTCCAGCATTTAAATTAACAATTACTTACTTGACAATGATAATTATGACAACAGAACCTTTCCTAATAATAGTCTTCAAAGGATAAAGCAATAAAATGGAACCGGAAAAGTGCAGATGGTTGGTGTTTATGGTGTTAATTAAGTTTATATATAAAATAATTTATATGCGGTAAAATATATAAATATTATGTTATGAGAGACATAAAGCTGGATAATTAAGCTTACTTTGAAGAGAAATACATAGCAGCAATGCACTAGAAGCATATGAGTTTGCAAATAGAACATGTAAAAACTTATAAATCCGCCTACTACACTAGAAAATGCAAAAACTAGATGTGCTTTTGTTGGAGTGCAAGGTACGAGGCTTTAGCGATCATAAAGATGCATTAAATGAGATTATTGAAGTCCTGGAATCACTTTCGCAGAACATAAAAGAAAATGCAGTGACAAGATCAGACGCTGGGATCCTATTTCCTGCTCTCCAGTTGTTGTCTTTTTTTTGCCTTCCTTGGATTATGGAATCGAGTTCTTTGTGAAATAAATGATACACAATTGTATCTCCAGACGAAGGTCTAAATGCATCAATGTGCTATGATAATTCAGGCATTTCAATTGTTCCTAGTCGACAACCGTGATGTTATGGTCAACGACGCATTAGATTATGCTAAAAATGTTTGTGAAGATCTAGGCATCGATATAGATTTCCGTCGAATAAGCAAAACAAAAAGATGACTGGTGAGAAAGCTGCAGATGCTGGCTTAAATTATGATATTAAATTAAGACAAGAAATGTTCGAAACATTGGACAGAATAATACAAGAAATCAAGACCAGGTTTCAGCAACTGCATGAGTTGGATGTTAATTACTATTTTCTCACACCCAGCAACATGTTAAATCCAGAATACAAGAGTGAATTCGAAGAAGAGCCTAGTGACAACGATGTGAAAGAGTTTGAAATCGAAAGAGAGAGGTTAACACAACTTTGTCGCTGTAGCTGATGCAAAAGACCAAGATAAAGTTATGAAGTGATCCTTCCAGCTTCTGAAGTTTATTCAACAATGTTTATTTAACAATGGTGCCGAATATCGTGATAATGCTTCGAATATTTTTAACAATAGTTATCAGCATTGCAGCATGTGAACGAAGCTTCTCAAAGTTAAAGTTAATAAAAAAAAAATTACTTAAGGTCTACAATGAGCTCCACAAGATTAAGTAATTTAGCCATTTTGTCAAAAGAACAAAGTACCACATGTGAAATTAATTTTGACGACGTCATAAACAATTTTGTCACCCTTAAGTCTCGAAAAGTTAAATGATAATATATTTTTTTATTTATGTACCTAATATGTTTTCAAATAAATATTTTCGTCCAGTATTAACAATCACTGACTTATTTTTTTTAAATGTCACAAGGGCGAAAAATAATGATTCCGCCCCGCCGCCATTGACCCACTCTACCCCTCTGAATAATTGACACTGAACCATGACCATCTGCGTATAGAAGACCTGTGCACAGAATTAATTAAAACTTCATTCCTTACATTTTTTATTATCAGCGAGATTTTCGTTGGTCATTATTTATTTACTTGTGGTCGCTTTGGCTATTTCTAGCATGCGACTTTAAGTATATCAATAGAGACCAACGTAAAACACGACAAAAATAAAAAGTAACGAATGAAGGCCTAATTAATTATGTGCAGAGATCTTCTATACAGCAGACGGTCATGGCTGATACGTGGCTCTTGACAATATAGGCCTTCTAGCTGAATTAATTAAGACCCAGTTCGTTACGTGTTTTGATTATTGCTTGCCTTTTAGTTGGTTATTATTAATATACTTGGAATCGCAGGCCAAAAATAACCAAGGCGATTCCAAATAAATAAAGAGTAACCAACTAAAAGGCAAACAATAATTAAATCACGTCACGAACTGGGTCCAACCTAATTTAGCGAACAGGTCTTCTACTGGATCCCTGTCATGGTTGACCAGTGAAAATGAAGACAGGCGCTCTCACACGTTAGAGAATAATAATATTTATATAAAAAAGGAGGGCTGAGATAATACACTTGCACTCGATTGTAAAGGTAGTACATTGAAACGTCGCATTTCGAGTAACATGGTTTGTTATTGTTTTGCAGACAACACAATTTATTGATAAATGTTGACCTGATAAACGAGCGATGCCTCATAATACGGGAATTTATTTTTTCCCAGTGTCACATGATTACAACTGAGTCAATACTCGATCGTCGAGAGTAAAGAAAACTGCTGTACAGAAAGTAAACAAGACTTCCTTGGTTACGTTTTTGATTATTTTCGTTCATTTCCTTAGTAACATTTATATTCTTGGAGTTGCATGCCAAGAAAAAAGTCAAGATCGACCAACGAAATGCACTGAAATAATAAACATCAGTCTTTCTTCTTCTTCAGCGTTCATTCTCAAACTCCTGCTGGATATCTCTTGTAACTGGACAACTGTAACTTGGTCCTACTAGATTTCCAATACGATGTAGTCCAGAGAATGGAAATGCGTTGTGTCGCCGTTTTATTTACCCTAATGGCCCGACACATCCGTCTCGGCGGAGATAGAAATCAAAATCAAGAAACTGAGAAAATATGTCACAATGATGATTTTATTTTCGTAGGTAACAGGTCGTCAGCCATTTCCCAACATTCTTTAGACTCGTCCTACAATATGATTGAAAAGAAAACAGTACCTCTAATCTTTGCACCATAAACTATAAGTCTAGGTTCCTGTAGTCACAATGACGCCGGGAAAAAATATATAATAACATAAGTAATATGAGTCTTTCTGGGTGACATAATATCGATTAAAATAAATATTGATCAAGGTCTCCGCATTGATATACTGCATTTCTTCTTCTACTACTGCGTTAGCTTTCAAACTCTCGAAGAAGAGGTACGCCGAAGAAGAAGAGGAGGAATATGTATACCGTAGTCACAGAATATTTGTTATAATAATAGTTTGAGGTTTAATTACTGGCGCCGTTTAAGTCATTGAGCTGGTGTTTGTTTTAGGAGCATCTTGTTTCAATTACAAGGTTTCCACTCCGCGTGGAAGCGATTATAAATTCATGCCAACAACATTCAAAGTACACAAAAAAGTAGGTCGCATTTATATTATAAAACTAAATCAATAAATTGTAGATGCACATTCACAAAAAGGAAACAAAAAATAAAGGTCAAATTTCGATAGCTATTGAGACTCACTTGCTTCCAACAGACACCAGATGTCACGTGACACTATATTGATCACTGGCGTGAAGCTCTCGCAATCCATCCAATTTTGTTTCCCGCCAATAACCTCAAGCCTGGTCTCCACACTAACGAGTTCTAGCCACGAGCTTGCACGCGTTCAACAGTGTTGGTATTAGTGAATATTGCTGGATGTGGTTTGTTATTTCTCAGAACTAGTTGGAGAGACTGATTCTGTTTACCAACAATAACACAAATGCACGCTGACGACTTGCTCACTTGGTGGTGAATATTGTGATAACCTATTTTTAAATCAGCGCATGCCAGCTGCAGTACGTCATGTATAGCAGGTAAGTTTATGTTTACATTGGAAGATTAGCTGTACGAAAGCTTATACTTCCACACTAAATATATCTAATTACCTTGCTACCTACCTACATACTCACCCATCCATCAATACATACATACATTTATCTATCTAATTTACCTATCCATAAATCTGTTCATTCGTCTGCCCACCTACCTACCTACCTATCTGACTGCCTACACACTTACCGACCTACCCACCATCTATCTATTTATCTTTCCTTCTATGCGTATGCATTATCTAAACACACACACCTCAAACTATACACATCTAATTTGTTTGCCTGACTGTCTGCATACCTACCCGTCAGTGACATAGCGTCAATAGACGTCAAAATGCTAGGCGTCCCCTCCTATGATTAAGCTACTTAAATTATGAACACACATTTAGTAATTTACTATAAACATTACAGAAAGATAATCGCAGGTTCATTCTTGTTTTGAGAGTATCTGTCTTTGACGCATAAATGTGTTTAGCATCGATTTAGTTTACAGCAACAACATTCATTGGTTTCTGAGGATCTGACCTTTTATTGTTTAATATCGATCGAATTGGTCTTTCAGACACTGGCTTCAGACCAATCATGAGCTTCGAAATAATTTATGATGATTAGTTCTCAGAACTGGAAATGGAAATTCCTTATTATAATGTAAATGTCATCACGACAGCAGGGCACTATATTTTTTTCTGTGGTGTAGGGTACTGTGTTATTTAGTGATTAATAGTGCATTAGTCAATAAGCCAATATGTTCTGGATACTATCTTTAATGTTTTCTGTGAAGGGATTTAGCGATAACACTAAGTGAATGTAATACTCAAGATTAGAAGCCTTTATATTGAATCGTATCATGTTATCGTTTGTGAGGGTACTGATAATTTGCACTTAAAAGAACAACATACGCCCCGAGCTGCATTACAAGATTATATAAAGTATGTTTGTTTAAAACAAGTTAATATTGTACTTGGGGCCGTAAATACGTGTTTCTTTTTGGAAAAGAGCTGGGATGAGACTTTCCCACTCTAAAACATGCATGCTACGCCATTGGTGCCCACAAGCCAATCTGTCATATTATCTAATTGTCGGCATACACACAGTATGTTCAATGTTTCGATTTATTTTCTTACCTACTGTGATATATGCATATGTGTAATTACACATAAAACATATACAATGAATACCTGTATATAAAGTTTTTGATATCAGACCAGATTTGTCATAGACATTATCCTAAATATTTACTGAATATATAAGTGGGGGGGGGGGGTGTTCACAAATTACTGAATATATAAGTGGGGGGGGGGGGGGTGTTCACAAATTACGTAAACTATTTATTTTACAAATTTTGGCCCCTCTCCCTTGTCAACAGCTGACAGGAATCCAGGTACCCACTCCCTACTTAATTATGTAAATAAATATTATATCAATAACATTTTACCCTACCCTTCCCATGAACACTTTTTTGTTAGCTGAAAAAAGGCTGAAAAAAATACCTGCTGTACTTCACATCTTTAGAAAATGTTTAACTTCAAAAATTTCATCTTTAGAAAAATGTCTAGCTTCAAGTAATTTAATGTGTGTATAATTTAATAATAATGTTCACTTCAACTTTGGTCACTCCCCTCCCCCCTCACTTTCTCAATTGTCACAATTTTCAGAACCCCACCCCCTTTTTTGTTGTTGTTGTTGAAGTAACTTATGAACAGCCCTACTTCTGTAATAACTAAACAGTAAACCGTGTGTACTTCTGTGTGATAAGTAAACCGTGTGTACTTCTGTGTGATAAGTAAACCGTGTGTACTTCTGTGTGATAAGTAAACCGTGTGTACTTCTGTGTGATAAGTAAACCGTGTGTACTTCTGTGTGATAAGTAAACCGTGTGTACTTCTGTGTGATAAGTAAACCGTGTGTACTTCTGTGTGATAAGTAAACCGTGTGTACTTCTGTGTGATAAGTAAACCATGTGTACTTCTGTGTGATAAGTAAACCGTGTGTACTTCTGTGTGATAAGTAAATTGTGTGTACTTCTGTGTGATAAGTAAATTGTGTGTACTTCTGTGTGATAAGAAAATACAATAAACTGATTATACTTCTGTGATAAGTAAACATTTAATTGTGTGCTCTTATGTGATAAGATCGTAAACTGAGTGTATGTCTAATATAACTAAACAGTAAAATGATTGTACTTCTGTAATAAGTAAACAGTGTACTTCTATGATACTTTCTTCTATGTATGGGACTCTCGAATCTATGTTATGTTATGTTATGTTATGTTCCTCCAGGGCCATAGGCGGCGCATATGGCAGAAATCATAGCTTTCCATTTCTGTCTTTGTGTTGCCAGGTCTTTCAAATCTTGCGTGTTTTTTAGGTTCATTGACATGCCTTCTCTATTAATGGTTCTTCGTTGAGTTTCTCTAGGTCTCACTCTTTCTTCTTACTCCAGGTGGCACCCAATATAGTGACTGCTGGGGAATTCTTAGGCTGTTCATTCTGAGAACATGACTGATGTAAGTCCAACGCCTTTGTCCAATGAAGGAAGATATATAGGTGTGTTTGCTTTCCTCTCTTATAGTAGGTGTTAGATTTAAAGTCACTCCATTTAACGTTCAGAATGGTACCTAGGCATCTATGATATTTGCAAGGCCGGTCTTATGCCATTGCAACCTATGCGGCCGCAGTGGGCCCCGCACTTCATAGTCCCATAAATTCATATTAGAATTTATTTTATTATCCTCTTCCCTACCCAGACTGGGCCCCACGCAATCCGTTTCGCATTGGCCCCTCAATTGTTAGGGCCGGCTCTGGATATTTGGATATTTCAGAAATGCAGTTTTATTATAGTTTCTGCACGAAGTTGGTTTACTTGGGCCGCATATATCGTCCCATGTTGTAACACAATTATAGTTTCTGCACGAAGTTGGTTTACTTGGGCCGCATATATCGTCCCAGGTTGTAACACAATTATAGTCCCAGATGTGCATACTGAGACAGTCCTGTTAAACATGCCACACTATCATATACCCAGTTTGTAGTGGCGCAGTTTGGTGGTAGCTATCATATACCCAGTTTGTAATGGCGCAGTTTGGTGGTAGCTATCATATACGCAGTTTGGTGGTAGCTATCATATACCCAGTTTGTAATGGCGCAGTTTGGTGGTAGCTATCATATACCCAGTTTGTAATGGCGCAGTTTGTTGGTAGCTATCATATACCCAGTTTGTAATGGCGCAGTTTGTTGGTAGCTATCATATACCCAGTTTGTAGTGGCGCAGTTTGGTGGTAGCTATCATATACCCAGTTTGTAATGGCGCAGTTTGGTGGTAGCTATCATATACCCAGTTTGTAATGGCGCAGTTTGTTGGTAGCTATCATATACCCAGTTTGTAATGGCGCAGTTTGTTGGTAGCTATCATATACCCAGTTTGTAATGGCGCAGTTTGTTGGTAGCTATCATATACCCAGTTTGTAGTGGCGCAGTTTGGTGGTAGCTATCATATACCCAGTTTGTAATGGCGCAGTTTGTTGGTAGCTATCATATACCCAGTTTGTAATGGCGCAGTTTGGTGGTAGCTATCATATACCCAGTTTGTAATGGCGCAGTTTGGTGGTAACTATCATATACCCAGTTTGTAATGACGCAGTTTGGTGGTAGCTATCATATACCCAGTTTGTAATGGCGCAGTTTGGAGGTAGCTATCATATACCCAGTTTGTAATGGCGCAGTTTGGTGGTAACTATCATATACCCAGTTTGTAATGACGCAGTTTGGTGGTAGCTATCATATACCCAGTTTGTAATGACGCAGTTTGTTGGTGGTAACTATCATATACCCAGTTTGCAGTAGCGCTGGCTGGTGCTAGCTATCGTGAATGTTATGCACAATTGAAGTCTCATTTCGCTGTAACTAGTTAAGAGATTAGCGTGATAATTAGGTCTCGTGTAAGAATAGTCTTGACATAATTGTATAATAAACAATACCGTTATTGTGACTTTAAGGGTTGCCAGGAATTAAACCTTGGAATATTCTCAGAACAAAGAATGTGTGACACTACCGCTCTTGTTTGTGAGCTCTCACCTGGTGGATTATATTTGTTGATAGCTCATCTGGTGGATTATTTTTGTTGATCTCTCACCTGGTGGACTTTGTTGATCTCTCACCTGTTGGACTTTGTTGATCTCTCACCTGTTGGACTTTGTTGATCTCTCACCTGTTGGACTATCTTTGTTGATCTCTCACCTGATGGATTATCTTTTTTTGGATCTCTTGTTGTGTATTATCTTCGTTGATCTCTCATCTGTTGAATTCTCTTTGTTGAGCCCTCATCTGATGAGTTCTCGTTGTTAAGCTCTCATTTGGTGAATTCTGTTATTTGCACTCTCGCGTGGTCTTTGTTGAGCACTTTGTTGAGTGCTGGACGGCAAAGAGGCAGACCTTACTGACATATAAGGTCATCCGTAAAACAAGCGTGAACGATGTTATAATCAACCCACATTTTGGGAAGAACAGGCTGAATATAGTACAGATTGGAGCACTGTGATGCACCGAAACATCCAATCGTTTGAAGAAGTGTGTGTGACTGAGGGAGAAGACAAACGACGTAGACAAAACTCACATACATTCTTAAACACAATATTATTTTTCGAATATTTTGTTCTAAACACCGTAGATTGAAAATCAGCCACCAGATAGTCTTCAACTTGAGGGCGTTGTAGTCCAATCAGCCACCAGAAAGTCTTCAACTTGAGGGCGTTGTAGTCCAATCAGCCACCAGAAAGTCTTCAACTTGAGGGCGTTGTAGTCCAATCAGCCACCAGAAAGTCTTCAACTTGAGGGCGTTGTAATACAATCAGTCACCAAAAAGTCTTCAACTTGAGGGCGTTGTAGTCCAATCAGCCACCAGAAAGTCTTCAACTTGAGGGCGTTGTAGTCCAATCAGCCACCAGAAAGTCTTCAACTTGAGGGCGTTGTAGTCCAATCAGCCACCAGAAAGTCTTCAACTTGAGGGCGTTGTAGTCCAATCAGCCACCAGAAAGTCTTCAACTTGAGGGCGTTGTAGTCCAATCAGCCACCAGAAAGTCTTCAACTTGAGGGCGTTGTAATACAATCAGTCACCAAAAAGTCTTCAACTTGAGGGCGTTGTAGTACAATCAGCCACAAGAAAGTCTTCAACTTGAGGGCGTTGTAGTCCAATCAGCCACCAGAAAGTCTTCAACTTGAGGGCGTTGTAGTCCAATCAGCCACCAGAAAGTCCTCAACTTGAGGGCGTTGTAGTCCAATCAGCCACCAAAAAGTCTTCAACTTGAGGGCGTTGTAGTCCAATCAGCCACCAGAAAGTCTTCAACTTGAGGGCGTTGTAGTCCAATCAGCCACCAGAAAGTCTTCAACTTGAGGGCGTTGTAATACAATCAGTCACCAAAAAGTCTTCAACTTGAGGGCGTTGTAATACAATCAGTCACCAAAAAGTCTTCAACTTGAGGGCGTTGTAGTACAATCAGCCACAAGAAAGTCTTCAACTTGAGGGCGTTGTAGTCCAATCAGTCACCAGAAAGTCTTCAACTTGAGGGCGTTGTTGTCCAATCAGCCACCAGAAAGTCTGCATTTGAGGGCTTGGTAGTCCACTTGCAATGTTTACACTGTCCTGCTTCCTGACTGTACAGACACAAAAGGCTACACCATCACCCCGTTATAGTAAAATAAAAATAATAGTTATATAGGAAGGGAAGTGGTAATGAAGATAGAACACCGAAGGAATGTGAGTTTGTTACGATGGTAAGTGGTAATGAAGATAGAACACCGAGGGAATGTGAGTTTGTTACGATGGTAAGTGGTAATGAAGATAGAACACTGAGGGAATGTGAGTTTGTTACGATGGTAAGTGGTAATGAAGATAGAACACCGAGGGAATGTGAGTTTGTTACGATGGTAAGTGGTAATGAAGATAGAACACCGAGGGAATGTGAGTTTGTTACGATGGTAAGTGGTAATGAAGATAGAACACCGAGGGAATGTGAGTTTGTTACGATGGTAAGTGGTAATGAAGATAGAACCCCAAGGGAATGTGAATTTGTTACGATGGTAAGTGGTAATGAAGATAGAACACCGAGGGAATGTGAGTTTGTTACGATGGTAAGTGGTAATGAAGATAGAACCCTGAAGGAATGTAAGTTTATTACGATGGTAAGTGGTAATGAAGATAGAACCCTGAAGGAATGTAAGTTTATTACGATGGTAATTGGTAATGAAGATAGAACCCCGAGGGAATGTGAGTTTGTTACGATGGTAAGTGGTAATGAAGATAGAACCCCGAGGGAATGTGCTTTTGTTACGATGGTAAGTGGTAATGAAGATAAAACTCAGAGGGAGTGTGAGTTTGTTATGATGGTAAGTGGTAATGAAGATAGATCCCCGAGGGAATGTGAGTTTGTTACGATGGTAAGTGGTAATGAAGATAGATCCCCGAGGGAATGTGAATTATACCCTATATTATGACCTGACTCTAGTGTAGACTCTGAACAGAAAGTAAAGAAGGTTTCATTCATTAAGTTGTTGATTATTATCGTGGTTTCCGTTGGTGACTATTTATATCGTAAACGATGTCACCATTTTTTTGGAGCAATTATTGACCTTCCCGAGGGATGGGGAGGGATCAACTATCAAGAATTAACGGGCCCTCTCACCCCCCCCCCCAAATAATTTAGGAAAAAGTAAAAAATATGTTACAGTTGCCGCCCCCCATCCTTTTTTCTCCTAAAAACATACCAAAAATCGATTTGATTTTCAGATTTTTCAAAAAAATGTATAATCCATTCATTCATGTGGTATGTCGAAAATGTTGTTGCCGTCAACTTTTGTCAACACCACCCCCCCCCCCTTCCCTGTCAACAACTGTCAAACATTTTCAGATCCCTCCAACGAATTGTTGAGGTAATGTATGAGCAGCCCCATAGTAAAAAAAAAACAACAAACTACATTATTTGAATTGTTACCTGACTATGTACGGTAATAATGACCAGATAAACATGGAGAATATATATATCAAATCTGCGCATATTATACAAATCCTGGCCAGTTCAGAAATCGATTCCAGAAAGTTTCTAGCTGTTATTTATACACAAAACATTAGTAGGCCAATTTGCTGAAATGAGACAACAGCACAGGGATAAGAATACAAAAACAAAAACAAAACAAAAACAACAAAAAAAACAAACCAACATAGCATAAAGAACCAGCACTAATGTTAGTGTTTGCGCGCTAGCGATGAGTTGCCCCTGTTTTTAAAAGATAGTATCACAATTTATCGCATGAAGGGCAGTGTTGATTGTAATAACAAAACAAAATGACACAAAACTAAAACAATATAGAAAAACGATAACAATTGTATAAATAATAACATAACTGTACAAACGCAAGCTTTTATCAATTGTACAGTAATAAATTAGTCACATTCCGACATTGTACACGGCAATCGTTTGTTGACATTATAAGTGCGCCAATTCATATCTAATGTTTGCGCTGCATCACGTGACGTACGTAGCAAATCGATGTCTTTGTGCTGTGCCGTTTACTGTCTAGTAGCATACATTCATTAACATAACCTTCAATAACTGATGTCATTATCTGAATGATGTAGGATAACAAAGAGTTTTAAAATAATACAATAATTTCTTCTGCATGTCTTCAGACCACAATACCATTATAAAGTCTTCTTTTTTTCTGCGTTCTGCGTGTCTTCAGACCACAATACCATTATAAAGTATTTTTTTCTGCGTTCTGCATGTCTTCAAACCACAATACCATTATAAAGTCTTTTTTTCTGCGTTTTGCATGTCTTCAAACCACAATACCATTATAAAGTCTTTATTTCTGATTTCTGCATGTCTTCAGACCACAATACCATTATAAAGTCTTCTTTTTCTGCGCTCTTCATGTCTTCAGACCACAATACCATTATAAAGTCTTCTTTTTCTGCGTTCTGCGTGTCTTCAGACCACAATACCATTATAAAGTCTTCTTTTTTTCTGCGTTTTGCATGTCTTCAAACCACAATACCATTATAAAGTCTTTATTTCTGATTTCTGCATGTCTTCAGACCACAATACCATTATAAAGTCTTCTTTTTCTGCGCTCTTCATGTCTTCAGACCACAATACCATTATAAAGTCTTCTTTTTCTGCGTTCTGCGTGTCTTCAGACCACAATACCATTATAAAGTCTTCTTTTTTTCTGCGTTCTGCGTGTCTTCAGACCACAATACCATTATAAAGTATTTTTTTCTGCGTTCTGCATGTCTTCAAACCACAATACCATTATAAAGTCTTTTTTTCTGCGTTTTGCATGTCTTCAAACCACAATACCATTATAAAGTCTTTATTTCTGATTTCTGCATGTCTTCAGACCACAATACCATTATAAAGTCTTTATTTCTGATTTCTGCATGTCTTCAGACCACAATACCATTATAAAGTCTTCTTTTTCTGCGCTCTTCATGTCTTCAGACCACAATACCATTATAAAGTCTTCTTTTTTTCTGCGTTCTGCATGTCTTCAGACCACAATACCATTATAAAGTCTTCTTTTTTTCTGCGTTCTGCATGTCTTCAGACCACAATACCATTATAAAGTCTTCTTTTTCTGCGCTCTTCATGTCTTCAGACCACAATACCATTATAAAGTCTTCTTTTTTTCTGCGTTCTGCATGTCTTCAGACCACAATACCATTATAAAGTCTTTATTTCTGATTTCTGCATGTCTTCAGACCACAATACCATTATAAAGTCTTCTTTTTCTGCGTTCTGCGTGTCTTCAGACCACAATACCATTATAAAGTCTTCTTTTTTTCTGCGTTCTGCATGTCTTCAAAACACAATACCATTATAAAGTCTTCTTTTTTATGCGTTCTGTATGTCTTCAGACCATAATACCATTATAAAGTCTTCTGTATCTATGTTCGTTTTCAAACTTCTGAAGGTTAATATTATTTAGTCTTGAGAATGGAATGCGGTTTAGCAATTTTTACATCTTTGCTGCGATATCTGGACATTTTGTTCTGAAAAATTCAACTTGAGCATGGCTTCTGGATCAATTTCACCACTAATAGCATTTGACAGCTATATCCTCCCCCAGTCATCATTAGTCGTCTCGTATACCATGCATGGAAGGTTAAGGTATTGCTATTATTTGTTTCCCATTCTGTATCCTATAATACACGTGTGACCATTCCATCTATTTAATTCGGTTCAGTTCCCAGTGGAGAATAGAGTTGCAACTGTCGTTCCCTTGCAATATATGTACTGTTTTGTTGTTTGTTAAGTAGGGGTTTATGCCTCATATGGTCGAGGCCCGCCTCTTTCAACCTAGGACTGGTGTCCATATTGGTTATATCGGGGCGGTTGGGGACCTGTGGTTTTCGTGGCTTGTCTGCCTGGTTGTTGCTAGGATGTGGCAGTGTTAGCCGGGTTCGCTGTAGGGCCTCCTAGCTGCAGTCCTTGTATGGACTATGTTGTGGCTCTGCCTGTCTCTGGTATTGATGAGACTATAAGGTGGTAGTCCTTAGAAGGACTTTGTGGTGATTGGTTGGAGCTCTTTCTTCTATTCAGAGCTATTTGCTGTGTTGTTCCTTAGCTGTGTCGGTCTGGATTATAAGGTGGCAGTCCTTAAAAGGACTTTGTGCAGGATTGGTTGGAGCGCTTTCTTCTGCTTCTTTCCTGTGCTGTTCATTCGCTTATTGGGTCTGGAACACATGTTGTCTGTAGTTGTCTATGCTGACATTGGTTGTGCAGTATCGGCTGCTGATTGTACCTGTGGAGATTTTTTTTTTTTTTTTTAAATTATGAAATGAAGTTTATAGCCCTGATAAGGACTTTATTCTGTCTGGTTGGTGCTCTTTGTTGTGTTGTGTCATCTGTGTTGTTCCTGTCTGGGTTGGCTGTTGATAATATGTTATGTTGCTTGCCTGCTTGTCTTTTTTAAAATTTAGACCCCCCCCCCCAAAAAAAAAAGCATATATATTCATACATATATTAGGTTTTGAATTTTTCTATAGTTCTATGCCTATATGCATACATATACATGTATACCTATGTATGTATATATGTATACACATATATGTACTGTATTTCTCTGACTTTTTTTATGTGCAGGCACTTTGTCCCAATCATCCCCCTCTCTTCTTCATGTGTTTCTCGGTTTTCCGACACTCCTCTTTCCCTGTGAATTCCAGTTCAGAACCTTTCTGGATGTATTGCCAACCTCTTTTCTAAAGGTGTGTCCTATCCATCGCTAGATTTCAACTATTTATCTGTACCTCTAAACGGCACTGGTGTGTTATCTTACATAACCAATCATTACATATCAACTCTGACCATCTAATGCGAAGTAAACGACAGAGACATCTACAGATAAATATCTACTTTTGTTGTGATTTTCTGTACCACTAGTGTGAAAGAAATTATAGGTTTCAGCATATACTTTGTTAGCAGGCACACTTTGTCATCACTATATGACTGACATTTGTGTGACATGTGAGAGTTGTCGTTCATATCTAGGCATCACAGCGCGAGTTTTGATGGTTCTTGAGTAATGAATACCGAAACACATTAAAAACGCACCACTATTACAAGGATAACGAGAAGGTTCGGGAAGGGGGAGTGTGGGAATTGATTTTACAGATGTTTGTAGTGAGGTAGTGAGATAGGCGTAGTCAGAGAACGTCAATTGCCAGCCTTCCGTTTCTGGGGCATGTTCACCTTTAAAGCCAAAGGACATAGTGAGTGACAACCCATCATTTCTTAATGTTGATATAGTTATCATGCTTGTAGAGAGATACACTTATCATGATTGTCGAGAGATACGCTTCTCATGCTTGTCGAGAGATACATTTCTTATGCTTGTCGAGAGATACACTTCTCATGCTTGTAGAGAGATACACTTCTCATCCTTGTCGAGAGATACATTTCTCATGCTTGTAGAGAGATACGCTTCTCATGCTTGTAGCGAGATACACTTCTCATGCTTGTCGAGAGATACACTTCTCATGCTTGTCGAGAGATACGCTTCTCATGCTTGTAGAGAGATATACGTATCATACTTGTCGAGAGATACACTTCTCATACTTGTCGAGAGATACACTTCTCAAGCTTGTCGAGAGATACACTTCTCATACTTATCGAGAGATACACTTCTCATCCTTGTCGAGAGATACACTTCTCATGCTTGTAGAGAGATACACGTATCATGCTTATTGAGAGATACGCTTCTCATACTTATCGAGAGATACACTTCTCATACTTATCGAGAGATACACTTCTCATACTTATCGAGAGATACACTTCTCATACTTGTAGAGAGATACACTTCTCATACTTATCGAGAGATACGCTTCTCATGCTTGTCGAGGGATACACTTGTCATGCTTATCGAGAGATACGCTTCTCATACTTGTCGAGAGATACACTTCTCATACTTATCGAGAGATACGCTTCTCATGCTTGTCGAGAGATACACTTCTCATACTTATCGAGAGATACGCTTCTCATACTTGTCGAGAGATACACTTCTCATACTTATCGAGAGATACGCTTCTCATGCTTGTCGAGAGATACACTTCTCATACTTATCGAGAGATACACTTCTCATACTTATCGAGAGATACACTTCTCATACTTGTAGAGAGATACACTTCTCATACTTATCGAGAGATACGCTTCTCATACTTATCGAGAGATACACTTCTCATACTTATCGAGAGATACACTTCTCATACTTATCGAGAAATACACTTCTCATACTTATCGAGAGATACACTTCTCATACTTGTAGAGAGATACACTTCTCATACTTATCGAGAGATACGCTTCTCATGCTTGTCGAGAGATACACTTCTCATGCTTGTCCAGAGATTAGAACTTTGTTACATCTTCTTCTTCTTCTTTCCTTCCTCTTTTACCCTTTACGGGTGTCGAGGGAGATACAATGTTCTTGTTCTCGCTTTTCTGGCAGCTTCAGATAATGTTATTTGGTGTTCGTGTAATGTCTCTTTGATGTTGTCGATCCAGCGTACTCTAGGTCTACCCTTGGCTCTTCTTTCTGCTTCTCCTCTCCTCGTATATGCTTTATAAAATAATGAACCACATGGCATTCTTTCCATATGACCAAACCATTGTATCTATTGGTTTTGTTAAATGGTAGGAATATATCAAGTTTCATATTTTTTCCAGAATGTAGTCTTTCTTATTGCTGTTCTGAACTCTCCGCGAACTTGGGCTAGCTGGCTGTTGTCCATCCTCTTGGTCTATCACATTTTCTGTTACCGTTCACCATTCCATCCAATATTTCTCTTTCTATACCATCATGTCTCTCGTTGTGCCAAGAGAACCTCATATTTCTTGTTCTACTGTTATTAAGGATCCAGCACTGTTCGATGTCTACACTTTGTCTCACTTCCTGGATCGATTTTATTTCTGTCCACGGTATTCTTAATATCTCTCTGTACCATCTCGAAGGTAGCTGTTCTCTTTGTCGCTGACCGGTTCATGTTTCGCAATCATAGATTGTTACTGGGAATATGCTCGATCTAATTAGCTGTCATTTTGATCTGCAGTTGGTATATTCAGGCTAGGAAACCCTATTCGAATCATACGCAATCCGAAAATAAATGGATGTTCTTGGCGTATATATAGCTCAAACTAACCTGCACAGGTGATACAACATATTCACTCTCGTCGATAGAAATCACAGGAGAAACCTTGACGATTAGGTAGGAGTGATTGCAAATTTAAACAAAAATAGTCATCGAACAAGTTCTGTTCACATACACTTTATACACACTCACACATACGTGCATACATATAAACCTCCATACACTAACATATACACGTAAATTTACTTCTCTAAAGTTGCTGTGACAGAATTACCTGAAATTCAACTTACGTAAGTGCATGTAAACCAAAAAATGATGATACCCCCCCCCCCCTTGATTACTTACTTTTCATGGTTACTTACTTAGATGTAAGTAAAAAAATTGGTACCATATCATATCCAGGACGTAGCTATCAACCCAGCATTTGTTGGCTGTGGTGATTTTCTAGGCAATATAAAATACGTTCAGTAGGTTGCCATTGCTTTCTGAACGGTCCGGATGCACAATTGCCTGTGGTGAGGATCGAACTCGGTACCTTTGCCGTCACAGACGCGCTCTGTACCACTTCGCCACAGAGCCGGACCAATTAAGTAACACTGATATAATCATGGTCAACTCTCATACTTAGTTGTAAGTAATACTGATAGAAATATTTCACTACCTGCCCAACAACCCGACACATACATCGAGGGATGGCTGTAATTGATCTCTAAAATTAATTGTTGTTGCTCGCTGTGTTCAGACGTAAACTGGCAACAATTACAAAAGAAGCATTTCGTAAATTGGGTGTGATGTAAGATAACAAAGTCAACACACAAAAAACAACATGCCTGTGTGGAAATGCAGTATAATATTTCTGTGAAGGCGTAACACTCGATTACGTGCATATGAAATATGAAATATAGTAAACATCACAAAGTAACACTCGATGACGTGCATATGAAATATAGTAAACATCACAAAGTAACACTCATAATGAACTTAATGCAACCACGTATACACATCTGGCCTTATATCGACCTATGAAGCTCCTGCCCCTATGTTTAACGGCAAGTGTGGATACTGTCAATCATTATTCACCTGGGGATAGAAAATATACAATAGACGATAGAAAATAAGAAAATTTCTGCTGCTAATACAATAATGGTTGTTATGCTTGCCATGTGGCCTAGGTCTCAGCTTTGTTGGGCTGGTAACGTCGTGTAATTACAGATGTGTGTCTACCAAATATACTTTTCTATGGCGATTGTTGTTGACTAGATTACAATATCGTTGTGCTGGTCTCATCGTATGAAACAAAATGAGTGTATTCCAAATAGATTGTACTACAGCTAGTGTTGTTGATTAGGTTTCAATTTTGTTGAGCTTGCTACGCCCTCTGCATACCAGACAAGTATTTTTCAAAAATAAAGTTCCATGGTGAGCGTAAGTAAGAGTTCAAGTGGAGGCAATACAAACGTTTAAAAGAATATTTAAGGATATATCTCAAACACTGCAACATTGAACCGAAACCACAGCTCTAAGCTGGCATCGTCAGAACCGTGCAGTTGTTACAAACTTTGAACAGAGTACATTTCTTGTCATCATCATCAAGTACGGTCTCCGCAGTTTCAACTAACGAAGGGTGACTGCAACAGATCTCCAACACCCCCTGTATCTTATTTTGGTGGTTCACTCTACTAGAATGTAACCTCTCCATCTTGTAATGTTACTCCCCCACTTGTATCTTTGCCTATCTCTTGATCGCATCTCTTAGGCTTTACCCTCAAGTATGGTCTTCAACAAGGCATTTTTATTTTTAAATGTCTCTTTATTTCATTTAATAATTCCTTTTTCATATTATGTGTTGTTAGAACCTCTTTGTTTGTTTCCTTCTCTTTTCGTAATTTTCTCCATATTCTTCTATATATAACATCTCAAAGGCATAAATTCTGTCTTCTAATTGTTTGTTTACTGTTCATGTTTCTGAGCCATGCATTAATATAGAATACATGCAACGTTTTATAATTCTCATTTTTAGCTCATTTTGTTTAGATGTTAATATTTTCCCCATGTCATTGAAAGTAATTGTATGCATTCATATTCTTCTTTTAACTTCAGTTTCACATCTGCCATAATTTGTGATTATATGTCCAAGATATTTTTTGATAATGCTTTATTTGTTACAGTTTAACTCCATGTATTTTTATGTTTAACACCTGTTCTTCAGTGACTGCTGATTATCATGGTTTTTGTTTTTTGGATGTCCATATTCTTTACTTGATTTATCGACGTCATCTGTTAGTCTTTGTAGTTGATGTTCACTTTCTGCTGAAAGAACAGTGTCATTTGCATATCTCAGGTTCTTTATTGTTTTCTCATTGATCTTGAGTCCTGGTATTTCTTCTATATTTTTAAAGATATTCTCTGTGTAGATATTAAATAGGCTGAGGGATAAAATACATCCTTGACTTACTCCTCGTCTTATCTCTATGTATGGTGAGTAGCTATATATATATATATATATATATATATATATATATAGAGAGAGAGAGAGAGAGAGAGAGAGCTGCAGAGAAATCGAAAAAGACATAACATTCAGAGAAGACAGTTAGGTTTAACATTTGACAAGCCCTTCATTTCTGTTCACACAGCACCATGGGTTTCCTCTCGGTGACGTGCAAATACATATACATGAACCTAATACATTATAGTGCTATGTACAAATTTATTTTTGAAGGATGACCACATCTTGTCTTTTCGCAACATACGCCACTTGTTTTGTATTTAGCAGCCTTTATATATCTTCTTAGCCAGCATAATCTTCACTGCCAACGCTCTCATCCAGGAGTTAGGTTGTCTTCATCTATTCCTCATGCCATGTTTATTCCAGAAGAAGTTCCACTTTGCTATCCTATTATCTGATCTATGGTTATCTTCATGTCGTTGTATTAACCCATTGTACTTGTGATTAAGACATTCCTGATTCGAAAGAAGCGCCTGACTTTTTGTTTCTTCTTCTTCTTCAGCGTACATTCTCAAACTCCTGCTGAATTCTCTTGTAGCAGGACATGTCCTACTAGATTTCCAGCAGAATGTAGTCCAGAGAATGGAAATGCGTTGTGTCGCCGTTTTATTTGCGTCAATGGCCCGACACATCCGTCTTCGGCGGTACTTTTTGTTTCAAAGTGGATAGTTTTTCCTTCTGTAAATTCATTTGGATTATCGCTTGAAGCTACGGAGTTACGTGTTATTTGTGGCACTCTCTACCGTCCGACTACCGCTTCATTGAGAAGGACCGAGTAGATATTGGAAACCCTAGTACAATGAAGTCAATATTCTACTCCTATTCAGCTGATCTACCTAAAGCATGCGCTGTAAAACGTCTGTACCCATTCTTAAACTCTCACTACAATGATATATTGCCTTGGTGCTTTCTTAAACTCTCACTTCAATGATATATTGCCTTGGTGCTTTCTTAAACTCTTACTTCAATGATATTTTATCCGTGGTACTTTCTTAAACTCTCACTTCAATTATATATTTCCTTGGTACTTTTTATCACATTCTAATTAGAAATTTGTCCAACTTTTTTCAGCCTTCGGTTGTTATTATGGGCGATCTCCTGTTTAAGACAGAGCCCCCGTGTGTTTCATGACCTGACAGGAGAGCAAAGAATACCAATAGTTCACATGTAACGCATGTTGCAAGATACAACTAAGGAGGAAAGAAATTGTTTTTTTTCTTTAATGTAGGAATTCAATGTTTGAATTGAAAACATTACTTTAATATATTATGTGTGTTTCGAGGGTAATTGAAATTGTATTGAAAAGGGACGTAAGATAAATATAAACCTGTGTTTTACGTAAGTCTAAGATAAATATGCGTTCTTGATGACACAATCTATAACTTTTTAAAATAAAAAAAAATTATACCTCTATTTGTACTAAAACCAGTGATACACTCTCCGGCTTGGTCTGATTCGGTTAACAGTTAAGATGAAGCTATAGTTTGTTTAGGAAATTCCGTTATGATTAATATATATGCAAATCATCATTATTGAATGTTGTCATCGCTTCACACAGCTGGGGAAATCTAGCAGAAGATCGTGTCATATCAAGAACATATCAAGTGGAGATAAAAGGACAGCCCTAAGTAGTGGAACCAAGAGGAACATTACTATTCTCCACACATAAACACAAAACTGATAACAGGGAGGCATTTAGACATTTTTGTGCTGATGTTTTCAAAGTAGCACCCCATACGAACCTTAAAAGTTATGGGTGTGATAATGATAATGAAGAAGAACAGTCCTGCGTAATGGAGCTCAGCAAATTTGAGAATTCATATATATTTGAGAAACACACATAATATATTAAAGTATATTGAGTTGAACAGAAAAACGAAGGTTCAGAAGTATGGTTCAGCAACCCAACGATGACACTCTCTCATGCTTATTCTGCAACTCTCAAAATCTATCAGGGCTCGGGAAATTTAGTGAGAAGACATGTTCGACTTGTGCCCAATTAACTCCTTTTGATACAGTTTTGCTTCAGTCCGTCTGTCAAAACCAATATAGCCATATATATATATATATATATATATATATATGTATCAGTGAGATAGAGAGAGAGAGAGAGAGAGAAAGAAAAAAAAAACTTCCCAAGAAAAGTTCATACATAACTGGAATATGATAATAACGCATGTATTAAGTGTTTATAGGAAGACCAGCTTGGCATACCCAGTTCACTGCGGGCATCACTAAAATGAAAAAGAAAGAACATTGCGGGAAGTTTACAAGGGACGGAAGCGGAAGGACAAATCTGATTTTTCTCCTATCCAAAACTCTCTACACTCCTGCATACACTGCAACAGAACTTTTCTGACACGAATCGGACTCAGCGTACATCTACAAACTCACAAACGAAATAAGAAAAATACAAATTGTTTGATGTTTTTCTACTTGTTCATCACATTTATTGGTTTTCATGCCATGTTCATCTTCGCTTGCGAAGAAGGAACACCATCATCATCATTAAGTGCTTAAAACGGATGCAGAAATCGTGTATGTATTTTTGGTACACCTGAGAATAGTTACCTTGACTCAGCAGTCAACACTAATGATTCTGACTTAACATACATCCAGGTGTACTTCTGCTGAGATTTAACAGAATAATTCCCTGTTAACCCCCTCCAGCCCCTCTTTCTTTCATCCCTTACCCCCGCCTGTTATTCCAATTTTCAGTTTTTCTCTGATATTAAGCGCCCTACATTAACACTTACCTGTAATCACCTGTAGGATTTCAGATGAGTAAACATTGTTTGTCCACGCTCGTTTCTCCCTGTTTGTCCGCAGGCAGGCGCCACTGTCTGAAATTCAGCGAGTAGAATTACACCCTTGTCTCGTCACTTAACGCAGCTTACAGGTTCGACTTGCAGGAACAGGCTAGCGCGTGCTAGTGGCCCGGATGTAAAGGAGTACAAAGTAAAAGAAAATATTAGGATGGAGAACTTTGAGTTGTAGTTGGTGAGTAGTTTTGCATGTACTTGTGCACGGCGTAGATTATCTGAGTGTGTCACGTACTGATAAAATTACAGATTCTGATTTAATTATTCGTTACCGACATGTCGCAAATTGCTTGACATCTGTCACGTGACGTGAAAATTATGGGTGCAGCGATGTCAATATGGAGATATTATTGCAGAGCAGACGGTTTTTTTTTCCAAATTAATAATACTGATGTTGTTAATGGGTAGGCAAATGAGCCACGTGGAAGAAATTGTTTGTGGAAACTTTATTGATGAATATAAAATTGAAAGAAATTGTTTGTGGAAATTTGATTAATGAATATAAAATTGAAAGAAATTGTTTGTGGAAACTTGATTGATGAATATAAAATTGAAAGAAATTGTTTGTGGAAACTTGATTGATGAATATAAAATTGAAAGAAATTGTTTGTGGAAATATGATTGATGAATATAAAATTGAAAGAAATTAGAGGCCACCTGATAAGATATAGCGGCGATGTGCTATCAAGGATCAGTTGCAGTCACTGGGACGATAGCTTATTGGTGTAGTGACATGGAACTACTTGTAAACAAGGAATATATGAGAATATATGGTCATCTCGTCGTTTATCTTCATTGTTTCATTTTCGTAGAATTGTACGTGTTTTTTTTGTGGGGGGGGGGGACAATCATTCTTTTAAATGAGAGACAGCAGGGAGGGAAGGGGGGTAGCGTTTCACTTTATTTTCGCAACTCCTTCCATTTTATGTACGGGCTTGTTCGAAGGAATACTGTCGGACAATTAGAGGAGAAAGGGTGTGGGGTAATACGCTATCGATATATCCACATTCGGTGTATATACTTTTGTTACTGCATGTTTTCCTGTGAATGAGTGCAGGGTGGCTTTATTTGGTCGGAAATAACGGCCGCTTTGCCATAGCAGACGCCGCGACATGTACAGGAAGGATTTTGATTATACCACCGAAAATTAAAATCCTGTCCCAACCGTGGACTGAACCCGGGACCTCCAGGCTATATATATACCGAGCATCCACATACCAAGCATCCGCATATCAAGCATCCACATACCACGCATCCACATACCAAACATCCACATACCAAGCATCCACATACCAAGCATCCACATACCAAGCATCCACATACCAAGCATCCACATATCAAGCATCCACATACCAAGCATCCACACACCAAGCATCCACATACCAAGCATCCACATACCAAGCGAGTATATATAACTCTTCTTCTAGCCTCCGGCTTACTGGAAGTCAGCCTGAACTTCTCAATATCACAGGTTTTTTTTTTTTTACCAGACAGAGATGCTCTGTAAAATGTATCTGTGCATTCTTCAACATAATGTATACCCTTACAGATTCGAAATTCATCAGTAACTCATAATCTGGTGTTTTATTCCACCATTTGGTTAAGTTAAAAGTACATATTACAGTGATATACAATACTGTCAACCGCTAGTCAAATTTAGTTATATCAACGCTTTTAAGGGGAGCAAAGAATAGCAACAATGTTTACCTTCCACGCATGTCGTAAAAGACGACTAAGGAGGTTATGGGATGGAGTTGGCTGCCCCATCCCATATAGGGTCAGTGACCCAAAGTCATGCTGAAGTCGGATGTGTCAGGCCGAAAGGCGCAGATATCGCAGCAATGCTGTAAACCATGACAAAACGCATTCCGTTCTCCGGACTACATCCTGCTAATCTGCAGGAGTTTAAGAACGTACAAAGAAGAAGAAGAAGATATCAAAGCTTTTACCCAATAGCGAAGGTCGTTTATCTGCTAATCCAGTCACAACGACCCTGGTTTCAGTATATGATAACTATAAATTCATCTGTTATACTACCAATGGACGTTGAATTTATTAAATAAGTTTATATATTTAAAAAGCGAAATCTGAATATGATCATGTATATGTACAGATTATGATAGATAAAAGTAGTAACATTAGTGTACCCTACAGAGAAATCTAAGTCTACGATAGATACATGTGACTAAGACTTTACATTAACATTAGTGTACCCTACAGAGAAATCTAAGTCTACGATAGATACATGTGACTAGGACTTTAACGTTTGACACTGACGGAATAGATACCGGATCATTTATAGACATCCCCATCGAGGCCAACTCTTTGAAGTGGAGCTGTGGTATAGTCCCGCCAACAGAGGTAGTCGTAGTCCAGCCATAATAGGCTGGACACTAAGATTAGTCTTGACATCCCTTACATCAAGCAGGTCCACAGTTCTGCCCAAGCGATCACTGGTGCTGAAGTCGGAGATACCAGGCCGAGAGGCGCACCAGCAAGCACAGAATCACGTAACACGACTAGATAACAACACTTATGGACATGTCTTCTGTGGGCGAATGATAGGCAATCAAGAATACATCAAGTCACTAATGACAAGTACCCATGTCCGTGACATATGAATATGAAGATTTATGATATAAGTGTCAAGCATTTACGAGAGGAGGAGAAAGAACAGCTATATTGTTATGGGGATGTTCGCGGTAAAGTGGTGTACACGTTGTCCTGGTGTTCTCTTGAGTTAGGATTCAAAATCAGGTAATGTTGTCTCACAAATTAAACTATTCGGAGGTCCTTGGGAATTTCCGCTCAAGTTAAGGAGTTTCCTGATCTGTATGATGCTTACCTCTATTTTATAAGGGACATAATACTATGGGGAAACATGAATACGCTTAAATCGATCTTCTACACCTTCAAGACTATAACACTTCAGATAAATGTTCTTGGAATGTTTCAGCAGAAGATCCGATTATGTGATAACAGGTTATGAACATGTTAACAGATCATGTGTCAAAGGTGTAATGTCAAGCTGAGCAAGCTATAACTTAAAGGTAAACAATATGAAGCTATAGCCAACAGGTAAACAATATGTTTGCTTAGCTCACACTATCAGTAAAAGTCATAGAAAAAAAAACCAGTCGGAACAATGTTTCCATTCTAGTCATTGGCAGCATGGCTTCTATTCTTGTAGGCACAAATTAAACACTTGAAACGAAGACATAATTGTGCAACAATCTTGAAATTATGAATAAGGTTTGTTAGTTTACTATAATCTACTTTTTAATTGGATTTTTTCTAAGTAGTTTTCTGATTTTTTTGTTCCTTTTAATTTCTAGTGAAACATAGGGCAGAAACTGTGACACTCCAATGATAATCTATGTTCCTCTACCTTCTTCACTTGTATCACTCCAATGATAATCTATGTTCCGCTACCTTCTACACTTGTATCACTCCAATGATAATATATGCTGCGCTGCCTTCTTCACTTGTGCCCACGAAGTCTAAATTGATGTGTTCTCTTCTTCAACTGCTCTTCTCCTCGATTTACCAACTCTCTTCTTTCCCTATTGGACTCTATAACAGAACCTGTTTGGTTATGTTGTCAAGCGTTTTTCTGAGGTTATGTGCTATCCATCTTCATTTTCTACATTTTATTTATAAATTCACCGAGTAATATTGTCCTCTTTCTACAACTCATCATTTAATATCAACTTTGGCCATCTAAAGCAAAGTAGACGGCTGAGACAGCTATTGATGAGGGCTGTTTATAAATTATGTCAACATATTTTGCTAATTTTTTACCCTCTCTCTCCACCTTGTCAATAACTATTAAAATTTATGGATTCCAATAACATGACATAACACTCTCATTTTTATACTTAATTTTCTGAAAAATGTTTTACGTTCTCACTACATTTTTTGTGTGGCAGGAACAGCACGAAAAAAACCACACTACATGATTTACTTTATATTGTTACAAAATATTTTAAATTCAAACATTTTTAGTGGTGTATAAAAAAAAAATAACCAACTGTTTTAGCTCTAGCTTTTGTCATACTCTTCCGCTGTCAGCATCTGTCAGACATTTTTAAATCCCCTATACCCCTCCCTATTGTTGATGTAATTTATGGACTAGTCCTAAATTTCTGCAGATTTCATGTAATTTTCTGAGTGAGATACTATGTTTCAGAGTCATAAATCAATACAGACTTTACACGTGTATTAGACAAACTAATCCAGAGTCTCTCGGACAATGCAGACAAATTCTATACTGGACGAAGAGCAAAGAAAAGGAATCTGTCCAAGTGAATTATATTGTCGACTTCATTATATCCTTTAACAATGTTACTTCCCAAATACGTACAATTTTGTTTCCTTTTTTTTCACCAAAGACGATAATGTCTTACCATTGACACAAATAAAACGACGATATAACGAATTTTTATTCTCGGGACAACTTCTTATTGGAAACCTAATAGAATTATTGTCTTGCTACAAGGGTTCTAACTAAATTGCCCCAACTAAATATTTAGTTATAAATATATACTCATATATTTAGCTCTGCCACGTGAGCGACAATATTGCCGATCTTGCTCGTTGTTCATTTGTTGTGAATATATTCTTGATGAAGGCCTTTTCGTCGAAATGTCGATTTGTGTGTGTAATTATGTGTGTTTCCAGTGATCAGGAAAAATGGCGTTTCTCTGTTTCGTGGTTCGCTTGTTTGTATATAGCCTGTCTGCATTATCATCTATGTTTATTTCGTTACTGCTTGGAGACATGGGTAACTACGTTTGTCAGACTTTGTCCCCGCTTACTTAGTTAGTCGTCGGATCATCATCGCTGTAAACTGGACACATCTATAGTTGCTCCGATCTCTCCCTGAGTGTATCCGTCATTACACTTCAGCTGGCAGTACCGGTCCTATGCTGGTTGACCAGCATTCTTCTGCGCCATCCAAAATGTTAACTTCTAGCAACACCGCATTTCAAAACCTGATCTTTAATCCTGGTCATTGAAAAGGAATCATCATTCACACTAGTCTCTCTCTTGTGTGCTATACATCTTAAGGAGTTTAAAACGTCAGCTCAATCTATCGCCCTGTGTCACAATCGCACGTGACATCAGTTGATCTGCATTTTCATTGCCTCGAACACCCACATGTTCCGGCACGAAAATAAATATAACCACTTTCAGCATCGCCTTTCTCAAGGCTTCAATCCACTGTTCGCGAATGAGACCCACTTGTACTTTCCTAATCATACTAATAGAGTCACTCAAGATGCAGACCTGCGTTACATTCTGTGTGCATACCCACTCAAATGCCCTGTTCACCGCCATAGTCTCCATGGTCATGTTACTCGTAGTAACAGCAAAGGCCCCACTCTCCTCCCTGATCGTTTTACCTGCACACTGACCTGTGAAGGCCCAAGCAATACGAAGATGGCTAATCACAGATCCATATTTGTATATATTCACATATGTCCCGGCGAGATCGTTACCATCGACAGTTATAAGACCTACTGATTCATTGGGAATCATTGTTCTAAAGTGACGTATTCGACTTTTCCCGTGCATTTTCATCGGCCACTTTGTGTATTTGAAAATCACAGAAAAAATCAAATACACCACTTCTGAAGGATTATTCCAAATGAGCCAACAGGTCTTATATATATCGATGTCAAGGTTGGTCGTAATAGTTTATTGTATTTTTTTGTAGTAAATGTGATCTTACTATACTGTGGAAATAAAGGCCGCTTTGTCATAGCATACGCCGCGACATGTACAGGATGAATTGTGATTGTATCCCCGGAAGAGAAAAATCCTGTCCCAACCGTGGATTGAACCCGGGACCTCAATGGTCTGAGAAAGGCGTTCTAACCACACGTCCATGCACTCCACAGTGATCATGATTGCTGCTCTATAAATATGACAACAGCTGATCGATCTCAAACATGTCTATACCATTGTATTTGTTCTTATGTAATTATGTTTGAATACAAGATGTATTAAATGTGATCATTATAGACTCCATAATTTGTCGCAGCCCCCCCCCCCATCCTGCCGTTTTAATAGTTTCTGCTGGATATAATTTCTGATCGCTTCGATAACCTGTCGATCGTTTTTCATAGTTCCTACACTCCCATGTTATTCTCTGGATTATTTCTCATAGCCACCAAACTTCTCACCATTCATATTTTTCTCACAGTCCCCTTTCTCTGCTCTACTTAAGCATTTATCATAACCTCACACTTATCTCCAATCAATAATTTACCATAACGCCCGCAATTATCTAAGAAATAATGTAACATACCTCACACAGTTATTTCCAAGCAATGATTTATTATAAATTTCACTTTTTTCCAAGAAATCAATTAACGTAATTCTCACACTTATCTCTACGCAATAATTTATTGTAGTTCTCACAATTATATCCAAGCAATTATTTGACATTACTCTCAGAATTATCTCCAAGCAATGATTTGACATTACTCTCACAATTATCTCCAAGCAATGATTTGACATAACTCTCAGAATTATCTCCAAGCAATGATTTGATATAACTCTCACAATTATCTCCAAGCAATGATTTGACATAACTCTCAGAATTATCTCCAAGCAATGATTTGACATAACTCTCAGAATTATCTCCAAGCAATGATTTGACATAACTCTCAGAATTATCTCCAAGCAATGATTTGACATAACTCTCACAATTATCTCCAAGCAATGATGTGACATAACTCTCAGAATTATCTCCAAGCAATGATTTGACATAACTCTCAGAATTATCTCCAAGCAATGATTTGACATAACTCTCACAATTATCTCCAAGCAATGATTTGACACAACTCTCACAATTATCTACAAGCAATGATTTGACATAACTCTCACAATTATCTACAAGCAATGATTTGACATAACTCTCACAATTATCTACAAGCAATGATTTGACATACCTCTCACAATTATCTACAAGCAATGATTTGAGATAACACTCACAATTATCTACAAACAACTATTAATCGATGCTTGGAAATTCTTACTGAATACAATGAACCATGATTGAACAGTGAAAGTAGTGACATTATTGCGATATCCTAGTGGATAGTGAGTGATATTCCTTACCCTCACCTGGTTGCAGCGTACCAGGTTCAAAACCACGTTCACACAACAACAAAATTTCCGGAACGTGATTTCTCGCCTGACATGATCGTTCCTCCATTTGACTCAGTTGTAAATGGGTACTTGACGCACGTGTTAATGGATGTACAGACAACAAGGAATGGGTACCTGACGCACGACTTAATGGAAGTACAGACAACAAGGAATAGGTACATGACGCACGAGTTAATGGAGGTACAGACAACAAGTTATGGGTACCTGACGCACGACTTAATGGAGGTACAGACAACAAGGAATGGGTACCTGACGCACGAGTTAATGGAGGTACAGACAACAAGGAAGGGATCTTCATCCGCGACAACAGCAAGTTGCTGCGAAGGGGAATCCCTTTAACGGTTAGTAGTATTTTTCCGAGAGGACGAAGATGATACAGGGTCGGCAGTGTGTGTGTGTGTGTGTGTGTCTGTGTGTGTGTGTGTGTGTGCGTGTGCGTGCGCATGTGCGTGCGTGTGTGTGTGTGTTTTGGACATGAACATTAATTGAAGAATGTATGAGTATGTCGCTTTCCACCCAGGACAGAGATTCGTTCACAGTATACACGAAGAGTGTATGAACATGTTTCTCGCCGCCCAGGACAGAGAGGCGTTCACAGTATACACGAAGAGTGTATGAACATGTTTCTAGCCGCCCAGGACAGAGAGGCGTTCACATTATACACGAAGAGTGTATCAACATGTTTCTAGCCGCCCAGGACAGAGAGGCGTTCACAGTATACACGAAGAGTGTATGAACATGTTTCTAGCCGCCCAGGACAGAGAGGCGTTCACAGTATACACGAAGAGTGTATGAACATGTTTCTAGCCGCCCAGGATAGAGAGGCGTTCACAGTATACACGAAGAGGTAATGAACATGTTTCTAGCAGCCCAGGACAGAGAGGCGTTCACAGTATACAATATAAATAAAACTAAACGTCACCTGATATAATTATTTATCATAATTATCACTATTATCTTTAGACAATCATTTAACATCGCCCCATCAATTATCTCCAAGTAGCCATTTAACATGGCCCCGTTAATTATCTCCAAGTAGACATTTAACATGGCCCCACCAATGATCTCCAAGCAGCCATTTACGAGACTTCCACAACTTTGTCTAATTCTACAGTTTTTCTGCATTTTAATCTAAGAACGAATTTCTCATATCTTTATTAACGTTTTTCGCTAAATAATTTCTATGTCCCATACTTTTTTCCACGCAATAATTCTTCATCTTCCATAATTTTATTTTGCAATCATTTCTTATATCCTACATAATTCTCTTACCACAATCATTTTTCATATCTTCCAATATTGTCTTCTCATGATAATGATTTATATCTCCCATAATTTTCTTTACACAATCATTTCTGATATCTCCCATTGTTGTCTTCTCATAATAATTTATTATATCTCCCATAATTTCCATCTCGCAGTCATTTCTCAAATTTCCTTTGTCTTTTCGCAATCATTACTTATATTCCATTTACTTATTATTTCCTTCACGCGAGCATTTCTCATAGCGCCCATTATTTCCTTCACGCGATCCAGTCTTATTCTGTCTGACCTCAAGACATTCGTGACTCCTCTCACGAAAACGATCTGTACACTGTGATGTCTATCTCATGTACCTTGGACAGAGACAGTCCTTGACACTGATACCAGATTGTTAATATGACTATGCCGGTTATCAGTTGCCGCTGTGTGCTTATGTGCTGTAATTTGCTTGTTTAAGCAATGGCTATGTTTATTCTTATACTCTTGCATAATCTAGAATTATTTTGTTTGCAAAGTGAGTTACTACAATAAATACCAGAATTAATAAACAGAACGTGCAGGGAATGAAGGTACATGATTATATATCTTTGTGGGTGTACGCATCCTGTGCAGAGTGCTGTCCTCACTGCTACTTTGTGGGTGTACGCATCCTGTGCAGAGTGCTGTCCTCACTGCTACTTTGTGGGTGTACGCATCCTGTGCAGAGTGCTGTCCTCACTGCTACTTTGTAAGACTCTCGGCTCTGTGCAAGCTCCCAATGCCATGCTCAAAAAGTCTACGATATCTACTGTGGGGACTGTCCATAAATTATGTCAACAAGTTGTTGTCAGTCTTTGACACATTCACAATTGTCAACAAACTGTCAATGATACAGAGACATTCCTGCTTAATTATATCAAACAAATCCCCCCCCACCCCGTAAATTATTTTTATCGTAAATGGTACGTACAAAACTCAATTGATGTATGTTATGATGATAAAGTAATCACAGTCGCCGGACTGTCAATTCGTTTAAAACACCCCCCTCCCTTTCCACACACCCTCTAATAATTATTGTTCGTCGATTAGAAACCAACCTCGTCAATGAACTCAGTAAATTCCGAGTACATCTGTATGTGTGGAGTTTATGGATGCAGTACATTCCGAGCAAATATGTATGTGTGGAGTCTATGCCAGCATATACCGTATTCTATGCATGCTTATGATTCCTATGACTCATTGTTTAAACGTATATCTCAAACTTGTCTTGATGCGTATAGTCTTAATTGAGCCATGATTAATATCAGTTTCCTTCACTTCGTTAAACATTCATCGTCTATAGCCGAATCAAAATCGAAGAGATCATTCAATTATCAAGTTAAGTCAGTCAACCGATCCATTGATTTCTTACAGAATATAGGTGCTTTTGCTGTAATATGTCTAGACCATCGACGAAAAGACCTCTGTACAGACTGAATTAGGACCTCACTCGTTACGTTTTGGAGTATTGTCGTTCTTGTCGTTGGTGATTATTTATATACGAGTACTTGGAGTAGCATGCCAAAAATATCCAAAGTTGCTGCAAGTATATAAATAGTGACCAACGAAAAATCAGAACAATAATAAAAAACGTAACGAATAGGTGCTGTCGAAGGTAAGGAATATATCCACTCTGTTCTCACAAAGAGTGCATGTGGGGGTTGCCATTAATTATGTCAACAATTGGGGAGGGGGAGGTGTGGAAGGGAACCTGAAAGCTAGACTTGTTGATAAGGAGTAGGAAGGGAGTTTGAGAAAAGTTGACAAGGAAGATGAGGAGGGGAGTTTGACTAAAGTTGACAAGGGGGAGGTGGAGGGGAAATTGACAGAATTTGACAAGTAGGAGGGGAGTTTGATAAAAGTTGACAAGGAAGAGGAGGAGGGGAAATTGACAGAATTTAACAAGAAGTAGGAGGGGAGTGTGATAAAAGTTGACAAAGAAGAGAAGGAGGGTAGTTTGACAAAAGTTGACACGGGGGAGGGAGTTTGACAGAATTTGACAAGGAGTAGGAGGGAGTTTGACAAAAGCTGACAAGGAAGAGGTGGAGGGGAAATTGACATAATTTGACAAGGAGTAGGAGGAAGTTTGACAAAAGTTGACAAGGAAGAGCTGGAGGGGAAATTGACAGAATTTGACAAGGAGTAGGAGGGAGTTTGACAAAAGTTGACAAGGAAGAGGTGGAGGGGAAATTGACAGAATTTGACAAGGAGTAGGAGGGAGTTTGACAAAAGCTGACAAGGTATAGGTGGAGGGGAAATTGAGAGAATTTGACAAGGAGTAGGAGGGAGTTTGACAAAAGTTGACAAGGAAGAGGTGGAGGGGAAATTGACAATTTGACAAGGAGTAGGAGGGAGTTTGACAAAAGCTGACAAGGAAGAGGAGGAGGGGAAATTGACAGAATTTGACAAGGAGTAGGAGGGAGTTTGACAAAAGCTGACAAGGAAGAGGAGGAGGGGAAATTGACAGAATTTGACAAGGAGTAGGAGGGAGTTTGACAAAAGCTGACAAGGAAGAGGAGGAGGGGAAATTGACAGAATTTGACAAGGAGTAGGAGGGCGTTTGACAAAAGCTGACAAGGAAGAGGAGGAGGGGAAATTGACAGAATTTGACAAGGAGTAGGAGGGGAGTTTGACAAAAGTTGACAAGGAAGAGGAGCAGAGCAGTTTAACAAAAGTTGACATCAGCGAAACTATTTTTAAATATCCAATGAAATTGTTAAAGTGGGAAATATTTTCTTGAAAATCGAAAATAAAAATCATGTAGTTTGTTGGTACTCTTGCTCTTAAACATACTGGGGGGGGGGGGGTGGTCGGCTAATTTTGTTAAAAAATTATACAAAGCTAAGGGGGAGGGGTAGTTCATGAATTCTAGACAGTTTGTTGATTGTGGGCCGGAAGGGGTGATGTAAAAAATAATCACAAAATCTGTGGACGTAATTTATGGACAACCCAAATACGTTATAACAGTTCATCCAGGTGAGTACATCCTGGTGAGTTCACCCATGTGAGTTCATCCAGGTGAGCTCATCCAGGTGAGTTCATCACTGAGGTTGGGATTAAATTTAAACGACATTCAGTCATAATTATTTATACCCGTGGTTTTGAATATTTCGACGCACTAACAACTAAAGGAACCAAAAACACACATGCACTAAACAATTCTGTTTAACATATTCTTCAAAACTCAAGGATTTTGAAACAAGATCATAGAATAAGTAGAAGATCAAGGAATAAGTAGAAGATCATAGAATAAGTAGAAGATCAAGGAATAAGTAGAAGATCAAGGAATAAGTAGAAGATCAAGGAATAAGCAGAAGATCAAGGAATAAGCAGAAGATCAGGGAATAAGTAGAAGATGACGGAATAAGCAGAAGATCACGGAATAAGTAGAATATCAAGGAATAAGCAGAAGATCAAGGAATAAGTAGAAGATCAAAGAATAAGCAGAAGATCAAGGAATAAGTAGAAGATCAAGGAATAAGCAGAAGATCAGGGAATAAGTAGAAGATGACGGAATAAGTAGAAGATCAAGGAATAAGTAGAAGATCATAGAATAAGCAGAAGATCAAGGAATAAATAGAAGATCAAGGAATAAGCAGAAGATGACGGAATAAGCAGAAGATCAAGGAATAAGTAGAAGATCAAGGAATAAGCAGAAGATCACGGAATAAACAGAAGATGACGGAATAAGTAGAAGATCAAGGAATAAGCAGAAGATCACGGAATAAACAGAAGATGACGGAATAAACAGATGACGGAATAAGCAGAAGATCAAGGAATAAGCAGAAGATCACGGAATAAACAGAAGATGACGGAATAAGCAGAAGATCAAGGAATAAGCAGAAGATCAAGGAATAAGAAGAAGATGACGGAATAAGCAGAAGATCAAGGAATAAGAAGAAGGTCATAGAATTAGAAGAAGAAAACTTTGAAGCAGCTGAGCTGTGTATTTTCAGAAGAATTGCACTGAATTTCGAAGACTCATAAGATGCAGAGAAATCTGTAAACAGTTGGAGACGTAGAGAGAATTATTTCAGATAATTTAAAAAAAGGACTGATGGATTAGTTTGTGATTTCTAGGAGACGTGAAACTGGTGAATACTAAAATACAGATAATATTCGAGGCTAGAGAGTAGATGGAAACGATATTCTACGTTGGAGGAAAGAATAAGGAGAATCATCAAGAACATTTTTGTAAAAGAACACAAGATAGATGACAAAGCATTTCCCATTGCAACTGACATTAAGTGGAGGTGGTAGTTGATGTTATGAGACATTTTTGAGTGGGGATGATATTTGATTTTGTCTGACATTTCGTGTGGAGATGAAAGATGATTTTATCTGACATTTAGTGTGGAGATGGAAAGTTATTTTATATGACATTGGGTGTGGAGGTGGCAGTTGATTTTAAATGACATTGGGTGTAGTGGTGACAGTTGATTTTATATGACATTGGTTGTGGAGGTGATAGTTGATGTTATCTGCCATTTGGTGTGGTGGTGAAGTTATATATACGTGCTTTGTTAGAGTTATATATATGTTCTGTGTTTTTTTAATTCTTGATTAGGAACAAGCGTCACAGCACTGGGGGTATTCCCATATATGCTCTGCTTGCCGTTCCGTCAGCCATCTAAAAGTGTATAAGCTCAGTGTCCCAGTCAGTTACTGATTACGCGTTCTTCTGATCTTTCCGGAGAGGGAGCACTTTCTCCCATCACCTCTAGTCACTCCCATTTCTATCATTCTCTCATTATGTACATTGTCACGCTCGACTTCCTCCTGAAGTCTGACTGTTCTTTGTTTGAGTTATATATACGTGCTTTGTTGGAGTTCCACATTATTGTACGGCTAAATATTTGTAACTGTTAGAAAGTAAATGGATCATTAGAAGGAGTATAGCTTTTGTACTGTTATTTTTGTTATTCGGGGACATCAGTGGTATAGTAGTTAAGCAGTTCTGTTTTAGCTCAAGATGTCGCGGGTTCGAATTCGAGTCGTCATGTCTTAATTTACAAAGTGGATTTTTTTCTGACATCCTTGAGTACTAAGATTTCAGCTACGGAGTTATGTGTTATGAGTAGATACTCTTGGAAGGCTGCGTGCCGTTTCGTTGAGAGGGACGGAGTGTGTATGAGGAAAGGTTATTAGTATGAATTAAATCGTCTACAGCGCTTTCAACCTGTCATTTCTAGTATGTCTCATTAGTATTCCATTGTTTGTAATATTTAATCCTGTTGAAGTGAAGGGAAGATAATTCTATAATTCCGGTTTTAATGAAATAAAGAGCAGATAATTATTGGAATACATTAGTTTTTTTTTGTAATTTAGGTAAACTGATATAAATATATATCATAAAGTTAAAAGACAAATGATTTACAGTATATTCCTACCAACACTGTGTTACCAGTGCCAAACTTGGTCTCTCTCATCTTCACATTACAGAACGATAGTGACATGTGAGATGCATTGCTTAAGCAAGGCTGCATGGGTCACCAGATTCGACAGATTATAAAATTAAGACATCAAGGAAAGAATAGGTATAACACCTTGCATAGAACACATAAAAAGGCAGCAGATCACGTAGTTTCGTCACATTATAAGAATGCATCATGACAAGTTACCAGTGAAGGCATATAACCAAATGAAATCAGTGTACAAAGACAGAGGAAGACCACAGAAAAGATGGATAGAAAACGCCAGGGACATCTTGAACAAACACGGTCATAACACAACCGATCTGGCTTTGGAACACAAGCTCGAGCTCCAATCACACACAACGCTTAACGGCAAGAGTGGATAACAAACCACCTGGGGAAAGACAATAGACAATAGATATAAATATAGCAGACAGTGAGCACCTGTTGTATTCTTTCTTCTTCGTCTGCTTTCGTTCTCATAGTCCTGTAGAAGTAGAATGTAGTCTGGAGAAAAGAATGTGTTGTGTCATGGTTTACAGTTTGGCTGTGATATCTATGATTTTCGTCCTGACACATCCAACTTCAGCATGACGTTCTGGTCACTTTACCCATATATTGGATAGGACAGCCAACTCCAATCCCCCAAATCTCCTTAGTCGCTTCTTGCTACATTCTTGGAAGGTAAACAGTTTTTCTAGTCTTTACTCCCCCTTCAGGCCCCTCCAACGCACATGTGACTTTTTTTATCTTACTTATGGGTTTATCTATGTGAAAGTTCTTATTAATTGAAACGATTTTCGTGCTTCAGGGAAATTATCTTATCTTGAGCGAGGCGAAGCTGAGTAAATGATAATCATATCTCACAGAAGAATTCCAAGGTTCTAGGGAAAGGATTACTGAACTTAGTTTTTAACTTTTTTAAGTGTCAACCCTCTGATGTAACCAACATGAACTCATATCTAGGGTTGAAGAAAAGGTGCGTCATCATAAAACGGATTTACAACCAACCACACAGAAATTTATAACCTTGTATCGTCTTCTTCTTCAGCGTTCATCCGTAAACTTCCGCTGGTTCTCTCTTATAGTAGGACAATGTTCCTACAAGATTTCCAACAAGATGTAGTCCAGAGAATGGAAATGCGTTGTGTCATTGTCTTATTTGCGTCAATGGCTCGACACATCGGTCTTCGGTCGGAACCTCGTATGAAAAGTATGCAAAGTGTGATGACATTCAGAATTAACTTTTACTCTGTTAAAAATAACGTTACACATTATAACGTTATAACATCTGTTATAAATATTTCTATGTCGTCGATAGTTCTGCAATAGAACATTCCGTGCACGAATCGGACTCATCCGGCATCTACGAACTCACAAACTAAATTAGTTAATTACCAATTTTAATTATTATTATTAAATATATATTTTTTTCATCGCATTTAATGTTTTTTCAAGACATGCTCATCTTCGTTTGTGAAGAAGGAACATCATCATGTCGTCGAAGCTTGGTAGCAGTGGGATACTACTGTGCTGTTCCTGGTATTGTCCATGTTTTGAGCTGCATGTGTGAATATAGGAAGTGATCGCCCTGATGTAGTAGTTCAGCCATATTCCTTGTGCTCAAGAGGTCGCGGCACGATCTAGTATAGTGTCATCTTGTTTACTAGTGCATATTGTGGAGGTACCTCTGGATTATAACTTGAAGCTAAGGAGTTATGTTTATAGGTATTACACTCGTAAAGGTTAGTTTTTTAACAACCCTGCCCATGCATGTCGTAAGATGCAACTAAGGTTATGGGATGGAGTTGGCTGTACCATCCCATATAGGGTCAGTGACCCAAAGCCATGTTGAAGTCGGATATGTCAGGCCGAAAGACGCAGATATCGCAGAAATGTTGTAAACCATGACACAACGCATTCCGTTCTACGGACTACGTCCTGCTAATCTGCAGGAGTTTGAGAACAAACGCAGAAGAAGAAGAAGAAGAAGAACAACCCTGCCACGTGGCATTCACATGCGGCTTCTGTGGCAGAGAAAATCTCGCATGGATCAGCAGATTCTTCATGATAATTCCTTCCCTGTTGTGTAGTCACTCTGTAAACTTTCAGCTTAGTCTGTACGTTAATGCCATTTCTATGCCACGCATTTGCGTCCATACTGCTGAAAGTCCTGTTTGCCTTGTCAACCTTTGTATACACTCCGTCATCAACGGTGACATTTTGTGATAACGTCTTACTTAGTTATGTAACTCTACTCACAACTTTCAGTGTTACGCCATTTACCTTTATACAGGGATCGTGATAGATTTTGCCATGTGCTGGTTGTAACAGACTTCTGTATTCTTCGTATTATAGGATTAGAGAAGATATATTTCATATTTACTAATAGGATTAGTGAACATATAGTAGATTTCTCTAATAGCATTACAGAACATATAGTTGATCTCTCATAATACTCGTAGGTTTAGAGAATATATAGTTGATATCTCCTATAGGATTAGATAACGTATAGTTGATCTCTCTTAATAGGACTAGCCTATGGTTAATCGCTCTTAAAGTAAAACGCATATAGTTAGTTGTCAATTTTGTTGCAAATTATTAAGTGATCTATAAAATAGGCTTAAATTTAGCTGATTTCTCCTAATAAGCAAACATATTTTGTCTTATACAATGTAGATAACACAAGTCAACGGGATTTCCCTTACAGTACTATTTGTTTTTTATATATATTTTTGAGCGTTATATGTGAACACTTGTCAAACATGCGCAAAGTCCTTGACACGTCGTGGCGACAGCTATGACAACGCGGCTTTTATTTCCAGAGCGAAAAAGTATCCCTTCACTCTTTAACAGGAAAACACGCAGTAATGAAAGAAGTAAGTTTCCTGTCCTATTCTATTGAAACTGAGAAGCTATGATGACATTAGATGTGTCAGAAAGAAAGGCACAGATATTGCAGCTCATCTATAGTAGGGAGCATGTCGATGTCCTTACACAACGTGTTATGTTCTTCGGGCCGCATTCAGCTAGCAAGCAGGAGTTTGAAATCCAAAGCTCAGTTCGACAAGGAAATGTTGACATAATTCCACATACAGCCGCCACAAGGAAATGTTGACAGATTTCCAAACACAGTTGACTCATTATAAACACCAACAAGGGGCACGTAGTATTTTTCAGGCTTGTCTTAAGATGCGGAAGGATTACTGATATTAAGACAAACGGGAAAATAAATCAAGGACGGTATAAAGAAAGACAAACAGAAAGAAAATGCATCTACATCCTACCTTTATGGCACTGACAAATGTCTAAATCAGAACTCACAACTCCTAGAGTACAAAACAAATATGCGTATATGTTTGTGAAGATCGATGATGCATACGTCAAGTGATAGTATCAGTAGATCTGAAAGTGTTGGTTCGATGTACTGGTATCAGTAGATCTGAAAGTGTGTGTATGGTGTACTGTTATCAGTAGATCTGAAAGTGTGTGTATGGTGTACTGTTATCAGTAGATCTGAAAGTGTGTGTATGGTGTACTGTTATCAGTAGATCTGAAAGTGTTGGTTCGATGTACTGGTATCAGTAGATCTGAAAGTGTGTGTATGGTGTACTGTTATCAGTAGATCTGAAAGTGTTGGTACGATGTGCTGTTATCAGTAGATCTGAAAGTGTTGGTTCGATGTACTGTTATCAGTAGATCTGAAAGTGTTGGTTCGATGTTCTGGTATCAGTAGATCTGAAAGTGGTGGTATGGTGTAGTTACAAGAAATCAACATGCTCAGCAGAATGTTAAATACATTTTCGTAGATGTGTATAAGACAAACCACAGATATCGTAGATAAGTTCTGTGGATTGCATCCTGCTTATTAACAGGTCTATTGACCTGGGATTTTCATGAAAACATACAAGGAAACACAAGTACAATCTAGTCAATCCTTCACGTCTTTAAACATTTTTTTAATGAACAGGAATTTGAAAAAGAAAACATACAAAATATTAGTAGTCCGTATATACTTGCCAGTAAAATGTGTACAGGTATTTTAAGAAGCAAAGCTATTTCTAAGAGTTGAATAATGATAATTCATATTGTATCATTAATGTGAATTTTTCATATTGTATCTTTAATGTGAATCGATCATATTGTATCATTAATGTGAATCTCTTACATTGTATCTTTAATGTGAATCTCTAATATTGTATCATTAATGTGACCATCTTATACTGTATCATTAATGTGACCCTCGTATACTGTATCATTAATGTCAATGATATTATGCGAGCTGTCGTTGACTGGATCATGATCTTTACATCTCTCTTGCTATAGGTTTTTATTCTTTGAGTCCTCTGTGATGGGGGGGGGGCAGATAGTGGACCAAATAGCAGCAACACTGTAACCTGCTACACATGTCGTAGAAAGCGACTAAGATGATTTTGGTGTACGGTTAACTGTACCATCCCATAGAGGGTAGAAATGATCTAGAAGACATGCCGAAGTCGGATGTGTCAGGCAGATAGCGCCGATAAGCTATGGCACACCACATTCCGTTCACCGGGCTACATTGTGTTTATCTTCAAGAGTTAAACGCAAAAGAGGATTTAAGAGCTGCTTAAAACTAAAGCCTGAAAAGTGTGATAGAAATTACAGAAACCAATGCCTCGGTATGTACCTTGTTCGGTTTTTTGGTTGTTAAGGATGTCTAAAGCACCATGCACCTGCCATCGTTGTGTAGGCGAACAACCTGATATTATAATGACAGTTTGAACATAGTCGTCTCACTATTAATATACGTGCACACAGGATCAGCGTTCTGTTATGCGTTTTTCAAATAGTGGTGGAGTGAAACCTATTGAAATTCATCGGTGAAGGAAGGTCACCTATCGTGGTCTATGACTGTTAATCGAACACATGTAGAAGGGAAGATAGGGTCAAGCACTTCTTTTTGAGCTCGTAATCATACATTTTGATTGTGAGTATTTAATTCCGAGCGCGGTCTTAGTTAATGAAGTGCGCATTAATTTTTACTGAAGTATGCGCCCTGCTTAGACGCGTAACTTAACGGTTAAATTGTTATATATAGGGGATCTCCCTGGCGTAGTGGTTAATCTGTTCGCCTTGTGTTCAAGAGGTCACGGGTTCGAGTACATATGGGAAACCGAGTACAGTGAAGTCAATCTTCTACGGCGTTTAAACCCTTTTATTTTTATATAATCCTTGATGACGGAAGGTATTAAAACTACAGCTAAAATTAAATAAAAGGGAACACAATTGTGATTAATGACACGGTTACTGTCATTCATATATATAATAGTAAAGTAAAATGAGATTCATAAGACATTATTATAGTCTGCGGTTTAATGTATGATTTAGAAGCATAAGCACAATGGATGATAATGATAATGATGAAACACTACCTTCAATTGTGAGCGGGTAGTTATTAACAGCCCATAGCCTTTCTGACAAAAGCACAGGGTTACAGGTTAAGTAAATGTTGCTTCATTATGTGATAAGTCCAACTTTGTATTATTACGCGTAGTAGTTTCATTCAGATCTCGTGACCTAGCTGACGTCTGATTAAAGAGTCGCTAGGTATGCTTCGAACTATGCGCTACACACTGAGTGCCTCCTCCAGGGTCATACAAAGGCATAGAGGCTCTCAGTGTGTAGCTGGCAGATCAATGAATCCGTAAGTAGACTTGGCTTCTGTGAAATCCGCCTTTAGCAATATTTCGTTTCGTTAAATAATGTGCATATTTGTTTTGTTAAAAATGAGGCCACATTTGCTTAATCTGTACCAACACATGTACTTCGTAGGTGTGTAACTTAGGCGACATCAGAACTCAAAATGTTAACTCAAAGACATGGTTATAAACTGGAATTTTTGAATGCATGTTTCATGTTCGGGTTCGAGTAAAAAAAATAAAATTACAAAGAGTAAAAATGACATGAAAGCATGATTTTTCATTGATTTCATGAACTTCGTTGGTCGGCCTTGAATTTCTTTTGACATGTGACTCCAAGTATATAAATAAAGATAAAACAAAACACGACAATAGTAAAAAACATAACGATTGAAGCTGTGTTTACTTTCTGTACATAGTTCTTTTATGTCTAAGGTCTCGCATGTTTAGTCTCCGATGGAATCAATTTCAGTGTGTCAATATTCCAGGATTACCATGTCCTACCTGGAGCACAACATACACGTCTGGGTCAACTATCTCATCATTCTTCTGTCAGATTTATTGACCCATCATTGGTGATGACACATCTAGAATTCCCCGTCACCTAGAAGTCTGTCCCACAAGGGACACATGTGCAATGTCTACTAGCCTACAGCTGTTCATCATCAATTGGGATTATTTGATAGAAGACTATCAAGGATTATTGAAAGAAAGTGAGATACGAAAGAAGACAAAATTAAGAATGTGAGTTATGATGAAGACAAAAGTAAGAAAGTGAGATATAATGGAAGACAAAAGTAAGAACGTGAGATATGATAGAAGACAAAAGTAAAAAGTGAGATATGAAGTAACGATGATTTAAAAAAAATAATAAGTGACATGTTCTCATCCTCCTCCCTTCCACCCCAACTTTACTTAGTCATCTCTTACAGCATACATGAAAAGAAGACAGCATTCCTATTCTATACAATCTTGAACTAGAACTCCAGCGCCCTGTAGCCACATGGGAAGATTTGGAGAACACACATGATTTCTGTTAGATGAAAATGTACAGAGGAATGTGGATGGCAATTATACGGATGTGAAAGAAAAATTTTAAAAAGTTCATTGAAAACTGGGAATGAATAAATATCTAATTAAGGAATTACAAATCAGACGAACAGAATACATCGATTATTTAGAAAAGCGTGAAAATTTGATGAATTATCTGAGTCGAAAGGAATGTTACATGACGATTTTCAAGGTAAAACACAGATATATGTGGGTCGGCATCATCAAGAATTGAACTTACATTCGCTTGTACGAGAATGTCAGAGAGACACTCGTTGCAGATAATTGTCGAAGCAATTGTCGACATCAATTTTTTTAGATCTATTTCTCAGATAGTTTAATATCAGAGAGAAACGTGACCATGTTTAATATCTGAGAGAAACGTGACCATGTTTAATATCAAAGAGAAACGTGACCATGTTTAATATCAGAGAGAAACGTGACCATTTTTTATATCAGAGAGAAACGTGATTATGTTTAATAACAGAGAGAAACGTGACCATGTTTAATATCAGAGAGAAACGTGACCATGTTTAATATTAGAGAAGAATGTGACTATGTCAAGTAATATAAAGTTAGTCATCAGATCATCATCATTGTAAAGTGGACACGTTCATAGTTACTCTAATCTCTCCCTGAGTGTATCCGCCACTACACATCTACTGACAGTACAGGTTCTCTGCTGGTTGACCATTATTCTTCTGCGCTCTTTAGATTGTTCATTTTTAGCAACACTGCAATTCAAACCCTGATATTTAATCATGGTCATTGAAAAGGAATCATCATTCACACTAGACTAGTCTCACTCTCTCGGGTTATATCTCTTATGGAGTTCAAAATGTCAGCTTGATACATTGCCCCACCGCCCTGTTCCAATGTTTAAATTTAAACATTGTGCAAATTGTTATTGAGTTTTTACAGTCGCATAAAATACATAAATGTTATCTTTTATATATATTGTTACATTATACCAATTTAACATATTGAGGTGATAAACAAGTGACTCAAACAAGTGACAGAATTCACATACCTAGGAAGCAATATAACGACAGGAGCAGCATAGAAATACACAAAAGATGTAATAAAACATGGTAAACCCTAGGGAAAATTATACTATCTTCAGAAACAAAAATGTAGATTTAAACATCGAATAAACACTATGCAACACGATTATTATGCCAACGCTGTGCTACCAATGCCAAACATGAACAACGACAACACAAGACAAATGTAAACTTATGACAGCTGAAATGGCATGGCTACGCAGAACCCTAAGAATATCGCTAAGAGACATAGTAAGGGATGAGGACATTAGATAAAGAACCTGCACCACTCCAATCTTGGAATATATTAAGAGACAACAGAAAAAATGGTGTGCACACATCAGCAGACTATCATCAGACAGCATACCACAGCAAGCTATGTTACACAGATACAGTGAAGGCAGACCTAGAGGCCGACCATGAAAACGTTGTACCACCCATACTCAGCACACATGAGGGCCATCTCTAGAAAACTCTTCTACCCCTCACGCTGAAAAGGCAATACAGGTTTTAGCAAATATATATATATAGTTAGAGGTGACAAAAGTTCACACGTAACAAGCTTGAGAACCTCTAAGCGACAGTATAATTCATTTTGTTCAACGCTTTAAAAAAAAAAAGTCTTTATAAATCCGCTTCCAGACTTTTCCTCTTATCTTGAGAAAATAATAGAGAGGTACGAGATAAATCTGTCCAGAGAAAATTAATATTGATGTTTTTATTCTCCTCATGTCATGAAATTTCCGCTGATGTAAATCTCCGGATAGCTAAGCAAAACAAAACAGACCAAAGAAAAACGGAGAAAAATTTGCAGAGAAGTATTACTAAATGAAATAAATACAAGAAAATTATTATAATAAAATGAATGATGGAATGAGGCAAGATCTATTTGTACATCACGGAATGAAAAGAAAGGATTATAGATCTGACATATGGTAGTTGAGTAGATGCTTGTTGATTTCAAAATAGAGAGAAAATAAGCTTACATGCATTGACAATTTCTGAAATTCACCGTATAATTTTTTTCTGCGTTCGTTATCAAACTCCTGCAGATTAGCAGGATTTAGTCCGGTCTCAAACTCCTGCAGATTAGCAGGATTTAGTCCAGAAAATCGAATTTATTGTGTTATGGTTTACCGCTTAAATACGATGTCTGCGCCTGGAAATTCACAACTATGTACATCATTTACCGTAGCGGTTCTGTCAAATGAGCCACGATTAGCAGTGGGTATATTGGACCTGACTGCAATAACACCTGAAGCCCGTAGTTTGTCATTGTATCTGAAGCCTTTAGTCTGTCATTGCATTTGAATCCTTTGGTCTGTCATTGTATCTGAATCCCTTAGTCTGTATTTGTAACTGAAGCCCATGGTCTGTCACTGTATCTGAATCCCTTAGTCTATCATTATAACTGAATCCCTTAGTCTGTCACTGTATCTGAAACCCCAAGTCTGTCATTTTATCTGGAGCCCTTAGTCTGTCACTGTATCTGAATCCCTTAGTCTGTCACTGTATCTGAATCCCTTAGTCGGTCACTGTATCTGAATCCCTTAGTCTGTCACTGTATCTGAAACCCTTAGTCTATCATTATAACTTAATCCCTTAGTCTGTCATTGTATCTTCTTCTTCAGCGTTCATTCTCAAACTCCTGCTGGATTTCTCTTGTAACAGGACAATGGTCCTACAAGATTTCCAGTTGAATATAGTCCAGAGAATGGAAATGCAGTGTGTTGCCGTTTTATTTGCGCCAATGGCCCAACACATCCGTCTTCGGCGGTGTCATTGTATCTGAAACCCCAAGTCTGTCACTGTATCTGAAAACCTTAGTACCACCTACCTGTATGTGTGGTTCATGATCTATTCCGCCAGATCTTGGTTGGAACATAATTTCAGTTTTATCTTTACTCCTGATACTCATAAGATAACAGAAAACAAACTAATAACGAAAAATAAGGACAATATATTTTAAAGTTTCTGTCAAAAACTTTCAACTGAAAACAATAATGATACAATAATAACAGATAAAAATAATGCAAAAATGATACAGACATCGGTTGATCGGTTGATATTTTATGGTTTTCTGGTAATTATATATTTATATCTCATATCAACCCCTTCGTTACAATCTGGTCTCGCACGCCAAGCACCGCCTAAGGTGTTGCCTCCAGCGCAAGGATTCCACTCTCCGGGACTATATATAGAGTTTGATATATTATCTGTCTTCTTCGTGAATTGATTTTTTTGGTATGAAAATGTATCTCATTTTTGTATTACACAACAGATACATATGGGCAAACAAAGACATACTATAATATACAACAGTATTAAATGTATTTGCCAGATGTTCGAAAATATCTGCCAGTCAACAACTGTAAAAGTGCGTTCACTGTCTAACTTCCCTCAACTTTAGTGGTAAATATGACATAATATAGTGGCAGATAGGTTAGTAGAGCAGTCTCACAAACATAACTATGGAACGGTACTCTACAAGGATCAGTGACCAAGTTTTTACGGAACAAAAACTAACGTAATTAAACGGAACGAAATTCCCATAAAGACTCATATACTGACACGAAGAATATACTCCAAATGAACTTGAAAACAAAATAAGTGACATTTTCAATGACTGTGCAAAAAACATGCTACACAAAAAGAGCAGGAAGAAGAAAGAGTATATATCAGAAGAAACTATGAGCATTATCCAAGAAAGAAGACACATTAAAAATAGTTGTAAAAACAGAACAAATTATAGAAGCCTGTCAAGAGATATACAAAGAAGAATTAGACAAGACAAGCAAAACTACATAAACAAAATATGCCTGGAAATAGAAGGGCAGAAAAGCCAAGGTAACAGTTAAACGATGTTCGAAAATGTACGACACCTAAGAGACAGCAAACCACAACCATCATTAAAAGTGCTGAAAGATAAACAAGGAAACATACTAACAGAATGGAAGCATATCTTACATAGATGGAAGGAATACTGCAGTGAGATGTATAATGACACAAGAAAAACCACAATCAAAACAATAAACGAATATGAAAAGGAGCCAGAACCCACAAAGGAAGAAGTAAGATACGCAATAGAAAGTTTAAAGAAATAAAAAGCCCCAGGCAATGATGGCTTAACAATAGAAATGATACACGCAGGCGTCAAGGCCGGAATCAAGATTTACCACAAACTCTGCTGCAAAATATGGGAAAGCGGCACATGGCCGGATGAATGGAAAAAAAAATCATTCTATATACCCCTCCCAAAAAAAGGCGATCTTCGGATTTGCTCTAACTACCGAAATATAGCTCGTATAAGTCAAGCAAGTAAAATAATGTTAAACATCATAATGCAAAGAATCAAACAGAAATTAGAGATGGAGATAAACGAAATACAGGCTGGTTTCAGATCGGGGAGAGGAACAAGAGACCACATCTTTAACATCAGATTGATCATAGAAAAGTGTAGGGAATTTTCGACTGACCTCCACATGTGTTTCATAGATTACTCAAAAGCGTTCGACTGCGTCCAACACCAGCAACTATGGGAGAAAATGAACAGCATGGGTTTCCCAAGGCATCTGATTCATCTAATAGAGGAACTTTACCGAGATCAAAAGGCTGCAGTGAAGTTAGAGGACGATCTCTCAGAGTGGTTTGAGGTACAGAGTGGAGTAAGGCAGGGATGCACACTCTCCCCATACCTGTTCAACATCTATGCAGAAAGTATAATGAGGAACGTGAGAGAAGACATACACAACGCTGACTACCACGCTTTAAACATCGGTGGATTCCAAATCCCGGAACTACGATACGCAGACGACACAGTGCTTCTTTCAAACGATATAAAGGGATTGGAACAACTAATCAAGAACACAAAGAAATATAGCGAAGTACAAAATTTGTATTTAAACACGCAAAAAAACAAAAATCATATCAACAGATATAACAACACAACAACCAAAAATCAGAATAGACAATACCGAGACAGAATGTGTGGATAAATTTGAATACTTAGGAGCAAACATCAACGGTGCAGGAGACTGCATGGCAGAAATAAGGAAGAGATTGGCAATGGCATATTGCAAAATAACACGGCTGAAAAACATATGGAAAAACAACAGAATAGAAACGAAAGTGCTAATGTTATGAACTTTTATTTTTCCGGTTGCAACATACGGCTGTGAAACATGGGCCCTAAGTAAAACAGCGGCAAAGAAGATCAACGCCTTCGAGCTGAAATGCTACAGGAAGATACTTAGAATATCATGGAAAGATAAAATCAGAAACTCAGATATTATAAACACATTGAAGATTCCAGAGTGTTGGTTACTAAACACAATAACAAAAAGAAAACTACGCATGTTTGGTCATATAAAGAGACACAACTGTTTAGAAAGACAAATAATGGAGGGAAGAGTACCTGGGAAGAGGAGAACGGGCAGACCAAGAAGACGATGGACTGATGACATTAAAGATAACATGAATACATCGCTAGAAAATGCAAGCCACATCGCCCAAGACAGAGAGAGGTTCAGAGAGTTCATTGGGAAGACAACGTTCTGGAAGGAATACGTCACATGTCACATACTGACACAACCAATATTCTACACATTACGTGAGGAGACTTCCCCATCACTCAATATGCTCACTACAATACAAGTGGGTAAAGAATGGCTAGTGCGTTGCACAAAAACCACTAGATCGGTATCTGAAGTTATGTATTTTTAAATTTCCCAGTAACGGAAGCTCTGTGTAATAGCGCATGAAATTAAAAAGCTGTTATGTTGTCACGTAATGTGGTAACTGATCCCTGTATTGAACCTATCGAACGTGCTCCTTGTTCGAAAGACTATCGTTGATATTGTACAGGCGATACAATTGGATGTGGTAGTAGTGTCTAAGTAGATCAGGCGATACAATTGAATGTGGTAGTAGTGTCTAAGTAGATCAGGCGATACAATTGAATGTGGTAGTAGTGTCTAAGTAGATCAGGCGATACAATTGGATGTGGTAGTAGTCTCTAAGTAGATCAGGCGATACAATTGAATGTGGTAGTAGTGTCTAAGTAGATCAGGCGATACAATTGGATGTGGTAGTAGTGTCTAAGTAGATCAGGCGATACAATTGAATGTGGTAGTAGTGTCTAAGTAGATCAGGCGATACAATTGAATGTGGTAGTAGTGTCTAAGTAGATCAGGCGATACAATTGAATGTGGTAGTAGTGTCTAAGTAGATCAGGCGATACAATTGGATGTGGTAGTAGTGTCTAAGTAGATCAGGCGATACAATTGAATGTGGTAGTAGTGTCTAAGTAGATCAGGCGATACAATTGGATGTGGTAGTAGTGTCTAAGTAGATCAGGCGATACAATTGAATGTGGTAGTAGTGTCTAAGTAGATCAGGCGATACAATTGAATGTGGTAGTAGTGTCTAAGTAGATCAGGCGATACAATTGAATGTGGTAGTAGTGTCTAAGTAGATCAGGCGATACAATTGGATGTGGTAGTAGTGTCTAAGTAGATCAGGCGATACAATTGAATGTGGTAGTAGTGTCTAAGTAGATCAGGCGATACAATTGGATGTGGTAGTAGTGTCTAAGTAGATCAGGCGATACAATTGAATGTGGTAGTAGTGTCTAAGTAGATCAGGAGATACAATTGGATGTGGTAGTAGTGTCTAAGTAGATCAGGCGATACAATTGGATGTGGTAGTAGTCTCTAAGTAGATCAGGCGATACAATTGAATGTGGTAGTAGTGTCTAAGTAGATCAGGCGATACAATTGGATGTGGTAGTAGTGTCTAAGTAGATCAGGCGATACAATTGGATGTGGTAGTAGTGTCTAAGTAGATCAGGCGATACAATTGAATGTGGTAGTAGTGTCTAAGTAGATCAGGCGATACAATTGGATGTGGTAGTAGTGTCTAAGTAGATCAGGCGATACAATTGAATGTGGTAGTAGTGTCTAAGTAGATCAGGCGATACAATTGAATGTGGTAGTAGTGTCTAAGTAGATCAGGCGATACAATTGAATGTGGTAGTAGTGTCTAAGTAGATCAGGCGATACAATTGGATGTGGTAGTAGTGTCTAAGTAGATCAGGCGATACAATTGAATGTGGTAGTAGTGTCTAAGTAGATCAGGCGATACAATTGGATGTGGTAGTAGTGTCTAAGTAGATCAGGCGATACAATTGAATGTGGTAGTAGTGTCTAAGTAGATCAGGCGATACAATTGGATGTGGTAGTAGTGTCTAAGTAGATCAGGCGATACAATTGGATGTGGTAGTAGTGTCTAAGTAGATCAGGCAATACAATTGGATGTGGTAGTAGTGTCTAAGTAGATCAGGCGATACAATTGAATGTGGTAGTAGTGTCTAAGTAGATCAGGCGATACAATTGGATGTGGTAGTAGTGTCTAGGTAGATCAGGCGATACAATTGAATGTGGTAGTAGTGTCTAAGTAGATCAGGCGATACAATTGGATGTGGTAGTAGTGTCTAAGTAGATCAGGCGATACAATTGAATGTGGTAGTAGTGTCTAAGTAGATCAGGCGATACAATTGAATGTGGTAGTAGTGTCTAAGTAGATCAGGCGATACAATTGGATGTGGTAGTAGTGTCTAAGTAGATCAGGCGATACAATTGAATGTGGTAGTAGTGTCTAAGTAGATCAGGCGATACAATTGAATGTGGTAGTAGTGTCTAAGTAGATCAGGCGATACAATTGAATGTGGTAGTAGTGTCTAAGTAGATCAGGCGATACAATTGAATGTGGTAGTAGTCTCTAAGTAGATCAGGCGATACAATTGAATGTGGTAGTAGTGTCTAAGTAGATCAGGCGATACAATTGGATGTGGTAGTAGTGTCTAAGTAGATCAGGCGATACTATTGGATGTGGTAGTAGTGTCTAAGTAGATCAGGCGATACAATTGAATGTGGTAGTAGTGTCTAAGTAGATCAGGCGATACAATTGAATGTGGTAGTAGTGTCTAAGTAGATCAGGCGATACAATTGAATGTGGTAGTAGTCTCTAAGTAGATCAGGCGATACAATTGGATGTGGTAGTAGTGTCTAAGTAGATCAGGCGATACAATTGGATGTGGTAGTAGTGTCTAAGTAGATCAGGCGATACAATTGAATGTGGTAGTAGTGTCTAAGTAGATCAGGCGATACAATTGAATGTGGTAGTAGTGTCTAAGTAGATCAGGCGATACAATTAGATGTTGTATTAGTGTCTAAGTAGATCAGGCGATACAATTGAATGTGGTAGTAGTGTCTAAGTAGATCAGGCGATACAATTGAATGTGGTAGTAGTGTCTAAGTAGATCAGGCGATACAATTGAATGTGGTAGTAGTGTCTAAGTAGATCAGGCGATACAATTGAATGTGGTAGTAGTGTCTAAGTAGATCAGGCGATACAATTGGATGTGGTAGTAGTGTCTAAGTAGATCAGGCGATACAATTGAATGTGGTAGTAGTCTCTAAGTAGATCAGGCGATACAATTGAATGTGGTAGTAGTGTCTAAGTAGATCAGGCGATACAATTGGATGTGGTAGTAGTGTCTAAGTAGATCAGGCGATACAATTGAATTTGGTAGTAGTGTCTAAGTAGATCAGGCGATACAATTGGATGTGGTAGTAGTGGCTAAGTAGATCAGGCGATACAATTGAATGTGGTAGTAGTGTCTAAGTAGATCAGGCGATACAATTGAATGTGGTAGTAGTGTCTAAGTAGATCAGGCGATACAATTGAATGTGGTAGTAGTGTCTAAGTAGATCAGGCGATACAATTGAATGTGGTAGTAGTGTCTAAGTAGATCAGGCGATACAATTGGATGTGGTAGTAGTGTCTAAGTAGATCAGGCGATACTATTGAATGTGGTAGTAGTGTCTAAGTAGATCAGGCGATACAATTTGATGTGGTAGTAGTGTCTAAGTAGATCAGGCGATACAATTGAATGTGGTAGTAGTCTCTAAGTAGATCAGGCGATACAATTGAATGTGGTAGTAGTGTCTAAGTAGATCAGGCGATACAATTGAATGTGGTAGTAGTGTCTAAGTAGATCAGGCGATACAATTGGATGTGGTAGTAGTGTCTAAGTAGATCAGGCGATACAATTGGATGTGGTAGTAGTCTCTAAGTAGATCAGGCGATACAATTGAATGTGGTAGTAGTCTCTAAGTAGATCAGGCGATACAATTGAATGTGGTAGTAGTGTCTAAGTAGATCAGGCGATACAATTTGATGTGGTAGTAGTGTCTAAGTAGATCAGGCGATACAATTGGATGTGGTAGTAGTGTCTAAGTAGATCAGTCGATACAATTGGATGTGGTAGTAGTGTCTAAGTAGATCAGGCGATACAATTGGATGTGGTAGTAGTCTCTAAGTAGATCAGGCGATACAATTGAATGTGGTAGTAGTGTCTAAGTAGATCAGGCGATACAATTTGATGTGGTAGTAGTGTCTAAGTAGATCAGGCGATACAATTGAATGTGGTAGTAGTCTCTAAGTAGATCAGGCGATACAATTGAATGTGGTAGTAGTGTCTAAGTAGATCAGGCGATACAATTGAATGTGGTAGTAGTGTCTAAGTAGATCAGGCGATACAATTGGATGTGGTAGTAGTGTCTAAGTAGATCAGGCGATACAATTGAATGTGGTAGTAGTGTCTAAGTAGATCAGGCGATACAATTGAATGTGGTAGTAGTGTCTAAGTAGATCAGGCGATACAATTGAATGTGGTAGTAGTGTCTAAGTAGATCAGGCGATACAATTGAATGTGGTAGTAGTGTCTAAGTAGATCAGGCGATACAATTGGATGTGGTAGTAGTGTCTAAGTAGATCAGGCGATACAATTGAATGTGGTAGTAGTGTCTAAGTAGATCAAGCGATACAATTGAATGTGGTAGTAGTGTCTAAGTAGATCAGGCGATACAATTGGATGTGGTAGTAGTCTCTAAGTAGATCAGGCGATACAATTGAATGTGGTAGTAGTGTCTAAGTAGATCAGGCGATACAATTGAATGTGGTAGTAGTGTCTAAGTAGATCAGGCGATACAATTGGATGTGGTAGTAGTGTCTAAGTAGATCAGGCGATACAATTGAATGTGGTAGTAGTGTCTAAGTAGATCAGGCGATACAATTGAATGTGGTAGTAGTGTCTAAGTAGATCAGGCGATACAATTGGATGTGGTAGTAGTGTCTAAGTAGATCAGGCGATACAATTGGATGTGGTAGTAGTCTCTAAGTAGATCAGGCGATACAATTGAATGTGGTAGTAGTGTCTAAGTAGATCAGGCGATACAATTGGATGTGGTAGTAGTGTCTAAGTAGATCAGGCGATACAATTGGATGTGGTAGTAGTGTCTAGGTAGATCAGGCGATACAATTGAATGTGGTAGTAGTGTCTAAGTAGATCAGGCGATACAATTGGATGTGGTAGTAGTGTCTAAGTAGATCAGGCGATACAATTGAATGTGGTAGTAGTGTCTAAGTAGATCAGGCGATACAATTGAATGTGGTAGTAGTGTCTAAGTAGATCAGGCGATACAATTGAATGTGGTAGTAGTGTCTAAGTAGATCAGGCGATACAATTGAATGTGGTAGTAGTGTCTAAGTAGATCAGGCGATACAATTGAATGTGGTAGTAGTGTCTAAGTAGATCAGGCGATACAATTGAATGTGGTAGTAGTGTCTAAGTAGATCAGGCGATACAATTGGATGTGGTAGTAGTGTCTAAGTAGATCAGGCGATACTATTGAATGTGGTAGTAGTGTCTAAGTAGATCAGGCGATACAATTTGATGTGGTAGTAGTGTCTAAGTAGATCAGGCGATACAATTGAATGTGGTAGTAGTCTCTAAGTAGATCAGGCGATACAATTGAATGTGGTAGTAGTGTCTAAGTAGATCAGGCGATACAATTGAATGTGGTAGTAGTGTCTAAGTAGATCAGGCGATACAATTGGATGTGGTAGTAGTGTCTAAGTAGATCAGGCGATACAATTGGATGTGGTAGTAGTCTCTAAGTAGATCAGGCGATACAATTGAATGTGGTAGTAGTCTCTAAGTAGATCAGGCGATACAATTGAATGTGGTAGTAGTGTCTAAGTAGATCAGGCGATACAATTTGATGTGGTAGTAGTGTCTAAGTAGATCAGGCGATACAATTGGATGTGGTAGTAGTGTCTAAGTAGATCAGTCGATACAATTGGATGTGGTAGTAGTGTCTAAGTAGATCAGGCGATACAATTGGATGTGGTAGTAGTCTCTAAGTAGATCAGGCGATACAATTGAATGTGGTAGTAGTGTCTAAGTAGATCAGGCGATACAATTTGATGTGGTAGTAGTGTCTAAGTAGATCAGGCGATACAATTGAATGTGGTAGTAGTCTCTAAGTAGATCAGGCGATACAATTGAATGTGGTAGTAGTGTCTAAGTAGATCAGGCGATACAATTGAATGTGGTAGTAGTGTCTAAGTAGATCAGGCGATACAATTGGATGTGGTAGTAGTGTCTAAGTAGATCAGGCGATACAATTGAATGTGGTAGTAGTGTCTAAGTAGATCAGGCGATACAATTGAATGTGGTAGTAGTGTCTAAGTAGATCAGGCGATACAATTGAATGTGGTAGTAGTGTCTAAGTAGATCAGGCGATACAATTGAATGTGGTAGTAGTGTCTAAGTAGATCAGGCGATACAATTGGATGTGGTAGTAGTGTCTAAGTAGATCAGGCGATACAATTGAATGTGGTAGTAGTGTCTAAGTAGATCAAGCGATACAATTGAATGTGGTAGTAGTGTCTAAGTAGATCAGGCGATACAATTGGATGTGGTAGTAGTCTCTAAGTAGATCAGGCGATACAATTGAATGTGGTAGTAGTGTCTAAGTAGATCAGGCGATACAATTGAATGTGGTAGTAGTGTCTAAGTAGATCAGGCGATACAATTGGATGTGGTAGTAGTGTCTAAGTAGATCAGGCGATACAATTGAATGTGGTAGTAGTGTCTAAGTAGATCAGGCGATACAATTGAATGTGGTAGTAGTGTCTAAGTAGATCAGGCGATACAATTGGATGTGGTAGTAGTGTCTAAGTAGATCAGGCGATACAATTGGATGTGGTAGTAGTCTCTAAGTAGATCAGGCGATACAATTGAATGTGGTAGTAGTGTCTAAGTAGATCAGGCGATACAATTGGATGTGGTAGTAGTGTCTAAGTAGATCAGGCGATACAATTGGATGTGGTAGTAGTGTCTAAGTAGATCAGGCGATACAATTGAATGTGGTAGTAGTGCTTAAGCATGCGACATATGTGAAAGCAATGTCGTATAGAAGAATATGCTTCAAATATTAGTAATATACTAGATTGGAATACAACGTGATAACCGAAAAACAACAAGGGAACACCAGACACGAGGTTGCAGTGCGTAGCAAACTCTACAAGATAACTTTATGGAGCTTACGGTGATTGAAACTCTATATAAGCCAAACGTGGTTGGAAAATACGGTAAGTGAATATTTGTACAAGTTAACTTCAAAGGAGATTACAGTCAGTGACAATCTCAACAAGCTACCTTAAAGGGAGAGTACTGTGAGTGACATTCTTTACGAACTAACTGTAAGGAAATGTATAAGCACTGAGAACTATTAGTAAGTACTTATGTGCCCTTGCACTCCGGTGTATTAAGTCATGAGTATCAAGTAGTAACCACATATTTGTAAAATCATAGAAATAAAATGATGAAGGTTTAGAAACAGGAACAATACAGAGTGCTGGCTCTGCGTTAAGCTTTATAGCCTCGGAAGTGTAGTTGTTACGTTTATAGCCCACGCTATAAATAAATAAAGGATAGAAAATCACCAGAACGAGACGTTGTCCCAAATGAAATCCTTAAGAACCCAGGACATGCAGCAATGTATAAATTACTACAGTTATACAGCTACAGTTGGGATACAGGCAATGTATCACAGTCGTGGAGAGAAACGTTTATATCTTCTTTCATAAAGAAAGTCAAGGGCAAATAAAAGCCCCACAGTTACAGATAATAAATCTAACGAGTTGTGTCTGCAAGACGATGAACATGATCACCAACACAAGATTGAAATGGTACATAGAATCAGAGAATCTACTGGTGGCAGGACAAGCACCAGAGATTTAGAGAGTGTATCGGCACAAAAAATCAAATAACATTCCTGCCCCAGAACATTGAAAATGCATTTCAAGAAACTAAGAATGTTTTCACCCTATGGATAGATCGCCAAAAAGCTTACGTCAAGGTCTGGAAAGATATATTGATAGTAAAACTGCAACGAAATGATGTAATTATGGGTAACATGTGTAAGTGGATACGATCTTTCTTAAACAATTGGAAAGCAAGAGCCAATATGGAAGTCACAACAGAAAACATGTTCTCCTAAAACATATAGTTCCTCAAGGCGCAGTACTGTATACAATTATGTTTATTGTGTTCATAAACGATCTAATATGTGAACTGCCACAAGGTATAAGAGCTGCTATGTATGCTGATAACATGGTGGTGTGGTGTGCAGAAGAACAACTAACGATCGCCAACAAGAAATTGCAAAAGGCAGCAGACAACATTAACAGCATGGGCATAGAAATGGATGATGAACATTAATGCTGAAAAATCCTCAACTCTCTTCACACTCTCAAATAAGGTCGAAGTAGGAGAGATAACATTTGGAAATACATGTATCCAAACAGAAGATGAGTACGGTGTACTTGGGCACTACACTAGATAAGAAATTGACATGGAGGAAATTCTATTTTACATTGAGAAAATAAAAGCAAAGGTAAGAAAGAAACTTTGCATCATGAGGAAATTGGCAACAGCAAGCTGGGCAGCCAATGAGGCAACCTTAAAGAAGGTATATGCAAGTGCAATTAGGCCGGTACTAGAATATGGATCAATAGCATGGACTTCAGCAGCCAACTCTCATCTACAAGCTCTGGAGGAGATACAAAATCAAAAAATTCGCATTATCACAGGTGCCATGGAGATTTCTCCCATTAATGAAATGGAAAATATTACAGGCATCAACCACTTACCATACAGGCGAGACACTAAGACCATGGTCCATGCAGAAAGTACAAGAGAAAGGCAGCACATCCAATGAATACCACATTCGGTGACCTAGCCAATGGAAGGCTGAAGAAAAGCAGTTTCATTCACCGATCCAAAAAAACTAAACACAGAATATAAGGAAGAACTACCAGACATAAAAAGAAAACTAACAGCAACACTTTTCTTAATTCCGTGGGAGCAATATCAAATTCTCACTATCAAAACCCCAAACAACAATTACACCATAATAGAGAACTGAATAATCTTCACAAGAAAACAAGAGTATGCAATATAATTGAAGATTGAGAAACGTGGATACAAGTATATACTGATGGATCAGCAACCAGATCATGAAGAATGGAGGTTCTGAAGTGTACATAAAATATCAACAACAAAAAATTAATTCACATGTTCACTACAGCAATGTTCTGCTTTAACTACTCTGCAGAAGTACATGCTCTATACTTTCTGCAAAAATAATTAAAAACATAACAGGCCAATGTCAACAGGTGGATGTTTCTTATTGATGCAATATTTGTACTACAATACCCCTGATAGCGATAAACTCCCAGACCTGAAGGAAGTCATACGAGAAGTGAGCCTCCAAAGAAGGGTAGTACTACATTGGATACCATCCCACTGTGGCATACCAGGAAATGAAGAGGCAGATAGACTGTCAAATGATAGAGCAACACATGAACAAAAAGATCAAGAAATCACCTATCAAGAAAAGAGGACCCTTCTACCAACGCTATCAGGAAAGCCGACCACCAAAACAGACACCTATCACTATCGCGACAGAGCTGAGCAGATTATTATCTTCCGCATCAGGACAGGGCACAACAGACTAAACAATCACTTAAACAGACTAAGACTAAACAGCCACAAAACAGACTAAGACTAAACATACACTTAAATAGACTAAGATTGAACAGCCACAAAACAGACTAAGATTACACAGCCACAAAACAGACTACGACTAAACAGCCACAAAACAGACTAAGACTAAACAGCCACTTAAACAGACTAAGACTGGTTCCATCATTTTTGTGCCCACGTGGACAGGCAGCACAGGCCACTGAACATATCCTGCAAGACTGCAACACACTAAACAGTTAAGGAATGAACACTGGCCACAGAGACGTACATCCAGAGAAAGCTGCATGGTAGAATCGAGGAGCTTTCAACTACAGCAGCATTTTTTAAGAAAACCGGACTTGCTGTGTAGACACGTTAAACTGCGAACGAGAAGAAGAAGAAGACTAGCCCATCGACTAGGTGACGCGGTTTTCGAGTTATCTCGCAGTTCGTGCTTACAAAAATTACCAACTTTCGTTGTGAACCCATTCATCTGAATATGTGCACCAGGGATCACTCTGATAAAGTCGAGTATTGTCATTCGTAACTCAAGTGCTGAAGGTGACACGTCATAGGGTTTCTAGTCAACAAGTGCTGCAGGTGACACGTCATAGGGTTTCTAGTCAACAAGTGCTGAAGGTGACACGTCATAGGGTTTCTAGTCAACAAGTGCTGAAGGTGACACGTCATAGGGTTTCTAGTCAACAAGTGCTGAAGGTGACACGTCATAGGGTTTCTAGTCAACAAGTGCTAAGGCGACACAGGTCACTGTAGTTCTAGTCAAAGACTGGTGAAGGCGATACTAATCATGGGGTTTCTAGTCAACCACTCTCTAGGCAGCATATAACTTCTGAGAAAACTTGTGGAGATATGATGCTGGTTTATGAAAAATTGCATGGAAATATGATACTGTTTCATAACTGAGTTACTTTTCATTTTCTGCTTGATATTATGTATTGTCGTTATGTGTCATTTCGACGTAGGAGTAGATTGCGCAATATTCTGGGGAAATTGTGCAAACATGAAACAAGCCTGTAAATGAAATATCTGTGTCAATTGAGGTGAGAAAAATAATTCTTAGAAGTTATATATATAACCAACTCTGATGTGAATCATGGACAATCAGCAGAACAGTAAGAACTTATGTAGAATCTGTAGCGATGTTCTCGATAGATTTCTATCAGTCCATGATTTAACATTCTTCTATAAAACCATATCTCTATCGCCTATAATTTTTTCACTATATTATTTGTTTATTGTCCAAGATTCGACATCCACTTTAGAATTTGTGTTGTGTAGGTCTGAATAACGTTCTTCCTCTTCTTTATTGACAGGGGTACATACACTCAGGAGCATGATTCGGCTGTTGGAAAAATACTACACTATAATATATAGTTACCCCATATACAAGCTCTATATATATATATATATATATATATATATATATATATATGTATGTGTGCGTGCGTGCGCGTGTGTATGTATAGTGTTCAGTTAAATTTGAAGTTTTAGTTACCTAGAAAGAATTAGGTTAATGTGGGTTGTCTTTAGCAATTTAGTTCTTCTCCCCACTCCCGAATCTACGGTCTGCTGTCTGTGTTTCTACTCCCCACTCCCGTATCTACGGTCTACTGTCTATGTACCTTCTCCCCATTCCTTATCTACTGTCTACTATCTGTGTTTCTACTCCCCACTTCCGTATCTACTGTCTACTATCTGTGTTTCTACTCCCCACTCCTGTATCTACTGTCTACTATCTGTGTTCCTTCTCCCTACCCCCGTATCTACGGTCTACTATATGTGGTCTTTCTCCCCACTCCAATATCTATAGTCTACTATATGTGTTCCTTCTCCCCACTCCCGTATCTACGATCTACTATATATTTTTATTCTCCCCACTCCTGTATCTATGGTATTCTATATATTTCCTTCTCCCCACTCCCGAATTTACGGTCTACTATATGTGTTCCTTCTCCCCACTCCCGTATCTATGGTCTACTATCTATGTTCCTTCAGCGCCGAATATGGAGCACAGAGTAGAAACCAGTGCTTTCCAGCTCGAACGATGTTGAGTCTATTTCTGTTTTAAAAAAAAAATGAAAACAGCTTAGACGGTTAATTAAACCTGATGTACAGTCGGTCTTTTTAGAAGTATACGGACCAATTATTAAAGTGCTGTTCACATGAGGAGCGCGGTAGCCTAGTTGATAGTGAGCTTGCTTGCTATCTTCGGATTACAGCGTGCCAAGTTCGAAACCACGTCCGGACAAAAAAAAAAGGCTGGGTTGTGATTTCTCGCTCGACACGACCACATCTCCAGTCAACTCAGCTGTAAATGAGTACGTGACGCATGAGTTAGGGGAGGTAAAACCAGCATGGAAGGGAACTGGCCACCTAATAGCTGCTGCGGGTTAGTACATGAAGCCCGCGACATTCACCCACGACGGAAGATGCCATGGAACCTACCTTTACCGTTACCGTAGATGATTAAATATCATTGCACATCACCGATCTTATTAAATCACTTAACATGATGTTATCATTATAAAATTATCAAGGAAGACTGTCTATTCGAGACCGTCGTCAGTTATAGAAGACCTGTTTTCTGAATTAATTTGGACCCCATTCGTTACGTTTTTGGTTATTGTTTTGTTCTCGGTTGGCCATTATTTATATACTTGGCTATTTTTGGTATATGATTTCAATTATATAAATATTGACCAACCAGACGGCCACCACAAGGCGCTCATCTGGTCATGTGACAATTCTATATAGCAGGTCTGTAGTACACAGTCGTTGGACACGGTCTATTATTAATGTGTCCTTTGAATTTTCCGTGGTAAACAAACCATTACCGCCATTTTAAAGATGACACAACTTTCTCGATTTGCGGTCTTGCTGCCGCCTACAAATCTGAAGATTTAGCATAGCTGATTTGTCTGAATGCAGTCGAACAAAAAATTAGCAACTGTGAATGTCTGTGTTTTTTTTTGGTGCTATGATTTATGAAAGTCTCTCAGTCGAAATATCGTTTATATTTGCTGACGACTGTGCATAATAGACATATTTTCTGGTTTCAAAATTTCATATCCTAGGGAAGAAAAGCATAGACAGACATTTGCTGACGTTTCTACAGATGTTCCTTAATAATGATCACAAAAAACAGTAACAAGCAAAACCTTAAATCATATCACACACACACACACACAGAGAGAGAGAGAGAGAGAGAGAGAATGAGAGAGAGAAAGAGAAAAAATTATGTTTAAAAATATTGACGGTCGATAACGGATGACCAGTTGTCCGGTGGAGATTGTATTGAAGTGTGTAAAACACCGAGTTTCTTGATATCTGAATAAGAACGAGTTACGTGATGAGTAAAACAAAAAGTATCGTGTTTTCAGCGGATCAAAAATAATAAAATGTAGTTGTTCTGCTGGGAAAGGGGGGGGGGTGTTCGTAGATATAAACATTTGATGGTATTGATGGAATATATGGAGATATATTATGGGGTAGTAGTATACAATAGGTGGAAAGATACGTATAGTGTAGTTGTATAGAGTAAATGGAAAGATACGTATAGTGTAGTTGTATAGAGTAAATGGAAAGATACGTATAGTGTAGTTGTATAGAGTAAATGGAAAGATACGTATAGTGTAGATGTATAGAGTAAATGGAAAGATACGTATAGTGTAGATGTATAGAGTAAATGGAGAGATACGTATAGTGTAGTTGTATAGAGTAAATGGAAAGATACGTATAGTGTAGATGTATAGAGTAAATGGAAAGATACGTATAGTGTAGATGTATAGAGTAGATGGAGAGATACGTATAGTGTAGATGTATAGAGTAGATGGAGAGATACGTATAGTGTAGATGTATAGAGTAAATGGAAAGATACGTATAGTGTAGATGTATAGAGTAAATGGAGAGATACGTATAGTGTAGTTGTATAGAGTAAATGGAAAGATACGTATAGTGTAGATGTATAGAGTAGATGGAGAGATACGTATAGTGTAGATGTATAGAGTAGATGAAGATTATACGATATGCGACAATGTATAAGGCCAAAAAGGCAAAGATATCGCAGAATAGTTGTGAACCATAGTGCATCGTATTCAATATTCCAAACTGTATTCTTCTAACCAGCTGGAGCTTGAGATCAAATGTAAAAGAAGATATGCGACATAGGAAGGTAATGTAAAACACATATTCCAAACATAACAAAACCAAGGCGTACACACACAGAATACTAACATAAAACCAAGGAGTATACAGATAGAATACTAACATAACATAACAGAATACAGATAGAATACTAACATAACATAACAGAATACAGATAGAATACTAACATAACATAACAGAATACAGATAAAATACTAACATAACATAACAGTATACAGATAAAATACTAACATAACATAACAGAATACAGATAAAATACTAACATAACATAACAGTATACAGATAAAATACTAACATAACATAACAGAATACAGATAAAATACTAACATAACATAACAGTATACAGATAAAATACTAACGGAAAATATAATTGTATCCTGCTCACTTTCATTTTCGTATTACCACTTTATGACAGTTGTTGTTCTAAGCACTTTCTTATTACCACTTTATGATAGTTGTTATTCTAAGCACTTTCTTATTACCACTTTATGACAGTTGTTATTCTAAGTACGTTCTTATTACCACTTTATGACAGTTGTTATTCTAAGCACTTTCTTTAATGAATACTAAACGCTAGGTGAGATGTATTATTTATTTTAAAATCATTTATTATTTCGGTGTTTTTTTTTCTACAAAAGATCAATTACCGCAATGTACAGATAATATTGTTTAAGTTGTTTTTTTATTATGTTTTACAGTATGTACATATTTTTGATTTGTTATGATTTGATTCATTTTCTTGTAACATATTACTGCTTGTTCTTATCCATATTATTTTCTATTTGTGCTACCGTAGCCCCCTCATTTGGTCAGATAGTCTCTGTCTTCGTGTTTATTATGTTCTCGGCTAATAACTGCTCTTCCTCAAATATGCATTAAACTTAGTTGTCATCAGTGTCATTTCTCATATATTGTCTATATTATTACTTAATTCCACATCATCATCAGAATCCAATCCATGTGTGTGTTCGTCCATCACATGATGATGATGGCCATTTGTTACATCCACTTTTGAAAATTCAATTAGAATTATGTCCATGCGTAATAGTTCATAGATGGCTAATAAGCCCTATTTGAGCTGTAAATGTCCTAGGACAGTTCTCGCATGGAATGACCACTGTAGACGGATTTTGGTTAGATAGTCTTTCTAGATAGTCTTTTTTGGATAGATTGGTCTTTCTAGCTATTCCGCTGTTGAGCTGCTGAATTTCTCCTTTTTTCACAAGATGATGCGCTCTTTTTGACCGTAGAGCGCCATGTAGATCTAATTTGTGCAAGTTTTTCCCATGTATCTTGGTCTATCTCAAAAACTTTCAGTGAGGTCTTTAATGAGTCCTTGTAGTCTCTTTTGGACACCTTGAGATCGTGTGGCCTTCAGATCATGTACCTTTCTCCAGCTCACCATAGAGAAGTATCTTTGGCAGGCGATGGTCTGGCATACGTACCAAATGACATGCTCAACGAATCTGTGTCTGCGTCAAGTTGGTGTCAATGCTGGGGGTACCAGATCTGTCTTGGACAGTGGTATCTGGTATCTTGTCTTGTTATCTGATTTTCATAACTTTCCTGAGACAACTGTGTGAAAGTGATTGAGTGTCCTCGCATGACGTCTATCAAACCTTAAATTGTGTTGCAGCGTTGCCACTCAGAAAAGATCAACACGATAACTCCGACGTGCCTTCCTGTTCTCAGTTCTTTGTTTGCGTGTGGAAAATCTTAGTCCCGTCCATTCTTTAATATTACTAAACCATACTTTATTTTTAACCACTATTCTTCTTCTACACTAAACTGTTCCGTATAGGATAACTTTGGAATAATGGCAGTTTTACTTAATTCACACAGTGTAACAAGTTGCACATCAGAACATCCAACATGTAACATTTAACCCTTAATTGATGATATATCTCCGCAATGACCTCATACTATGCTGACAACACTATATTACTTTATAGTAACAAGTATGCTTCACCTCCTTAGGTTTTATCGTAGCATATCTCCAGAACCGAGTTCGATTTCCTATACAATTGATTCCTCAGTATAATTAATTTAAGAAACGTATCCCCTCTGTTGAGGAGGCTTTTACAAGTAATGCACACGACAAAGAACTGGTGCCTTCTGGATAAGTAATACAATTCTAGAGAACCTCCTCAATACAGTTCTAGAGAACCTCCTCATTACAGTATTAGAGAAAATCCTTAATACATCACTAGAGAACCTCCTCAATACAACACTAGAGAACCTCCTCAATACAACACTAGATAACCTCCTCAATACAGCCCTAGAGAACATCCTTAAAATACAGCCCTAGAGAACCTCTTGAATACAACCTTTCTTTTTATTTCAAATAAAATATGTAACACGTATAGTGAGAACGCTACTTTCATCAGCCGACGCTAGCCCAGTTTAGTTAATCATGGCTTTTAGCATCAACAATAATGGGGATTGCGGCGAACTTCTTAGAGATATGTAACATAAGTACATAACTTTTAGTTTTCTATCACTATTTTTCATATGTTCTTTGTCACTAGTGTTAATATGTTCTCTGTCACTACTGCTCATATGTTCTCTGTAAATAGTGTTCTTATGTTCTATGTCACTTTTGCACATATGTTCTCTGTCACTGCTGCTCATATGTTCTCTGTCACTAGTGTTCTTATGTTCTATGTCACTGCTGCTCATATATTGTCTGTCACTGCTGCTCATATATTCCCTGTCACTGCTGCTCATATATTCCCTGTCACTGCTGCTCATATATTCCCTGTCACTGCTGATCATATAGTATCGTGTATCGCTCTTCTACACACAAACCTATATCTCCCTTCTCAAACTTTTCTCCCGTTTAACATTCTAATTTATTGATTGTTGGATCTGTTTATATACTACCCCCATCTCCCTTGTACACACAAACATTTACTGCCCTTCTCATACTATCTCCCCATTCTACATCGTTGGATCTGTTTATATGCTATATCTAACCTCCCATGCACACACAAACATATGTTGACTGTCCTCATACAGTCTCCATTTCTACATTTATTTATATTTTTTTAATAACTGTTTATATCCCAAACCGAGACACAACGATTCCCTGCGCGCGTTTCTTATTGACCTTCCATTTCACGACATAATTACAGAGAGGAAATGAAGGATAAGGGTTATTCATTTGAATGTTGTTATCAACAAAATATTTCTATATATTACAGATCTCTTTTTAAGTATAATCTGCAAATTGTGTGCTTCAAAAAGAGCATCCGAACTGCCACTGTTTTTGAAAAATTGCAGGATGTATGTGACGAAGCATTTTTTAACTCCTCCTGTGCAGTTTTTTACTAATTTTCTGTATGATTTTTATCTTGTTCATAATCAGATAAACGCATTAACAAAACATGAGATAACATAGAAAAAAATGGAAGATAACAGTAGAATATAACAGGTCTAAGTAAATATGGTATACGGAAGAAGCACAAGGGGTATACCAAGAAGATGAATTCCCATGTAAATATACATATTTGAATGTGTGTATCACGCATAAAACAAAATTATGAAAATGTGCAAGTATACAACTCTAATGGATATAACAATTTACAATAACTCCAAAGTGAAACAAGCCCAATAATATTAAATATTTAGGCAGTTGTTTTCCGAAAATGGAAGACTAGACAAAGAAATAGAAACAAGCTGTCAGAAAGCAAACACAGTGACGTACCAACTTTCACCATTACTTCTCCACCCAAAGATCAAGATAGAAATTAAAAAAAACCAGATAATATCTACAATTTTTATGCCAACATTCTGACATTAATGCAAAACATGGTCTTTAACAGAAATAAAAACTACAATGACTACTAAACTATACAAAATAGGAAACGAAGAAATTAGGAGAAGAGTAGATATACGAGTAATATGTATTGAACATATATGTACCCGAGCCAAATACCAATTATCATATAACACAAGAATATCTGGACGCAGTGCCGAATGTAGACCAAGAAAACGTTGGAAAGAAAACATCAACTGAACAAACATGGGTTCAACGCAATCAAAGGAGACACATCCGTCCTTGGAACGACAATTGACGCTCACAACCCTAGTATCCACGCATTCGGAAGGAATGACTAATAATTTATTAGAAAAACCAGAAAATTGAATAAAACCAATGCAACAGTAAACTTTCAGTAAATGGCATGACAATATAGTGAGACGTTCTTCTTGCCGAAGACTCACACACTTCCATCTATACATTTACGTTTTCCTTTCTGGTGCAACATTGAGAGAACCTATCATTGCACATCGCGCTGGGGCACCAGAGTACCTCCTTCTTTGACCATGGTTATAGCTGTCAACTCGTACGTGGTGGGTGCTACATGAACTGGTGGCACATGGGATATCGTGAAAAGCAATTCTCTGCAGGTAATTAAAATTCTCTGCACGATCCCAGAATCAGGGAAACAGACAGCCTTGTATAATTCACATTGAAAGACGGAAAAATCATAGATGGCTGCCTCATTTATCCCAGTGACCATGGCATAGTACTTATTGAGTTCAGTGAACAACCCGAACAGGAAAAGATACATGGTAATCAGGAAAGCTGAAGCATGCTGAGAAAAGGTAGAATAGTCACAAAACCCCTATAATTCTTTCGTTCACTTGAAACATGTCTATATCTGTAATTATGTCCCTGAATAAAACTCTCCGTCTTTTGCAGTTCATTCACTGTTCCATAGAGCTTTGATTCCTGCGTTGTTTACTCTAGTCAATATGTCTGCCTTATCGTTTAATACACAGAGCACTCTTGAAGTATATGTTCTCCATTCTGTGCGGCCTGTCTACATGTACACATGGCCGTGTTGCCAATCTTGAACTTTGTATATATGTGACTGCGAAGTCGGTTGTGTCCCGTTCTGAGATATATAATTACAAATTGTTCTAATCTGTTTATAGTGTGATAGCCATCTTGCGTTGATGTTTGTGGCTTTCTTATTGACTTGATACAAGCCCTTATAATTTACCCATTCTGAGTAGAAGATTTCTTCTCAAAGCACAGCTGAAGGTTTGAGTCTTCTGGGTATGAAAGAAAGCTCCCAAGAAACCACTCAATTGCACATAGGAACCAAGTGCTTCATTACTCGTAATACATGAGGATGGAAACATCAACAATAATCTGTGTATCACCAACTGTCACCTTCTTTTTCCTAAACATTATATTCGTGTCATCTTCAAGTCACGATTTAACCGATTCGAAGAATATTACATAAAAAATTCAACATAGCAGCGAGAACCCCTTCAAAGATCGAAGCTGCTTTTAATTCCTAATACACCAGATGATCACTAGAAGTGACTTTCAGCCGTTCACATTATTACTAAATGTCACGTGATGTGGTCTTCTGTTAGTTGAAGTTCTGTTAGTCTCTTAGTTGGAGCACGTCATACGTGATTCTAGTATTGTGTAGAAGTAGTTCAATATTACATTCTAAAATAATCTCATATTCGAAGCCATGAATACGAAGTTGATGTAATCATGTTACTATACGGTCGAACTATCGAATAAAGAAGAAATTAATATAAAAAAGGAACACGGACTTTTTCTACGTTTCGATCCAACTGTGACATTTGTCAAGAAACATTAAAAAAAAAACACCAATAAATCAAAAAACCCCCACAAAAGTATCGAATTATTGAACTAAAATTGCATACGGATTGTTTCTCATCAAGAACCATCCCCATACAATGACGCTTCCTACATAGCCTGTATGTTTAGTAGATGATAACTTTGGTACACACCAAAAGTCATCTCATATTACAGTGGTTCTCATTATTTATTTTAGCACCTGGCTCACTTTTGTAAAAACATTTCTTACTTTGTCCCCCACGACTTATAAAAGAATGTTGTGACTCCAAGACGGATCCTGGTGGCTCCCGATTTTAATTTATCTGTGTTCATTGTCAATCAATAAATACAATGTGTTCCCTCTGTTGAGAAGTAGGAGGGGCGTGGTGTGTCAAGCAACCCATGTGAAAAACCACTGCCACAAAAATATTTATTGAAATGTCAGATTTTCATCGCATTGTTACATAAGTTTTCTTTCTATTATTTCTATGACAGTCAAATATAAGACGAAATCACCGTTGTTTTGTTACTTTCATCAAATAAATTTGAACGTCTACTATGTTACCTTTCTTCAAATTAGGGCTAGTACAATGTTACCTTTCTTCAAATTAGGGCTAGTACAATGTTATCTTTCTTCAAACTAGGGCTAGTACAATGTTACCTTTCTTCAAACTAGGGCTAGTACAATGTTACCTTTCTTCAAATTAGGGCTAGTACAATGTTACCTTTCTTCAAATTAGGGCTAGTACAATGTTACCTTTCTTCAAATTAGGGCTAGTATTTCTAGAAAGTCTCGAACATTCTTGACCGAATTCACAATAACCTGAGACCCACTCTGCAGAGGAGAATACATTGTATATGGATAACAAACATCGGTGATGTACTTAATAATCATAATTTTATCGCTGCGAACATTGATGGCGTATTACCTGCTCCTTCAGCCATTTCTGCCTATTGTCTTTGTTCTTCAATTTCTTATCATTGATTCTTGTAATTCATCCTCTGGTTAACCAAATATCTCCTTCTTGATCTACCATTTTATCTTCTTTCATGTTTTTATTTGTATAAACCCTTTTAAGGAAACTAGCCTACATTATTTCTACCTGATCCTAGCTAGCTGTATGAGTCTTTACCCCATCAATATTACCCGACGAATGGTCGTTTAAATACATAATGCTTCAAATGAAAACCTTAAATGTTGCTTTATGGAGAATATATTCTAAAAAATATACAATAAATCAAGTGTATAATTGTTCAATGTGATTACATGACGCGAAACGAAGTTGACGATATTCATAGATTTTATCATGGGTTTTCATTCAGCCATCCAATATACTTCATCTATATCTACCTTTTCTATGGACTTCCTCGCCATCATTTTTACTATTTGCCATTCTAGACTATCTTTATCGGTTCACTATAAACGTACCGATGTCCACAGCTATATTTTGATTAGATCTTCACACTCACTAGCATGCCGTAAGTCCCTCCAATTGTCTGTGCTTCTTCGAATTCGCCGCTTCTGTCAAGATGACGAAGATTTCCTCCATGAAGGTCAGACCATTTTGGATTTATTTCCCCACCAACGCCTCTATGATGAATCCACTCCTAATTCTGCCCTACACAGAGTATAGAGCATCTCTCGCCAGGTGGCCACCGCTCCTCAGCGGAGAAATTCATAAGATCGGCGCAAGCTCAGCCTCACTTATCACCATCTTAACTAAGCTGTTCGATAGATCATGTTCAGATATCTGCCCATTATTATGACGAGCCCTGTGACCCATACGTTTTTCAAGAAAGGACTCGTTTTGGGGTATAGACGCGATCCCAATCTAAGGGCACCTACTTGTTCATAACAGATGCACTTCGTGGTTTCATGTACAACCTGTAATTGTAAGGTCACACAATGACCTTTCCTAACAGATGCACCTTGTGGTTTCATGTACAACCTGTAATTATATGGTCACACAATGCCCTTTCCTAACAGATGCACCTCGTGGTTTCATGTACAACCTGTAATTGTATGGTCACACAATGCCCTTTCCTAACAGATGCACCTCGTGGTTTCATGCACAACCTGTAATTGTATGGTCACACAATGCCCTTTCCTAAAGATACCTTCATCTTTCATGAAGTCTTCACATGCCTGTCTAGGAATATCATCCAAGACAGCTTCATATGGCTGTGTCGGAATGCCATACAAGACAGCTTCACAAGGCTGCCTAATAATGTCATCCATGACAGCTTCACATGTCTGTCTAGAAATATTATCTATGACAGCTTCAAATTTCTGTCCTGGAATGTCATCTAAGGTCATATAATCCCTCACCCCACTTTTTTCCCCATAACATAATGTCATATTACTCTAATGTCTATCACACTGTACATTTTTTCACTTGAAACACCCTCGTAAGTTACGAATTCCAGCAATTTAGCAGATTATCCGAATACTCTTCTTTGCTAGTAACTAATATTCTTCTGAACATTTTTTTAAGAGCAAAAACGCGAAATTATTCCAAATTAAAAGTCAGTTTAGTTTTGGAATCTTCACTTCGACATCCTGTAGTCGCTATTCACTCACTGTTCATACACGACATATTGGATTTATCAGAACCACACTGGACTTGAAGAAAGAGACTTCTGTCAGTCGTGCTAATCCAATATTTACTTCCATGGACTGGAATTATTCAGAGTAATTTATTTAGGGAGAGGCAAAAGCATTTTCTGTCAGACACATGTGATTACGGATAACGGTAGCTTCTCTTCTATGGTGTTGCTTATCATTTCTGTTGTCGTGTTATAATTGTCTGACTCGCAACTGGCCACTGCAAACCTAATTAACGTTTGCACAAGAGAGCGAAAGTTGACCAGAGAGATATGTTTCCAGAGGCGACTTGATAACAGTCAATTCATGACCAACTTTAAGTTAAAAAAGGAATGTGGGCTAACCCACAATTGTGATCTCGTCACAATCCTAGGCTGATTTGATTGATCTGTTTCTATCATTGGTCAATTTTTATACCATGTAATGAACAAAATAGATAAATCAGATTAGCTAAGTGTAGTGATTATGTTATGGGTTTATCGTAAAGGCTATAAATTGTTGGTTATGGTCAAATACACAATCAAATACGGTGGGATGCATGAGAGAAGGGAAGAGATGGAAATTAATTCGATACACCAGAAGGCGAATGTGTGTGGAGACTAGAAAATAATGAGCCATACAGCAACTTTATACAGTAGGAGAAACGTTGAGAAGACGATACCACTAAGTGTAAACATCCGCTCATCGAAGCTTTTTGACCTATCAACAGAAATACACCACAACAGTTCCATATTTCGTGTCACTTCGAGAGGTTAATAACGTGTCACTAAGAAGTGAAAATAACGGAGTGGCCTCTCGTAGTGACAAGCAATATGGTTGTTGTTGGGCCACGTTGTTGTTGTGCCACGTTGTTTTTGGGCCACGCTGTTGTTGGGCCACGTTGTTGTTGATAGGTCGAGAAAGACCTGCACTGAGTGTATGTTTACAAGTAGTTGTCTCGCCTTCTCTATAATTCGCCTTTATCTTAACTCACATGTCACCATGGGTACCAATTTGGCTATTTTTTAGTGTATTCCGCGCCAACAAAAAGCACGAGAAAGTTGGATAAGCAAAGATAAGTGGCGATGATTGAGATAAGCACGCAAGGCTATTCTAGAGTAGCATTTGGTATACACGAGGTTTATATATTTTCTAGCATGCAAGCGAAAATTAGTATAAAAGTGGCAAATTTCGGCAAAGCTATTTGACAACCCGACTATTTGTGTGATGCCATAGCATGTCCTTCTGTATTTCAAGATATCTATGCCTGAAGATAATTTTCATCAGCTAGAAAATGCATTGACTGTGAGAGAACATTCCAACAACATTTGTGTTTACAACCAACTCTTTCCGACGTATACAATCGTGTAACATATTCTCCCAGTTGAAGATCTGTGGTTCAGAACGCAAGAACTTGATGATGATAATGATGATAAAATAAGTTTTAAGCTTTTTGGCTGTGAGCAGGTAGCTATTAGCAGCCAATAGTCTTTTAGGCAAAACCATCGACCCTCTTCAGTAGAGTAGCCAACATGACACTCGGTTTTCTATCTTAGACGTATGGTTAGACTCAGGGGATTTATGGATGAATGTTTAGTTCCTGAAGGGTACAGTGTAACAGTACTGAACATGTATTTCTGCAACTGGCACCGGGTTATGTTTCTGCGCAACATAAACATGACTTGGTCTATTCAGTTATAAATTTTGTGTGGTTTTGTTTAGTTTAAACGTTATTATTTTCTTGAAAAAGGTCCCATTTGGACCGATACGTAGTAAATTATCCTGTTTAGTTTTATTGTATGTTTTTTATATCCTTATTTAAATTTATTTTTATTCATAGCTACGGTAGTAAGCTTTTTTAGTAACCTGTTTAACTTATTTTGCTTAACTAAATATATACATAGATTGTGGGGGACATTTTTAATCATTAAATATATACACAGATTGTGCAGGACATTTTTAATCAATAAATATATACACAGATTGTGCAGGACATTTTTAATCATTAAATATATACACAAATTGTGCAGGACATTTTTAGTCATTAAATATATACATAGATTGTGGAGGACATTTTTAATCATTAAATAAATACACAGATTGTGCAGGACATTTTTAATCATTAAATATATACACAAATTGTGCAGGACATTTTTAGTCATTAAATATATACATAGATTGTGGAGTACATTTTTAGTCATTAAATAAATACACAGATTGTGAAGAACATTGATTTGTTTCATCTTCTTCTTCAGCGTTCATTCTCAAACTCCTGCTGGATCTCTCCTGTAGCAGTACTACTAGATCTCCAGCAGGATGCAGTCCAGAGAATGGAAATGCGTTGTGTCGCCATTTTATTTGCGCCAATGGCCCGACATATCCGTCTTCGGCGGACATTGATGTGTTTGATCATGTAAATATACACATAGATTGAGCATAACTTTCGTTACTGCATGTTTTCCTGTGAAGGAGTGGCTGTGCCATAGCGACTTTGTCATAACAGATGTCGCGACATGTACAGGAAGAATTTGCTGTACCTCTGAAGGAAAATCTTCATCATCAGCCATGCCGTCTCCTCAACGAAGGCTGGCTGCGACAGACCTCCAACATATCTGTCTCTTGTTTTGGTAGTGCACTCTGCTAGACTATCATGTTCATCTTCCGATTGATGTTACTCTCCCACTTGTATCTCTGCCTACCTCTTGCTCGCTTCTCTTTGACGTTACCCTCAAGTAAGGTCTTCAATAAGGCAAGTGTTTTAATGTGTCCAAAATATTTTATTTGCCTGATCTTTATTTCTCTTATTAATTCTTTCTTCATATTAAGAACTTCTTTATTTTCTTCTCGTTCCGTGATGGTCTCCCTATTATTCTATATATCTTCGAGTCATTCTTTGCAGTTTCACATGTTCATCACTTTAAGTACATACTAAATCGCTGATTCTCTGGGTACCAACAATGTGACATCCATTTATGTCGCAAGAAGGAGATGCAAGTAAGAAGGTCTGTAAATATAAATCGCTGTCACCAAGTGCTTTGTTTGATGTTTGAGAGCCCCAGGAGTTGCGAGCGAGTAGCTCTTACTTCCTTTATGCAGTGAGATTATTTTTATGAGCTTTGTTTCATACACAGGAGACTTCAGCTTTCGGCTTAGTGCAATGCCTATTGAAGGAGCCTTCTACTCAGAGGGGATCTATAATTGTATAGATGACATACTACAAAGTTTTCATAAGGGTGGCTCTATGTAACGGCAAGTTATCTACTGTTTTCTGTTGCATGGGTGGTTTATCTAGTGGGTCATTGGTGAGATCAAGGGACGCAGTAGCATTACCAACAAATTGGTAATATGAGGATACATGACCAGAGTGCAAATGAACAGACTGGTAATAATGTGAGTACATCACTAGTATAAGAAATAAAACAGCAGGCTGAGTAATTTACCAATTTCCGTTCATAGTGCATATAAGCTGACTTACTCTGTGGAGATTTTGCACAATCTTAACCAAAATATCTAACATTAAAACCAGCTCTGGCTCTTTCACTATAATTGCGATATTATTTACTTCGCTTCTAGTGACCGTTTTTGTGACGGATCTTCGGCTATGCATTTTAATGTTTCTAAAATTTAAAACAAAGATTGCAAAATCACTGATATTGCCTCATAACGTGTTCCGTATCTGGTGTCAGTGAGAAATTTCAAGTACGATCTATTTCGGGGAAACCGTTTAAGAAAATATAATGTAAGAAATCCGAGTAACGTATACAAATCTACTAAACTATAGCGGATAAATCAACCGTTTTGTCATAACATTCAGCATAAGTTCGGGCGAACAGATTCAGTAGTATGGATCTCTTTGTCGTTGTGATGAAACTTTTTCTTTAAGGTCATCAGATGGAGAGCTCGATTTCTGATCGTGATGTCTTGCTTACAGGTGCATTTACTTGATGTACCTGGGGATTATCTATTGAAGCTACGGAAGTATGTGCTGTGCGTGATACTCTAAGTATATATCCTGCTGCTTCGTTCATAGAGGCAGAGTACAATTGGGGAAACCCGAGTACAATGAAGACAATCCTCTAGCCTTTATATTATTCTGGTCTAAGCTTAGTGACAGTGATGTGTACTGTACACCACAAAAATATTTATTTCTAAGATTTTCTTGAAACATGTATACTTGTTGACAGGTTGGCATTAGATTCATTCCAACGCTTTGGTCAGTTTACAATTTTCACTCGTAACCTTGTTAGTAGAGCAAGGGGTCAGTACATCATTAATTAGGAGTTAATTCATTATGTGTTTGATTGATGTTGTGAATGTCGTTTGTCACTTTATATACTTTGAGTCTCATGCCAGAAATAGCTATTAACAACCTACGAAATGCACGGAAATAATCGAAATGAGCCTTTCAGGTCATGTTTAAGTTTTCTGTGCACAGGTTTTCCTTACTAGAGACGGTCATGATGCTTCACTTAAGTACTGTAATACGTGTTTTGTCATTCCTTCACAGGTATAACTTTTCATTTCCAGAAAGATTAAGAATTCACTGGCTGACTTCTTCTTCTGCGTTCGTTCTCAAACTCCTGCAGATTATCAGGATGTAGTCCGGAGAACGAATGCGTTGTGTCATGGTTTACAGCATTGCTGCAATATTTGCGCCTTTCGGCTTGGGACAACCTACTTCAGCATGGCTTTGGGTCACTGACCCTATATGGGATGGGACAGCCAACTCGATCCCATAACCTCCTTTGTCGCCTCTTACGACATGCATGAAAGGTAAACAGTGTTTCTATTCTTTGCTCTCATTTCGGGCCCTGGCAATACACAGGCAACTGACTGACTATCTATCACAAACATAATTTTAACAACAATTTTAACTAATTGGTTCGTAGATAAGGCGAATGGGTTCAACCCTCACCCTTAAGAAATTAGAGGTTATTATCTAGTTTCAGGAAGCAAGTAAGACAGAAGATATAACTCCCTTACATGATTTACCAAAGAAAGGGCATCGTAAATTCCATAACAATGAAAGGTGGTTACCTTTTTAATAGACAAATAGCCACCACCTCGCTTTCTCGCTTACCGAAAGAGTATCTACGGTACACTTGTTGATTATTTGTTTAATTCCCATGAATTGTAAGCGATATTGTTCTTGTTTCCATATGCAATTTGTGGAGATGAGTTTTCTTAGAGCTTTCTTTCATACCCAGAACACTCCATCTCTCATATATGATGAATAGCCCCCGTCATTTTGCTGAGATCCTCTTCTTCTTAGCTTCCCAGGGGGAACATCAGTCTGGATACTTATAATAAAGCTTCCAGACGAATTGTTTCCCTGAGAAACTACGAAGAAGAAGATTTCAGCAAAAAGGCGGCAACCCATCATCGTATCCTTAAGGATACCTCCGCAGCTAGGGATTAATATTTTATGCTTTGAGAAGAAGCCCATTACTTAAAGAGGATCACGCGTTTTTTGTTCTAGGCATAATCCATCTGTTTTTTATGCAGACGTATAATCAAATGAAAGCTTGCAACTATTTGGATGTGTTTAATATTGCCTAATTTTGACCCTACAATCACCGCCGAAAACGGATATGTCGGGCCATTGGCGCAAAAAACAACGGCGACACAACGCATTACCATTCTCTGGACGACATCTTGCTGGAAATCTAGTAGGACCATGGTCCTGCTACCAAAGAGATCCAGCTGGAGTTTGAGAATGAACGCTGAAGAAGAAGACGAACCTACAATCCATACAACGGCACGGACTCAATATGGCAATACTGATCGATATGGCAATACTGATCGATATGTGTGGTGTCTTGTGTTCATCATAGGAAAAACTATAATAACTAGATTTTATTTTCACAGTAATTATCGTTTTATGCAGAGCGCCATATGCTCCACTCTCGGTCACAGAAAACTCACGTGGCTTGGGCATGTCTAAAGGATGAACCACAGCCTTATTTCAATAAAACTACTGTACTGGAAACTCTCACAGGTTGTTAGAAGAAAAAGGCATACTAAAGTTGCGATATAAAGATATATGCAAATCATTAGTTAATTATTTGTTCTGACAGATGGGAAAAGCCGACTGAGAACCACGTCACAAAGATAACAATCGTGTGTAGTGATGCTAAGAAATATGAGCATTCAATCGTTAGCAGAACGAATGTTTGACTTAAGAGTCCAGTTTTATGATTTCCCCTTGCCTATTCTGCAACAAACTAAATCGCTTATGGATCGGCAGATTTAGTCATGAAAAGACATTTTCGGCTTGTGACTGATTGACTCATCTGATAAAGGCTTGCTCAAGACCGTCTTGTCAAGACGAATAAAGCCATACTAAACGTTTTGTACCATTGTTTTGTCTATCTGTTTCATTCTATGGGAAGTTTCTTCAGATAATTATTTCTTAGTCAAATCGCGGCAACTCTAAGCTTTGTGAAGAAGTTTCCTGCTCCAAGTGCGCCTTTGTGTGTATGATAGAAGGCATGTTTCACGAGTAGGAATGTAGGCTCACAATACAATTGATGCTTCCTATAATTTGTAAATTTGTATGTTGTCAGACTTTTGACCACACATCCCATATGAATCAATGAATTCAGTACTGTCAATTGTACCGTGAATTGATTGACATTCTCACGGGTAGTATTGACTTTCTACGGGTAGTATTGACTTTCTCACGGGTGGTTTAAAAAAAAAATTTCTCACGAGTAGTTTTGTAGAAGTACTAAAAAATTTCACTTATTTGTTAGACGTCTGAATCTTGGTATTACGTAATTTAATTAAGTTAATTGGGTTTTTAAGCACAATTTATAGAAATATAAGTGGAGGTTTCTAGCGTCAACAGTGTTCACCACCATCCTTCCGCCTTATGCCAAAGCAAGAAATGAGTAATTTTCTGGGTCGGCGGTGTTAATTTAACATTTCTAGTGTGGATTGGGACCTATATACTTTATTATTATTATTATTTACGTTTCCAACTAGTATTATTTTAGCTCATGGGTCAATGTATATAATAATTTTGTATCAGCATGGCGTGTCAGTGAAAATGTGGTGACGATTCAGATTTTGCTGCATTTTGGTCACCACTGCTCTAAACACATGTTTATTTCATTTATATTTTTTCACTGATTAATCTAGTCATGTAAGTGTCACCCTCATTGTGTTGTCAATGTCAGATGTGGACACTAACTAAAGAACAAGTGAGAGAGCTTGCTACGAGTAATGAGATGTCTTAGAAGAACAGCAAACAGAATAATAAAAGATCATGCGAGGAACATAATAATTACAATGACTTAGAACAATGTCCGTGGTTAAATATATTGAAAAACAGAGACTGAAATGGTTCGGCCATATACCGAGAATGGAGAATTATTACAGGCAGGTTCCATATCAGCATCCTGCCTTGGGGGATCAAAATAATTCTTCATTTACTACGCTACAACAACTACTAGGTGGAGTAGCCAGTTTCCTTCCTTGATGTGTGTACCTTCTCTAACTCATGCGTCAGATAGCCGTTTACAGCTGGGTTGACTGGAGGTGCAGCTCTGTCAGGAGAGACATCACGACCGGGATTGTTTTGTCTTATTGCAAAATGGTTTCGAACCTGAAACATTGTAACTCTGTGATAGTAAGTTCAATCCCGTCAGCTGTAAAAATTATTTTCATTTATCCTCATGCTTCCTACTTGAATTTACTTGTATAAGCTATTATTTGAAGCAACAGTGTTCTGTCTCTATGTTAATTATGTTTACAAGAAGGCCTTTAGGTCCTTGTGTACGAATATGCATGTTCTATGTTTGTGTTCCTGAGGATACTTTAATACTTGTACGTCATGTTCGTTGATGTTGTAATAGTCCTTGCTTCGATTGTTCTGTTCTCAGTGACTTGAGTACACAGGTTGAAAGTCTTGATGAGATCACATGTTTTCTTTGGGGATGTGGTTGGTAAAGTACGGAAAACCTGTTTACTTGTTCTACAGAGCGATTCGGTGCTCCTAGAACAGACTTAGTTCAATTCCCGTCAGCTGTACGAATTATTTTCATTTATCCTCATGCTTCCTACTTGAATTTACTTGTGATAGTAAGCAAACTCAATATCAGATAAGCTACGCACTCCTCGAACCTATATTGGGCAGCTTCAAGTGCATGCAGCACGAGATTTGAAACAACAAGAGGCAGAGAAATACCAAGAATAATGTGGATTAAAAGAGTTACCAACGTTCAAAGACGTTACCAAGTGAATAAACGCCCGAAAACCGATTCTCATTCAATCCTGCAATACTGTAAGTAAAAACAGAGAAAAGCCAATAGACATACATGTAGGTAGACAGACAGACAGACACATAGATACATACATGGATGAATGGATGGATGAATATATATGTATGTAGGTGGATAAGTAGGCTAACAGTCATAAGACAGACAGAGAGATGGACAGACGAGACAGAGCGATAGATAGAGATGGACAGACGAGACAGAGCGATAGATAGAAATCAGCCATGTGCACTGTTCAACAACTGATGGAGGAGTTTGAATATGGCCACAGTCTAATTTGTTTCGTTCCTGAAGCAGATGTCAAACCATGATAGATGAAGAAAATAACACAGTTTGCAATAAAAATAAAAGTAGGCATTATAGATGAAAGAAATAACAGTTTGAAATAAAAATAAAAGTAGACATGATAGATAAAGAAAATAACACAGTTTGAAATAAAAATAAAAGTAGGCATTATAGATGAAGAAAATAACACAGTTTGCAATAAAAATAAAAGTAGGCATTATAGATGGAGAAAATAACACAGTTTGCAATAAAAATAAAAGTAGGCATTATAGATGAAGAAAATAACACAGTTTGCAAACAAAATAAATAAATAAAAGTAGGCATGATAGATGAAGGAAATAACAGTTTGAAATAAAAATAAAAATAGGCACGACAGCAAGCGTACTGTAAAGTAACAAGATGGCGAGAGATAAAAACAAATACTAGAATAGAATTGTGCTTTCTCTGATCCTGCTCTGTCTGTTAAATTAAGAAACGATTTCTGAAGTCAATTTTACTTTGTGCTGAATATATTATTGTTTTTACCATCTCTGCTGTTCCACTAATCGATCACTAGCGGTGGGGGTGGGTGTGACTGATAGGGATGACTTCAGGCATTATTTCCCTCGTCTGTGTTTGATCTCTCAGTGGGGTACTTGCTAACTGTAATCATGAAGTATGATTTAAATATGTAGCATGGATTTCTTTCATCTCGTCTGTTTTCTTTGTGACTTCAAAAAAAAAATACAAAGAAAAGAAAGTGAACAGGTTCTAAGTAAACACGACAAAATAGATAAAGCAGAAAATAAATTAAAACATACTATTAAATATTGAAGACAGTCTATTGTCTATCAATAGGTGAGTACTGGTTAGAATATTCACACTTGCCGTTAAGCGTAGGGGTGGTGACTGTGAGCTGTCATTGTCTACCCAAGGCCTGATGTGTCGCATTGGCTACGTTGAATCCGTATTTTTCAGTATTATCTTGATGTCATCTATCCATTTTGTCATAGGTCTTCTTCTGGTCTTGTATCCGCATCTTCTTATGTTATATGTTCTTGTTGGTAGTTGGTTATGGTTCATTCTTATAAGGTGTCCACACCATTTTATTTGTTGTTTCTCAAATTTTTTATGTGCATGGTCTTATACTGATTCTTCTCCTGATTTTGTCATTTCTTATTTTGTCTAGTTTGGTCACACTTGCGGCTTTTCCCAGACATTTCATCTCACCACATATTGAAAGTATTGTCTGCTGGGCTGCTGTCAGCGCCCATACCTGGCACTGATAGCAGAGTGTTGGCATAAAAATACTGTTTATCATATGTCTCTTTACTTCCATCTTGATCGTTTGGTTGAGCAGTAATGGTGATAGTTGGTATGACACTATTTTTACTTTTCTGGCATCTTGTCTCGATCTCCCTGACTAATATTCCGTTGTCTGTGACTTTACTTCCCAGGTATTAGCAACGAGTATTGTGCACTTGTTCCTTGTTTTTCATCAGGGTTTCCACATTTCATAGTTATTTTTAAATATTATTTTTAAATTAATAAAGTATTTAAAATTGGTGTATTTTTAAATTTCTATAAAATTTGGGCTTCTTTTATTTTTATATTTTTTTTTTACTTTTGGCTAATTTTAAAAAGCATGATTTAAAAAGCATGATTTCTGTATATATTTCCTTGTTCTGTTCATAACAGCAAGAAATCTTGTTATTGGTAGAATTGTTTATCTCTAAAATATTGTTCAAACACAACTACAGAACAGTATCTTCTAAATGCAGTTAGGAAGAACTAGTTATAAATTTTATCTCACTGAGTTCAAGCTCGTCTTATAATTAGATTTACGTAATTTGTGTATAGAATTTAAGAGTTGGTCATTGTGTAATTTAAATTCATCTATAAACAGTTCAACTAACTGGAAACACTGTTCTGGATTTTTAGTCGAATCCGGATATTTTAAAACAATTATCGATTCTGTGATCATCGCATTCTTAGGAAATGAGTACCGGAACGTATCTGGGTGGGAAAAGGCGTACTAATTGATCTGACGGATTTACCCAAACAGCGACTTTGATCACATAATAATAGGAATCCTAACCTGATTCCCCTTATTAGTGTAAATAGTAAAAAGTCACTTGGCTTTCTGAAATATTTATCACCAGTGTTACGGTAACTTAGACCCACCTGATGTGCTGGCGAGCTGATAAATGCTGAAGGTTTATAGCGAGTTCTCTATATATTACAAAATGATAGAAAAAAAGAGACGATAAAAAAAAATATAATGTTAGTTTTAATAGCAAATATCACTGCTAGTTTCGAGAGCTACCGCTGTTAATTTGTTTCTGTTTATATTTGATTCCATCTCATTTATCATGAACAAGAGCTTAACAAATACACAGTGTAGATTTTTAAAGCCATTACAATTAAATATAAAATAATAAACAATTTAAGCTAAACAAACGTATGCATAAAATGATTCAAGATTAGTTAAAACAGATACAATGTTTCGGAAGAAGATGAATAGGAGTAACATATATGTACAGTATACGTTAATACTGGCTACCAGAAGATCAAGCAAATGTCACGATGCTCGAACCAGCTGTATATTTCACAAGCCAGCAGACACTCAAGCAGGTACAGGGAACTGGCTGCTAAATGTCAAGCATATTTATCTCTATATATAAATAGAAAGTATTGTGGCTAATCGTCTCTGATCGAACTGGGCTGCCAATCTGGAAATGACGGTCCCCTGTCGCTAGAAACAGGGATAAACTAATAAACTCATGGATACACTCTAAATGTGTATCTATGAACTGGAAAACAGATATAGTAAGATGTATATCTTAGAATACAGACAGAATGAGTATAATTTATGAGAAAATAGATACAGAGATTAATATCTGAGAAAATAGATACAATGAGAATACAATCTGAGAAAATAGATACAATGAGATTGTTATCTGAGAAAATAGATACAATGAGATTAATATCTGAGAAAATAGATACAGAGATTAATATCTGAGAAAATAGATACAATGAGATTGTTATCTGAGAAAATAGATACAATGAGATTGTTATCTGAGAAAATAGATACAATGAGATTAATATCTGAGAAAATAGATACAGAGATTAATATCTGAGAAAATAGATACAATGAGATTGTTATCTGAGAAAATAGATACAATGAGATTGTTATCTGAGAAAATAGATACAATGAGATTGGTATCTGAGAAAATAGATACAATGAGATTGTTATATGAGAAAATAGATACAATGAGATTAATATCTGAGAAAATAGATACAATGAGATTAATATCTGAGAAAATAGATGCAATGAGATTACTATCTGATAAAATGGATACAATGAGATTAATACCTGAGAAAATAGATACAATGAGATTGTTATCTGAGAAAATAGATACAGAGATTAATATCTGAGAAAATAGATACAATGAGATTAATATCTGAGAAAATAGATACAGAGATTAATATCTGAGAAAATAGATACAGAGATTAATATCTGAGAAAGTAGATACAATGAGATTAATATCTGAGAAAATAGATACAATGAGATTAATATCTGAGAAAATAGATACAATGAGATTAATATCTGAGAAAATAGATACAATGAGATTAATATCTGAGAAAATGGATACAATGAGATTAATATCTGAGAAAATAGATACAGAGATTAATATCTGAGAAAATAGATACAATGAGAATAATATCTGAGAAAATGGATACAATGAGATTAATATCTGAGAAAATAGATACAATGAGATTAATATCTGAGAAAATAGATACAATGAGAATGTTATCTGAGAAAATTGATGCAATGAGATTAAAATCTGAGAAAATAGATACAATGAGATTAATATCTGAGAAAATAGATACAATGAGATTGTTATCTGAGAAAATAGATGCAATGAGATATATATCTGAGAAAATAGAGCGCAATGAGATTAAAATCTGAAAGAAAAGATACAATGATTTTAATATCTGAGAAAACAGATAAAATTAGATTGATATCTGAGAAAATTGACATATTTTATGACGTCTAATTGTAAAGACAGAATAGTGTATCTAGAATATTTTATGACGTCTAATTGTAAAGACAGAATAGTGTATCTAGAATATTTTATGACGTCTAATTGTAAAGACAGAATAGTGTATCTAGAATATTTTATGACGTCTAATTGTAAAGACAGAATAGTGTATCTAGAATATTTTAATTGAAATAGCAAAAGACCAGGATATTGACGAGTTAAGCCTGTGACATGGTTCGAAACCGGTACCTTGGTCGCCATAGATGCGCCCTGTACCTAGCCACCACACTGTAATGGATAGTTGCTGATACAGCGGTCAATGGACTAATGCCCATTGGCCTAATGTCATTGTATGATAAATACATGTGTTTGTGAGCGACACTGTAATGGATACGCAATACAAATCTGTAAAAAAAAATGTTTGTCAAGGTTTGTATTCGTCTTTCTCGAGCGAGCCATGTAGCGCAGTGGTTATCGTACTGGCTTCGCATATGAGTGGTCCTGGGTTTATTCCCCAGTTGAGGCAGGAATGCATTGCAAATCTCAACGGCTACTGAATCGCCTCAGCCTTAACTGGGCATCGAGTTAATCCGGGAAATAGAGACTGCGAAGAGGAGAAGATGGCTACGACCCTCATATAGCTGAGCCTCTAAAATGTGAAATCACTAACCACTCACACCCATACGACCTTAATATATGATATTGGTTTAATTCTTTTATTTCTATTACTTTATTATTCTACTTTCCATGTCAGCAGTAGTTGTTCAGCTCTCACAACCGTGCACAAGAATAAGTATTACTAAATATTCATATCAGTTGATCTTCACTGCTACACTTATAAGATGTCACATGTGTAAGACAGGAAGGCGCAGAAATCGCTGGAAACTTGTAAACCACGACAGAATGCATTCCGTTCTCCTATCTAAATCCAACTAACCTACACGAGTTTGGAACGAACGCCGCAGAAGCAGAAGTTGAATGCTGAGTTTGTTTGTTTGTTTTTCGTTCGCTCCATTGTAACCATCACGGATATCCGTGCGATTTCCGCCGGGAGCGTGATTACGTTGTGCCACCGTTATGCGCCTTGTAGGCCTAGCACATCCGATTTCGGCATGCCTTGACAATTCGGGTGGGCTACCCTTAGCCTGTGACAGCCTCTATATCTGTCTCCAGGCACGCGTAGTGGAGACTCTTCGCCCAGACTATTTTCTTGCTCTTAGTCTGACTCAAACGAGGTGTTCCACTGTCTATGAACTTGTCTCGTGTAATTGGACGTGCTGTGCCTGTGCCCATTGGGTACTGAACCGTTTCTCATCCGTGAGCCTGGTTCCTTAAGGGGAAGAACTCAACAGAGGAGTTGGACCCTGGCTCTTTCGCCCTCTTAGCCGAGGTGTCATTCACCGACATCGTGTACCGAATGCTGAGTATAAATTGATATTTACATTAAGGTCCGTAGATACGATTTTAAAAAAATGAGTTTATGGTTTCCTAAAAATGCTTTCCATTTAATTTTTTTGGCGGGGATTTGTAATACTCTTTTTTTCGTGGAAATCGCTCGTATGTGATGAGGATTATCATTATTTACTTGTTTCTTAGCTACTAAATAACATTTTCTACTTTTCTAGTATGCACGGCTGGTTTAATCCCTATACACCCCCCCCCCTCCATTCCCATGAATGTATCTACGAAATTATTTATACTTGAGTTCCTTTGAAAACTTGCTATTTTCCCTGTCTATCTCCCAAGAACAGCAGTTCTTTAAACAATGTTTAACACTCCTTTCTCATTATTTATTGTAGTGGTTACTGTTCGACACTAACTAAATGTCAGCTAGAAAATAAATCATGGATTGTTCCAGAAATGTCTTATAAAATATATTTGCATTTTTTAAATTATCACTGGGGTTTTTTTTTAAATTCTAAAAAGAAACAGATTTATCTCAGCTTTCACACAATCTATCTAGCAAATTTAGCAGAAAATAAAGATATTAAATTATTCTAGAAAGAAATAAAAACAACTAACCTGCACAGACAATATCGATATATTATGTCTGAAACAACTTTATATATATATATGTACATATATATATAGGGGAAGAGAGATGGGGGATTGTTGCTCTTCTTCTTTTTGCGATTAATAAAGAAGAGTTCATCATCACTTCATGAAAATCTTTTCATCTTTAAGTCTAGGCTATTGGGTTGAACATAAGAAGATACCCACACTCACCGACTTGTTGAATATAGTGAGTGGTACCCTCATACTCAAAAGGCAGATTTGAAGAAAAAGTTCAGAGTACATAATGACAACAGACACAATTTTATGCAAGGCGAGTCTATTAGTTGATTGCTGATCCGGAGGTTTATGGACTCATGCACTTTTATTATAAATGCGTGTGTTTGTGAGCTGTTGTTGTGTTATATATTTTGTGTGCCATTTATCTAGCTCTGTATCTACACGCATTTTCGAAATATATATCATCCTTGACATTCAAAAAAAGCGAGATAGAATGACAGAACGGAGAGAGAGAGAGAGAGAGAGGGAGAGAAAGAGAGAGATTATGCAAAACTTATTGTGCAGAACATTGGAAATTTCATCACTTAAAGTGAGTTCTCTTCACATATATTTATGAAGATCAATAATCGCACACGCCGATCTCTGAAGCGCATGTTCTTGTTATGGTTCCCCGAAGACGGATGTGTCGAGCCATTGGCGCAAATGAAACGGCAGCACAACGCATTTACTTTCTCTGGACTAAATTCAGCTGGAAATCTAAAATGACCATGGTCCTGCTACAAGAGAGATCCAGCGGGAGTTTGAGAATGAACGCTGAAGAAGAAGAAGAATTATGGGTCCATGTCGTGTGGCGTTGGATATCATGTCTTTCCACGGCACTCTGTTTCGTGAGCTGTCAATAATTTCCGATACTCTCTTGTCTCATCTTCTCATGATGAGTACAGACTATTGTCTTATCTTCTCATGATGTATACAAACTCTTGTCTTATCTTCTCATGATGTGTACACTCTTGTCTTATCTTTCCATTATGTATACAGACTATTGTCTATCTTCTCATGATGTGTACAGACTCTTGTCTCATCTTCTCATGATGTGTACAGACTCTTGTCTCATCTTCTCATGATGTGTACAGACTATTGTCTTATCTTCTCATAATGAGTACAGACTATTATCTCATCTTCTCATGATGTGTACAGACTCTTGTCTTATCTTCCCATGATGTATACAGACAATTGTCTTATCTTCTCATGGTGTGTACAGACTCTTGTCTCTTCTTCTCATGATGTATACAGAATTGCGGCCTGTCTCTTTCGATGCAAGTAAGCAGCACTCTGTTTCAATTATCTTTTTTCAAGATATCTTCATTACGTTTTCTATCTATTCATGGGGTTCCTAACATTATTCTATAAAACTACATTTTTATTGCTTCTATATATTTTTTAACTGTTCTGTTCAATGTCCAAGATTCACTTCTATACATCAGAATTGGTTCACTAAAACATTATAAAAACCGTGGCTCTCGACGATGCAGGCCTCCTAGCTCAATTAATGTAGACCCCTTTCGTTATGTTTTTGATTATTGTTTGACTTTTATTTGATCGCTATTTACATACGTGGAGTCACATGCCAAAAATAGTCAGGACCAACCAATAGATTTCACGCAAATCGGAGACTAGTTCATGTTTACGTTTTATGCTGACGGTTGCGCTCAAAACCAACCATTATTACAAATACGGATACCGGGAAGATGTGGAACAAAGTGTGGGAATTGATTTTCCACGTGCTTGTAGTGAGGTGCGCGGTAGCCTACTTGATAGTGAGCTTGCTTGCTATCACCGGGTTAGAGCGTGTCAGGTTCGAAACCACGTCCGGATAAAAAAAACCGGGTTGTGATTTCTGGCTTGACGACCGCTGCATCAGTCGACTCAGCTGAAATTAAGTAACTGACGCATGAGTTAGTGGAGGAAAGACAAGAAAGGGAACTAGCCACTCTACCTAATAGTTGCTGCGGCTTAGTACAGGAATAGTTCTCTTTATCTCTGACGGCAGGTTGCTGTCATTGGACCTACCTTTACCTTTAGTGAGGTATTGAAGGTATTTCTGCAGGGATGGAGCATGCTTGATGCAACGGGCTGTATTATGTAAAGAACACATGAAAAAGTTATAGTTGCACCTGCAGTCACCACTCCTAACAGCTATTAGCCTGAAAACTTTTTGGCGTCATGTCTGTACACTCGGTGGGACGAGATAGGGCTCAGAATCTACATACAAATTTCTTCAGGTAATCTGTAACAGCTCGAATGTGCTCGTACACGCGAGTGGAACGACTCCACATAATATCCTACAAAGACTTCAGCGTTCTTCCATGAGTAGTCAGTGCCGGTCATGTTTACAAGCACATGGTGGACATACCGACACACCGATGTTTGTGTACAACCCCAACATTTTGTGAGTTGCATTTTTTGTTTTCTCATTTGCCAGTAATTATTGCGAATAATTTCATTTAAAAAATGTATAAATGAAAAACCACATGGATTAATAGAAAATGAATAACTATTCCGAGAATGTATACTTTTACAAAATTTTATTTACATTTTATACTATGTTCCTGGATTATTATAGTGGTACATTTCTAACCTGTTTTGGTATATATAACTTCTACTCCCGTGCCGCAATCGAAGCCTAGACTTCTAGTTCAGAATGCAGGGAATAGGGGGCAATGTCTTCTTTCTAGGCATGTTGAAGGAAATCACTAAGGCAAGTTGGTGGATGGATTGACAACCTGTCACCTGTGAAAATAATCAGTGACACTGCATGTCTTTCCTCGATTTAGTGCTTTTATATTCTGCCAAAACATAGACATTCCGGCTGTAAAGCCAGAGACAGACCATGTAAAAGATGGATCACAGAAATCAAAGAAGCCACAGAAACAAGATTGCAGACAGCACACAGGAAGGCCATCTCCAGAGAACTCATCTGCCCCTGACACCGCAAGGCAAACAAGGGCCACAACGTATAAATAGATAGATAGAGATCTTCTGTCAAATGGTCTCCATGTATGTTGGAGAGATGCAACAAGCGAACCTTTGTCCTTCTGTGACAGACTCCTAGGTAGTGGGAAATGTAGGGTGTGCCATCACTGCAGATAAGTCATCAGATCTTACGGAAGAGTGATGATCTAATCAAACGTAAAAACTGCACTCGTGACATGATGTGACGGTCCTGGGATATACTGCACTCGTGACATGATGTGACGGTCCTGGGATATACTGCACTCGTGACAGGACGTGACGGTTCTACGATATACTGCACTAGTGACAGGACATGACGGTCCTGGGATATACTGCACTCGTGACATGACGTGACGGTCCTGGAATATACTGCAATCGTGGCAGGATGTGACGGTTCTACGATATACTGCACTAGTGACAGGACATGACGGTCCTGGGATATACTGCACTCGTGACATGACGTGACGGTCCTGGGATATACTGCAATCGTGGCAGGATGTGACGGTCCTGAGATATATTTCAATCGTGGCAGGATGTGACGGTCCTGGGATATACTGAACTAGTGACAGAACATGACGGTCCTGGGATATACTGCACTCGTGACATGACGTGACGGTCCTGGGATATACTGCACTCGTGACATGACGTGACGGTCCTGGGATATACTGCACTCGTGACATGACGTAACGATAACGGGATATACTGCACTCGTGACATGACGTAACGATAACGGGATATACTGCACTCGTGACAGTCCTGGGATATACTTCACTCGTGACATGATGTGACGGTCCTGGAATATACTGCACTCGGGACATGACGTGTTATTCCTGGGATATACTGCACTAGTGATTGTATGTGATGACCCTTGGATATACTGCACTCGTGATGGCCCTGTAATATACTGCACTATTGACAGTCCTAGGATATACTGCACTCGTGACAGGACGTGACTGTTCTGGGATATACTGAACTAGTGACAGGATGTGATGGCCCTTGGATATACTGCACTCGTGATGGCCCTGGAATATACTGCACTATTGACAGTCCTAGGATATACTGCACTCGTGACAGGACGTGACTGTCCTGAGATATACTGCACTTGTAGGATACTGCCACACTGGAATACCTTCCTTCAGAAAATAAATATGCATCCATAAACCACCTTAACATAACTATGCCTGTAAGACACCAAACATTATATATTTGATTGTCACTTCTGTTACTCAACTGAGAACCTATGCCTGTAAGACACCAACCATTATATATTTGATTGTCACTTCTGTTACTCAACTGAGAACCTATGCCTGTAAGACACCAACCATTATATATTTGATTGTCATTTCGGTTACTCATCTGAGAACATATGCCTTTAAGACACCAAACATGATATGTTTCATTGTCATTTTAGTTAATCAACTGAGAACTTATGTTTTTATCAGAAATATTTTGGGCTGTTACGTGAAAAAGTGATTCAGTTCACAGCTAAAGTGATTTTTTTCTTCATCATCGTCGTCATCATCATATAACTTCTAAGAACTATTTTTTTTCTCACCTCAATCGACAGATAAGCGCGTAATCTTCATACAATGACTTGCTACCTGCATACTTATATTTACATACGTTCAAACAAACACATAACTTGCACATGTATTGTACTGTAAATATGATTTTCATAATCAATATTTCTCATTAGAGATAAACTCAACATTTTACAATTGTGTGTATCTAAAGATTAAACATGCAATCGCAAAATTGATGAAGGAAATTGCAATATATTTGCTAACGGGAAATATGATAATTAACTTCAAAGATATGTTTTCAATAAAAAAAGGCAATTTTATTTTAGTGCCTACGGACAACTTTATAAATTGACTGTATCTTAAACAGAAAGTGTGGTCTTTGAGTTAAATTTGCAGAATCTAATCCATTTATAAAAACACTTTTATTTGTGTGTGTCCTATGTTAGTCTTCTAATTTATTGCTAAATGTATTTGATCGAAACTCTGTTCCAGAAATTTTACAACTTTTTACTTCGTATTCTTTGTTTGTACCTAAAAATAAAATGCATATAACAGTACAACATACCATACTGTAATAATCAAAGAATACAAATAAAATAACCAGTTTGTGAATCGTCGTTATCTACGAAGAATATATATATTCTGTCATATTCAACACACGAAGAAGGCAATCAATTTATTCCAAAGTTATTTAGAAAAAATAAACGTGTGTGATACGAGTATTTGTGAAAGAAGATATCATTTCAACTATAATTTCATTCACTCCATGAACAAAGGATTACACGTATCTCTCGTTTTCAATTTCAATTATTAACAAAGCAATGTTGAAATTTTATGTTAGATTGATTTTATTATACAATTTTCTTTTCTCGGTATCCTTGATCATTTCTTGGAATTTTCTTTTGTATCTTGATTTTTTAAAATCTTTCAAGTCTCTTGCTCTTACCGTCAGTATGTATTTGCTATAGGACAATGAAGTATTTGACGGGAGCACACCTAGTCTATTTAGAAATCTTACACGGCTGCATAATTTATTGTTAATACACATTTGTACATTTTACTACTGCGACACATCCATCGCTTTCTCCGTTCAAACCACTACAACGACACATTCATCGCTTTCTCCGTTCAAGACACTACAACGACACATTCATCGCTTTCTCCGTTCAAGCCACTACAACGACACATTCATCGCTTTCTCCGTTCAAGCCACTACAACGACACATTCATCGCTTTCTCCGTTCAAGACACTACTGCCACATATTCATCGCTTTTCTGTTCAAACCACTACAGCGACACATCGATTTCTCCGATCAAACCACAACAGCGACACATTGATTTCTCCGTTCAAACCACTACTGCAACACATCCATCGCTTTCTCCGTTCACTGCGACATATTCATCGCTTTTTTTCATTCAAGTCACTATTGCAACACATTCATCGCTTTCTCCGTTCACTGCGACATATTCATCGCTTTTTTTCATTCAAGTCACTATTGCAACACATTCATCGCTTTCTCCGTTCACTGCGACATATTCATCGCTTTTTTTCATTCAAGTCACTATTGCAACACATTCATCGCTTTCTCCGTTCACTGCGACATATTCATCGCTTTTTTTCATTCAAGTCACTATTGCAACACATTCATCGCTTTCTCTTAAACCATTACTGTGACACATTCATCGCTTTCTCTTAAACCATTACTGTGACACATTCATCGCTTTCTCCGTTCAATCCACTACTGCGACACATTCATCGCTTTCTCCATTTAATACTCTACTGGGACACATGCAGCACTGTCTCCGTTCAAGTCACTGAAGACATTACGTTGAATCATATCCGTGGTAATTCAAGTGTAGAAAGTGATTATTTCTCATCACCATCAATACCATAACCCCTCACGATCGTACGCAGTTACCATTTTACAAACATCAACACAAAAAGCTTGAAATGTCTCTGTGTTCATAGTTCATCGCTTGAGTATGCAAAATATTTAGTCCTGTTTGGTCTTTAATATTATCAATCCATACATTCCTTTGTTCCTCTTACTTTTTAGCTTGTAGATCAGGCTTGGAAAGTTAATCCTGTCACAGTCGTCATACAATATTTATCACTGCCAGATGTTCTTGTCCATTTTCTATGAGCAGTGTGTTTCTTCGATATCGATTTGATAGATCTGTCACAGCGTTGTTTCAGAGTTTCTAAATGGTTACACTGTTCTAATCTATCACATTCAGATGTAGAAATCACATATTCTATCAGAAATACAATGAAACACTGAGACCTACTACCCGGTCTAGAGGCTGGACGAAAGAAATTGACCCGTAGGAACTTTTATTGTGCTCTTAACAACATATACGTTGATTTTATGTTCTATATAATGTGGATGTGCAATATTCGCCTGCAACACTGTTTTTTTTTTAAATCAGCTTTAATTTGCATATTACAGTCCAGCCACTGCATTATAAAATAGCCTGCTATTTGCTGGTTTACGTAAAAGATTAGTATATCGTATACACAGTATGTAGACGAATCAACACAGTAGTAGATGAATTGACACAGTATGTAGACGAATCGACACAGTATGTAGATGAATCGACATAGTAGTAGATGAATTGACACAGTATGTAGACGAATCGACACAGTATGTAGATGAATCGACACAGTAGTAGATGAATTGACACATTATGTAGATAAATCGACACAGTAGTAGACGAATCGACACATTATGTAGACGAATAGACACAGTATGTAAACGAATCGACACAGTATGTAAACAAATCAACACAGTATGTAGACGAATCGACACAGTAGTAGACGAATCAACACAGTATGTAGATGAATCGACACAGTAGTAGATGAATTGACACAGTATGTAGATAAATCGACACAGTAGTAGACGAATCGACACATTATGTAGACGAATAGACACAGTATGTAAACGAATCGACACAGTATGTAAACAAATCAACACAGTATGTAGACGAATCGACACAGTAGTAGACGAATCAACACAGTATGTAGATGAATCGACACAGTAGTAGATTAATCGACACATTATGTAGACGAATAGACACATTATGTAGACGAACCAACACATTATGTAGACGAATCGACACAGTATGTAAACGAATCGACACAGTATGTAAACGAATCAACACAGTATGTAGACGAATCGACACAGTAGTAGATTAATCGACACATTATGTAGACGAATCGACACAGTATGTAGACGAATGGACACAGTAGTAGATGAATCGACACATTATGTAGACGAATAGGATACACACTAAGAAAGAAGCATGACAACATAACTAACAGGCATTGAACTGGAACATGCAATGAACAAGGCGGATTGCTATACTGAAGAAAACCTGAAGGTAATGGAAGATCAGTTGGAACATCAAGGCCACATTTGAAGAATAAATCGATGCACATAAATCTTGTATTAAAATACTACTTGTAGCCATGTGTTAGACTGGGTGATGAACTTGCAGTCCTGCGTTAGACAGGGTACTGAAAATAAATAAAAGAAAGCAGAACAATGAGATTAATGATGACAGGTATTCTGTTACAGGAGAACCACCACCATTATTACAAATTGCGTTAGCAACTGACCACCACACCCATAAATTTCTCTACCTGGGGTTGCGTGTCAATTCATCTGACCCCCGGAGCTGATAAAATATGAGAATGCCAGGCGCGATAAAATCCGGTTATTGATTTCAGAGAGACTGTTATTTGAAGCGAAATGTGTTTGTGTCAGTGGAGTGTGAAGAATGATAATACAAATGCAGGAAGCTTGTATAAAATAGAAAAGTCGATACAGACACAGCTTCACTGGAAGAAATTAAATACGTTCTATACGAGTTGTCAATGTTAGCAGCAAAGATTTTCCGTTCATGGCGAACATCATTTATGCTGTCATCTAGAAGTGAGTTTTATCATGCAAAAATTAATCAGTCACAGAAAGTTAGATGTGGATATAAAACTTGGATATTTGGGGAATACAACGGAAATGTAGTGGATAAAACGCAGATGTGGTGGATAAAACTAAGATGTGATGGTTACAACGGAGATATGGGGGGGGACGGAGGTGGTGGGAGAAAAGACGAGGTAGAAATAAATTCGAAATATGGAGGCAAAATTGAGTTGTTGACATGAACATTAGAGATAAGCACTTGATATAACTAAATTAGAGATAAGCACTTGATATAACTAAATTAGAGATAAGCACTTGATATAACTAAATTAGAGATAAGCACCTGATATAACTAAATTAGAGATAAGCACTTGATATAACTAAATTAGAGATAAGCACCTGATATAACTAAATTGGGTGCGCTCCCGCTGTTCAAAAGAGCGTAACTACGCACGGAGTGTACAAAGTAAATGATCACAAATGACTAATTTCTTCAATGAGACTGTTTTCTGCAATGTAATAAAATAGGTAAAAATCAGCGTCACAAGGAACTTTACCTAGACTCTCTTGCAACTTTAAACCACATTGCAGATTCAATGATTGATTCCCACCCAGCGGCTTGGGTTTCCAACATGTAGCTTTTACCATCATCCATCGTTTTATATTTTGCAGATTTATTTGTGTACTGTACCTTCTCTACCTTTCCATGATAAAGGCATTTCGGTGGAAACGTTGATTTGTGTGTGTGTGCCTATGTTCGTTTCGTATTATTAGCAAAACTAGTTTACCCCTTTTCACGCTTTACCTTCTCTACATGCAACCACTCAAATTTCCCTCGCTCCCAACACTCTTCGTTTTATTTGTTGCATTCCTCACAAGTCATCTACAACATGGCAGACATGCAATCTCTGCTTGATGTTGTGATTCACTTCTGCGCTTGTCTATCTCTATCTTGATAAAGACCTTTAGGTCGAAACGTCAAGTACGTGTACTGTTCTACATAAATCTACATTTTAACCTTTTTTTCTATATTTATTTCTTCTGTACTGTTTCGTTTGTAATATAATTTGCCATTTAGAAAAAAAAATGTCATAAATGTCAAGGACTCACCAAGAAGTTTACTAACTTCGACCACAAATACAATCTGGTCTATGTCATGACGTTTGTAGACATACTTATAAAATCGCAAAGTATTAATTAACGCTTTAATATTAGCCGCCAAAATATCTCTCTACTCTCTCTCTCTCTCTCTCTCTTTCTCTCTCTCTCTCTCTCATATCCAATCAATATCATTTGATACTAAACACTTAACTAAAGTTTGAGTCCACACTTGATTGTTTTGTCTTTCGTTAATGTCCTTGGTTTTCAGTTGCAAACCGATTGGTTTAGTGTTTCTATCGATTCCTGGCGGTCCACTGGGAGATGGGCGTCAATTATCAGGATATTGGATGTAGACAAACTGTTAAATGATGGCCCAACTGATATAAAAATGAGAAACAGATATCAAGATAATAGTTGTGGAAGTAATGTTTAGTTAATAATTATTTGATGGAAAATTACCAACATTCACCACTGAATGGAGAAATGAAGATAATTCGCTGACCGTTGACAGTACCTAAGTAAACGCAATACAGATAGTACCTACATCAACAGACCACAAATAATAACTACAGAAACAGAACACTGATATAACTTATATAAACGTAACATATATAGCACCTACGTAAACATAACACCGATAATACCTACATAAATATAACATATATAGTACCTACATAAACAGATCACAGATAGTACCCACAGAAACAGAACGCAGATAGTACCTAAATAAACAGAACACATATAGTACCTACATAACTAGAACACAGATAGTACCTACAAACAGAACACAGAAAGTACCTATACAAGTAGAACCCATATAGTACATGCATAACCAGAAGTCACATGGTACCAAACATAAACAGAACACAGATTTCACTTACATAAATATAACACAGATAGTACCTACATAAACAGAACACAGATAGTACCTGCATAAACAGAAGACACGTAGTACCAAAAGTAAACAGAACACAGATTCTACTTACATAAATAGAACACAGAAATTACCTACATAAACATAAAACAGATAGCACCTACATAAACAGAAAATCAACAATGAAAATCAACAACAGCCGCAGGTGTCCAATCTCCCCTCGCAGATGACGTATATATATTGACTGAGCAGTGGCTTGTTGATTGACCACGATCCTCCTACTGCCACGCAGACGTCCGGTTCTACTAGTTCCATATTTATTACCGAGTTCCTCAAATCTCAGCCTCCATGTTTCATCAATAGCGGTGTCTTCATCCATCAGGCGATCATCAGGCGATCATCGGGCGATCAATAAGCAGTTTAAGCACATCCCTTTTATCCATTGACAATTCCTCGTCTATTGGTGCCTGGGATGCAAGTGTGATCTCTCATTACCGTGAACACCCGCATGTCCTGAGAAGAACATTCATGTGATGCCCTGAAGGTCGGATATAGCCATCGATCCCGTCCACTCACATCGATATCGGCTGTCCCGGTTTCACGTAGTGGCAAGCACATGGCAATTTGTTTAACTTTCAGAGGTTTATTATATATAAATTGATAGCAGATTATATTTAATATGGAGCTGTCAATCCATTTTATTGTAATAATTTCATAGCTTGTCCTAGATGTTTAGCAGGATGCCAATCCTTTTTCTGAACTTGCTTATACATACTTCCTGCCGCGGAAAATTAACCTTGTACCTTGGCGATCCGAGACGCGTTCTGTGCCTTTCCGTCACAGAGCTGGACTCGCAACTATAACCACAACTAGACATCGTACCTGTATTCCACAGCATTAAGTCTCTATTGTCTTTCCTCAGGTGGATGAATGTTGATAGTAACCACACTTGCCGTGTACAGTAGGAGCCTCAGCTTTCGTTCCAAGTCCAAATGTGTCGCTTTGGTTGCGGTGAGTTCTTGTCTGTTCAAGGTTATGTAGATGTTTTCTACTCACCGTTTTTTTTGTCTGCCTATGACTTTATATCGGAATATTTTTGTGTCATATGATCTTATCGATTTGGTTTTTGTCGTCATTCTCATAAGGTGACCGAATCATTTTACTTCCTGTCTTTTGATATGTTCAGTTCATGATATTATACATATTTTTAAAAATAATTTCTTCATTTCTTATTTTATCTATTTTAGCAACTATTGCCGCTTCTCTTGCACACTTCATTTCACCTGTAACGATTTTCCTCTGATTCGAGACTGTTAAAGATCATGTTTGACATTGGTAGCAGAGTGTTAGTATAAAAATTGTAGATATTTTCTGTCTTTTGATTTCCATCTTGATCTTTGGGTGAAGAAGTAATGGTGAAAGCTGGTATATCACTGATTGCTGATACCTTATTTTTTATTTTTCTGTCTAGTCTTCTATTTTCGAAAAAAATTCTGCCTACATATTTAAATTCTTTAGCATGTTTCACTTTGGTATTTTCTATTCTTATATCCATTGGAGTTGCAGACTTACTGATTTTCATAACTTCTGATTTTTGGTATGTTAGTTTTTCATGTTTTACTTCTTTCATGCTGATAACAATGCATTGATTTGGGTTTGCAAATTTTCTTTATTTTCGTATGTTAGGCTTTTTTGTCAGCAAATAGTAGTTTGTTGATTTCATTATTAAGCTCCTCTTCAGGTTTATTTGCACTGTTTTATCTTTGTTCACGTGAGCTTCTTTTATTATTACGTCCATATATAGGCCAGGCGTATGTTAAATAATACAGATGAAAGCACGTAGACTTGTCTTACTCAAGATCATGTTTCGCCAAGTATCAGTCATTCCATCTGTTGTTCTTATTGAGTTTTGACATTTTTGGCATAATGCTGTTATAGTTTCTAACAGCTGTCCTCTGACTATAATTTACTAAATTTCTCAGAGAATGTCTTTATTTATACTGTTTATTGAATGTCTTTTCTGGTCTACAAAAACTGTGTTCAGATCTTGATTGTATTGGATTGATTTTTCACTTTGAGGTAACGCCTGATCTAAGACACGAGGTAACACAAGTTTAGTATAGCTCACAAAGTCTTATTCTAGAATTTGTTATTCAAGCACAAAAACATCGGGTCTGATCTAAGACACGAGGTAACACAAGTTTAGTATAGCTCACAAAGTCTTCTTCTAGAATTTGTTATTAAAGCACAAAAACATTGGGAGTCATAATCTCTCAATGCACGCTTAGAAAGATCAAGAATGGGTGGATATGTCACGAGTGAATGGAGTACATTGGATAAATCTGGCATGAGTGAATGGACAACATTGTGTAGATCTGACATGAATGACTGGAGTACATTGCATATTCTGATCTGCAAAGAATTATGTGGATTTAATCTCTTGGACAAACATGATTCTGCGACAATGAAAGAGTCAACATATTAGCGCCGAAAGCATCAATACCCCGCCAAAGACTAATGTGTCGGGCCATTGGCGCAAATAAAACGGTGACACAGCGCATTTCCATTCTCTGGACTACATCCTGCTGGATATCTAGTTAAGACCATGATACTGCTACAAAGGAGATCCAGCGGAAGTTTGAGAATGAACGCTGAAGAAGAAGAAGACGAAGAAAGCATCAATACTAGGAAGATTTAATATTGGACAAGAATAACATTTAGATCTTGACACGAACATTTCCTAAATGAGGACACTAGACTGGAAGTTGATATGATATTGCGCCTTAGCGAATTTGGAATTGCCCCCGGAGCGCGCAGAATAAGGCGACTGAGGGGGCATCTAAAGAGTGTGGGATTAACCAAAGAACAACGTGATTCATCATACATACTCTTAGTCATGTGCTGACAGACAACATCGGTTCAAATACTAAACTAAACAACTTAACCTAAACTAAAGTAATCTAGAATTTACAAGAAAGAAAAAGACGACAAAAAACACATATTCTCGTGAATAAAAGATCTGAAAGCAATAACAAAACAAACAAGAGTGTTCATCTTAAATATATGTGTCTCACAGAGGCTGAAGTAATCATTATTAATTAAAGGTTGGATTATAATTTTTCATAACTAAAAGGTCGAGCTTTAAATGACGATGCAATCAAGAAAGACTGATTATGAACAAATAAGTTGTTCATTTTCTCCCTTGTTGCACGGACAGTGAATACTCTGGAATACTTAGGACGAATTAGGAAAACGTATTGACACATGTTGTCAGCTGAACGGACATGGTTCAAATATCGCCTGCTGATTTCTGATCTGTTCTTTAATTAGACTGACTACAATTGTTATTGAAGATGTGGAACATTTTCTCTGCTAGTCTTAATGAAATTTTTTATTTGCTGATTACGGGATTAATGCCTCTACTTGTCTCAGGGCGAAAGTAGCGAAGAAACGCGGGCAGCGCATTGTGGTATGTTTGTTTACTTTTGTATGTTTGTTTAAGAACGCCACGAATTGCGAACGATTAGCTCTTACCTCCTATGTGCAGTGGGGTGGTTTATATGAGAATTTGTTCATACATATATATATATATACATATATAGAAGACTTCGGCGTTCGGCTTAGTGCAATGCCCATGACGAAGCCTGCTACTGAAAGGGGGTTTATAATTGTGTAGATGACATACTACAAATCTTCCATCGGAGAGCCTTAATATAAAGGCATGTCATCTACATATGTGTTCTTTTGCATGGATGGTTTGTCTACTGGGCCATTGGTGAGACCAACAGACACAGGGTATAGCCCGGTTGTTCAGAAACGTTTCGAAGTTCAAATTTTTTTCTTTGATAACAAATGAATTCCAGGCGGCGTTGCTCAATGCTGAGCTGCCGCGCCAGGTTACATAGTGCTAATAATCACGTGATATATTCTTTCTAGAACTTAGTCCTCCTTATGGATCTACTGAATTCTCATCGGTCATGAGCAAGCTGCCCCGCCTCCTTTAGGAACATGTACAGACATTTCAGTATGTCTTCTGTCCAACGGCGTCTTGGTCGGCCGTTACCCCTGTTACCTTCTATCACCCATTTCAATATCACTCTCTCCATATCGTCATGTCTCTTAACGTAACCGAAAAAAACCCGAGCTTTTTCTTTAATATAGTATTCAGACGCCATTCCACTTTGACACTGATTGTGTGCAGCACCTCCTAGTTTGTTTTTCTTGCTGTTTTCTTCTCTGAACTCTTCTGTATGAACTCTACTTATTGCTGCTCATTGAATATGACACTCCGACAACAAATTCTTGGATTTTGAACCTTAAAATAGTAATAAATACTACATAAACTACACAAGTTTCTATTAAAGCCGAACTATCAATGTTACAAAATAAATAACTAGCAAGACACAAAAGAACAAGGACTTGTATTTAGACGATCCGGTCCAACTGGAACCTTTCTCAAGAAACACACAAATACCCAACAAGAAACATTGAATGGTAAACGGCCACTAGGAGAAGTCCTTACAGCAGAATGCTCCCGGTAATGAGAAACGCACTAAAATAATTGTTGAATTATGTGCGTTCAAAATGATTGCACATCATTGACACATAGAAACAAAAAGTGATGAAAACAGCCACCTGTCACGGTGTGTTTTGTGGTATGTACACTTGTGTATAAGTATATGTATGGATGTGTGTTTGTACATATACATGTATATATTTTTATGTATGTTTATATATGTATGGTTTTTGTTATATGTATGCCTTTGTATGTCTATGTACATGTATGTATAGGTACAAATAGTTATATTCATATGTGTATATTTATGTATGTATTTACTTGTGTAAATGTATGGTAATATATATATATATATATATATATATATATATATATATATATATATATATATATATATATATATATATATATATATATATATATATATATATATATATATATATATATGTGTGTGTGTGTGTGTGTGTCTGTGTGTGTGTGTGTATACATATGAATGTATATATATGTATATATTTAGGTGTATGTATTTGTATATATCGTATTTTGTGTCCTTGTTTTGTTTTAAGTATTATCTTTTCCAGGCACTTACAACTACTGATCCCCCCTACCCATTTCTATTGTCTTGCTGCTGTCTATTGGTGCCCCCCCCATACCAATTTCATGCATCTTATTTTAAATGTAATGTTTTCACATTCTCTACCCCCCTCCTTCCCTGGTTTCCAATTCCCCCCCCCCAATACTTGACATTGCTTATTAGTAGCTTCCACTCTGAAGTTTACCTCATGTTGTTTTCCACATACACAATATTCGTTTTGTGTGTGTGATCTGTGTTCGTATTTTCATCTTCGGACTTTCATTTTATCTGATTTGTCACCTTGGCAGGTGTTTTTTTTCATCACTTCTGGTTTCTGTGTGTCGATGGTGTGCAATCAATTTGAAAGCACATAATTCAACAATTATTTTAGTGCGTCTCTCATTACTGGGTGCATCCTGCTGTAAGAAGGACGTCTCCAAGTGGTCATTTGCCGTTCAATGTTTTTTTGTTCCTTGTTTGTGTGTTTCTTGAGAAAGATCCCAGTTGGGTTGGAACGTGGAAAAAAGTTCTTGTATTTTTTGTTTATTGCTAGTTATTTATTTTAACATTTATATTTAGGCGTTTAATAGTAACGTCTGTACTTTATGTAGTATTTATCACTTATTGGTTTGGTTAATGCTGGACTCTCCATTTTGTCGAACAACCTCTGACATTTTAGTTATTTATATTAACCTTAAAGTAAGTAAACAAGTAAGCATTATGAAGTGATTTACACACGTGGATTTTTGAGCAATCAGCAGTTTCGTCTGCACACGAAGGAAACAATCTATGAGGTAACGCAATGCAAGGGTCATCAAAATCTCATAAAACTGGTATCGGAAAACGTCTTGATGCATAAAGACGTAGACATATTGCAGACCAGATCAATTCTAGTGTAATGATGGTCACAGGAAGAACAGATAGTAAACATTATCCGCTCTCAATTTTATACATCTAAACGATGTTAAATACAATTTCGGTGTGATTAGGAGACGCCGATGTACATCTGCGCAAGTGTATCAATGTAACTAGTTTTAGATTCCACGTCTGTCTGGTTCGCGCAAGTGTAACACTGAAGATTTATGTCAATATTGTTCAAGACAAAATATGTCATATGTGCAGATATTAGAGCTGTCGCGATCTGGTAAGAGATCATTACATTTTATTGAACATTCTAGCCTATGATTGACATTCGTCTTTGATGGAAGATTGACGAAGCAATAAATGATAATCACACACTGTAACGTCTTGTTCTGCCTCATGTGTGATGACCATTATATTATTTAATTAATCTATATACAAATTGATATATGGACTAAATAAATAATATAATGGTCATCACGTATGATTAGTCAACTTGACCAAAGACTAACAGAACATTTAATGACCATATCACCAAGTGCCGTATTCTAAGGTCATCAGGATACAAATAATGTGTTACTATATCTTCATCAATCGATGATAAATGAGACTGGATGACTGACGCAAAGATAAGAACGTTATGGGGAGAATACGTTTTATATCTGTATAACTCCTCCTCTTCTCCAAACTTAAATTATGGAGAGAATACGTTTTATATCTGTATAACTCCTCCTCTTCTCCAAACGTAAGTTATGGAGAGAATACGTTTCATATTTGTAGAACGCCCCTTTTTCTCCAAACATGAACTCTTCTTAGAGATTGCAGCCCCGTCTGTGTATGGAAAAAAGCTCCGGAAAATCCGCTACAATAAAATTGCACAATGCACGAGCATTGGTTCTTGGAATTCCATCGGATGGAAACAAGTAGCAAGCAAACAAACCATGGCGAAGACAATGTTCAAGAGAAAAACAAATGTTAAGAAGTTATAAGGGCTGAGAGTAGCACTCATAATATGTAACTAAAAGCCTCAATCGATAATCCACAGGCGCACAAGACAAACGGCTTAACCATCACACTAGGGAGAGCCTCTGTTTAAGATAGGCAGCTATTAAATTGGTCCACTATGAGCCATAAGTCACAAGAAGATATAAATAACAAGAGAGGAATGTATAAAAGCATTTCACGTAAATACAAATATAATAACTAGACAAATTAGTGGTTCTCAAACTGTTTTGATTCGTGTCCCCCTTTTGGGACACATTTATTTCCCTGCGCTTCGTGTTATTCATCATTCAAATTGTTACCTTCCCGTGCCGCCTCCCCCCTGGACGATTATGTGGTCCACCTCCCCATTTCAAAACTTTTCTCCGTGGCCTCTCTTTAGTTTTCCGTGTCGAACGGTATGCGTTAAGACCCACTGGGATAAAGATGCACCCACCAAACTCATTAAAACAAAAGAAAAAACATAACGCTCAACAGATGTGAATAGTATTTACCGAGAAAGCATAGCATATGGATTGAAGATCACACACAATCTGTAATTATCCCGCTATATAGATAATATTCAAGGCGATACGAGTTCATCGCGGGTAAAGCAATATGATAAGCCTGAAATTGCTCTTTTACGAAATGTTACTGTATATTTGAAATATAATATGAGAGTTGATATATAGCAAAATAGAACATGAAAGTTGATATATAGCAAAATATAATATGAGAGTTGATATATAGCAAAATAGAATATGAGAGTTGATGTATTGCAAAATAGAATAGGAGAGCTGATATATAGCAAAATAGAATGAATATGAGAGTTGATATATAGCAAAATAGAATATGAAAGTTGATATATACCAAAATAGAATATGAAAGTTGATGTATAGCAAAATAGAATGAATATGAGAGTTGATATATAGCAAAATTGAATATGAAAGATGATATATACCAAAATAGAATATGAGAGTTGATATATAGCAAAATAGAATATGAAAGTTGATATATATAGCAAAATAGAATATGAGAGTTGATATATATAGCAAAATAGAATATGAGAGGTGATGTATATCAAAATAGAATATGAGATTTGATATATACCAAAATATAATATGAGAGTAAAACCTGCTCTCATCGTAAAACCTATAATTTAACTTATCATATTTGTAATTTAAACGGGGATGTTTATTCCAGAGAAGATACTCAATACTAATAGAGCTCTCTTCAAAATAAGATAATGTGATGATGATAATAATGATGATAAAATAATTCCTTTAGTTGTGAGCAGGTAGTTCTTGACACATGATGATGATAAACTAATCCCTTTAGCTGTGAGGAGTTGGTAGCTCTTAACACATGATGATGATGAAAGAATCCCTTTAGCTTTGAGCAAGTCTGTCTTGACAGTCCATAGTCTCTCTGACAAATGCACAGGTTCTTCAAAGTTGTCCAACTGAGGCAACCCAGGGACTCATATAAGGTCTGAAAGGTATGAATGTGTAAGGTGGAGGTTTATGGATGCATATTTAGTCCCTGAAGGATGGCATTCCAGTGTGCCAGTATCCCAGGATTAACACATCCTACCAGGAGCACAGCATACATTTCTAGGATTTCAAAGTCAGATATGTTGACCCATCCGCAATGAAGGCACATCTAGCATGCCCTTCGTCATTTATCACGTGAAAATGCATGTTTCGTGTATTCATAACCACGAAGCTGTAGATACATGGATTTTTATCTACAAGGATTTTTGCAATATTAACTAATGGATTTGCCATACTACGATAACAGTAGGTTATAAGCGAACATTGATGGAAGTCCCCCATACATTTTCCTTCTTTACTGATGAAGCTTTTCAAGTTATTATAAACAGTTTAACAAGTTTTCACCAACATAGTTCACAATTTTATAGAAAACTCATAGAACTATAAAAGAACTACTGCTAATGTTTGTTTACAACAAACTGTTACCATGACGCAGTTAACCAGTTGTATATCCTTGCGTTTAGAGATTCGTGCTATAATCCCCATTCTTGCAGTTGTTATATTACATTTGACCCGCTCTGCGATGACGTGGTATAGAGTGCTTCTCTGACGGTCGAGGTTTCGAATTCGATTCCACCACAGAAAAATGTGCATCCGGACCGTTTAGAAAGCAACGGCAAACTACTAAACGTATTATATTTTATATAAATAAACAATTACTACATCTAAAACTTAGAATATCATGGAAGGAAAAAATCAGAAACTCAGATATTATAAACACATTGAAGATTCCAGAGTGTTGGTTACTAAACACAATAACAAAAAGAAAACTACGCTTGTTTGGTAATATAAAGAGACACAACTGTTTATAACGACACATAATGGAGGGAAGAGTACCAGAGAAGAGGAGAACGGACAGACCAAGAAGACGAGAGACTGATGACATTAAAGATTACATAACACATCGCTAGAAAATACAAGCCACATCGCCCAAGACAGAGAGGGGTTCAGAGAGTTCATTGGGAAGACAACGTTCTGGAAGGAATACGTCACTTGGGAGCCGCGTTAGCGCAGTGGTTAGCGCACTAGCTTCGCATATGAGTGGTCCTGGGTTCATTCCCCAGCTGAGGCGGAAATGTTTTCAGATCGCAACGGCTCCCAAGTCGACCCAGCCTTAAATGGGTACCGGATTAATCCGGGAAGTAAAGACTGCGAGGGAAAGGAGATGGCTACTACCCTCATTTGCAGAGCCTGTGAAATGTGAGATCGCTAACATCTCACACCCCTACGGCATTAATAAATGCTATGGGTTACTTTACTTTACGTCACATGACAACAAAGGTGACCGTGGTATCTTCGTAAATTTATTTCTTCGATTAGGATTCCACTTCTCAGCGTATGCAATGTCATCATACGTAGTCTCCTACACAGAGGAGGAAATATGTAGTTGATGAATTTCTGTTAAGCTTCCACAAGAGAAAATTGTCACTACATTAGTATGTCATCCCGCCCGTGTGTTGCCAGGGCCCGAAAGGAGAGCAAAGAATAGCAACACTGTTTACCTTCCACGCATGTTGTAAAAGGCGACTAAGGAGGCTGTGGGATGGAGTTGGCTGTCCCATCCTATATAGGGTCAGTGACCCAAAGCCATTCTGAAGTCGGATGTGTCAGGCCGAAAGGCGCAGATATCGCAGCAATGCTGTAAACCATGGCACAACGTATTCCGTTCTCCGGACTAGATCCTGCTAATCTGCAGGAGTTTGTGAACGAACTAAGGGAAGAAGAAGAAGAAGTATGTCATCCCCCATCGAGACCAACTCCTTGAAGTGGTGATCTAGCTTAGTCCCGCCAACAGAGGCTGGAAACTAAGATTGATCGGGCTGTTTCCTATTTCGTGCAGTTCCACAGTTCTACCCAAGTAAGCACATGTGCTGAAGTCGGCGATACTAGGTCAATAGGTGCACTCCAATTATAGTACCACGGGAAACGCAATACATATACCAGTCACATAAAAACCGATATGGTATTCGTGCTGTGGATCTTCCTAGGCAGGTGCAGTGCCGGACTCTGAACCTCGACAGAGTCCACACTCAGCTACTAGAGATCCCTCTCGACCGTTCACAAGACCCAAAAGACGGCAGAGGCAAATTACAGAAAGAAACAAAGAAGTCTATTCTGCAGAACTGTCACCAGTAAGAATATTTGTGAGAGACGTCCTGACATAACGACACAGCCCTGCAAACAAAGATATATGGAAGCAAAGAAGAGTTTCAGACAACATTGGGGTTCATCCATAAAACTTGCATGTGTGTGTTGACAACAAATAACGAACACAAGAAAGAAAGTGTGTTATCTACTACGAACTTTCTGTTGCTCGATGAATGATCTAGTAATCCCCTAGTGATTCGTTCTTACTTCCCGCATGTGGGATCGGTGGAATGATAAACGCATTCATAATATTTGCTCATGCATAGCATCAACACTCCAGCCTATTTGGAATAAATTAAATTTCACCTTTAAGATTGGAATTTACACATCTTGATGAGCAATTTTACAAGGCATTATTCAGCAAAAAATATTTCCATCAACATTTTAAAGTTTGCTGACATTTCAACTGGCCGTGATATCGTGTGCAAATCATACAATAAATAAGATAAATCATCGCTAGTATGAAGAAATCTACCAAGGAGTTTATTACTAGATTAGAAATCTACCAAGGAGTTGATTACGAGTTTAGAAATCTACCAAGGAGTTGATTACGAGTTTAGAAATCTACCAAGGAGTTGATCACGAGTTTAGTAATCTATCAAAAAGTTTATTACGAGTTTAGAAATCTACCAAGGAGTTGATCACGAGTTTAGTAATCTATCAAAACGTTTATTACGAGTTTAGAAATCTACCAAGGAGTTGATTACGAGTTTAGAAAACTACCAAGGAGTTGATTACGAGTGCAGAAATCTACCAAGGAGTTGATTACGAGTTTAGAAATGTTCCAAGGGGTTGATTACAACTTTAGAAATATACTTTTCTACTGAAATAGTGACCGTCTAAGTCGAGTTAAAATGCTCAAGTAATTATGATCAAAAGACTGAGAGATAATTTCTTTTGACATAACATCGCAACCCGGAAAACTAATACTTGTTAGTCGACCAGATCACATTTTGGCTGATTTGGCTAAACATCTAAATTATTTAAATTTACAGACAAAAAAACTATTTGCACAAATTGCTGGCACTTCAAATTATTCCAGAAGAAACACAGTGTGCAAAAGCGTTACCGTTCTGAAGGATATAATGAGTGGGTGGAGATAAAGTGTAAATGTATACCAACAGACAGAGACTTCTTCTTTCATTTCCTAGTAATGTCTACATCTGTTGTGTTGTTTCTTGTGTAAATTGGACAGGTTTTTCCATATTTTGTTTTGTACCACAATATATAATATACACCGACGTCTCAAACAACCAATATGTGCACAGTAACTTGGTGTAGTTTCCACGTTCTAGGAGAATATATTCTGTATTTTACTTTGATTTATATTGATTTGTTTTACCTCACATATACTTTTCTGTGTTACCAATACATATTTTGTACAAATAGCTGGTTAGACTATTGTGTCCAGTTTGGAGTAGAAATATGACTACCGGTTCTTGTGACAAAGAAAACATTGTAAGACGTTCTGCAATTCAAATCAGACTGAATCCAGTGGAAAAACACCAAAAAAGTAACAGTTCATATAGCAAGATGAACAAAAATAAGTAGAAGTGATACCAAAATGAGACATAAAGCAACACAACAACGAGATACAGGAACAGAAAACATAACAACGAGACACAGGAACATACAACATAACAACGAGATACAGGAACAGAAAACATAACAACGAGATACAGGAACAGAAAACATAACAACGAGATACAGGAACATAAAACATAACAACGAGATACAGGAACAGAAAACATAACAACGAGATACAGGAACATAAAACATAACAACGAGATACAGGAACAGAAAACATAACAACGAGATACAGGAACAGAAAACATAACAACGAGATACAGGAACATAAAACATAACAACGAGATACAGGAACATAAAACATAACAACGAGATACAGGAACATAAAACATAACAACGAGATACAGGAACAGAAAACATAACAACGAGATACAGGAACAGACAACATAACAACGAGATACAGGAACAGACAACATAACAACGAGATACAGGAACAGACAACATAACAACGAGATACAGAAACAGACAACTGATTGATTATTATATATATATATATGTGTGTGTGTGTATATATATATATATATCAGAGAGATTGTTAAAAACCACCGGCCTTACCATGGCATCCCAACCCCTCTCCCCCGGTTCCCTTTTCACCTTGCAAAAAAATGTCAAACTTTTTCACACTTTCTCTTATCACGTCCGCCTCACTCTTACTCTACCATTCTTTCTACATTTTCCCCATTACTCTTCCATACTCCCATGCTTACTACCATCTCTTTCGCCATCTGTTTTCTTTTCTCTTCCCTCTTCTAACAAACGCATATTGCCTTCCCTCTATCTCTATATGCAAACCTGTGCTGTCGATACGTTGATGAACCAGAAGAGTCGCAAGTGTAGCGATCAAACTAACACAAATGAGAACGTTGCGGCAAAGTTGTAATAATGACACAAAATAAAATAGTTATATTAAGATTATTGGTTTTCCCAGTCACACACATGCGGCTGCGGGACCTGAACTTTAAACAAGATAATCGCCCGTGTGTTTCCGTGGCCCGAAAGGGGAGCAAAGAATAGCAACACTGTTTACCTTCCACGCATGTCGTAAAAGACGACTAAGGAGGTTATGGGACGGAGTTGGCTGTCCCATCCCATATAGGGTCAGTGACCCAAAGCCATGCTGAAGTCGGATGTGTCAGACCGAAAGGCGCAGATATCGTAGTAATGCTATAAACCATGGCACAATGCATTCCGTTCTCCGGACTACATCCTGCTAATCTGCAGGAGTTTGAGAACGAACGCAGAAGAAGAAGAAGAAACAAGACAATATCAAGAAGGATAAATTCATTTGAAATGAAATGCTACAGGAAGATTCTGTGAATATCATGCACAGAGATAAAGAAGAACATGGAACTTTTGAAAATACTGAAATTAAATGAAGGCTGGCTACTAAATACTATCATAAGAAGAAAGATACAGTTTTTTTGACACTTAAAAAGACGTGGCATGGAAGGCTAATTCTTGAGGGTAGAGCACCAAGAAGTCGATGGTCGATCGATATCGAAGAATGCATGAACATGTCTCAAGTCAATGCAGGCTTGCGCGTCTAGGACAGAGAAGCTTTCGGCGTATCCACGCTGAATACAGCTTTCTGGAAAGAATATGTCACTTGATAACTTGATACAAAAAGGACGCTTTGAGAGTTCACGTCCATTTATTTTGAGAGTTTATTTTTGTTGAATATAAAAACCACCACCGAAGTCGGATGTGTCGGGCCATCGGCGCAAATAAAACGGCGACACAACGCATTTCCATTCTCTGGACTACATGCTGCTTTAATTCTAGAATGGATCATGATCCAGCTACAAGAGAGGTACAGCAGGAGTTTGAGAATGATCGCTTAGAAGAAGAAGAAGAATATAAAACCAATGTTATTAATTGAAGAATATATATATATTCGGCATAGTATTTATATGTTCACCAATATTTAAAACGGTTTATCGAATGGAAAAAAACCCTTCCATTACATAATATTATTTTCTAAATAAAATGATAAGAGACAAATATCATGGAAATAAACAAAGTAGTGTCACAGGATACTGTATATGGGATGTATATTCACAGACATCGGAAAATTATGCACAGACAAACATAGTGACACATCAATTATCGCTATGATTACTCAACCACAAGGGCATGGTGGAAGTCAAGAGACAGATGATAAACAGTAATTTATTATAAAAATTTGCTGTCAATGACTGACATGGACGCTGACAGCAGCCCAGCAGAGAAAACTTATGTCTGAGATGAAATTCCTGAGAAAAGCCCCAAGAGTGGCCAAATTAGACAAAATAAGAATTGACGAAATCTTGAGAATAATCGGTATAAGACCATGCACAGAATACATCGAGAAACAAATAATAAAATGGTTTGGACACCTTATGAGAATAAACCATAAACAACTACCGACAAGAATATATAACATGAGAAGATCCAGATACAAGGCCAGAGGAAAACCTAGAAGAAGATGGATAGAGAATATCAAGACAACCCTAAACAAATATGGATTTAACACAACCAAGGCGACACATTTGGACTTAGACAACTAAAGTTCCCTACGCTTAACAGCAAGATTGGATATTCGGACCATCATCCACCTGGGGGATAGATAATAGACAATATCTGGAGATTGGTGGGGTTCAAATCTGTAGATATGTGGGAGGTTGGTTTGGAAAGTGGTTCATACATCCTTAAACCCTTCCTAAAGAAACCAGAACATGACACATGGCATTCAGTGCTAGAAAACAAACCCAAAAATTATGTAACCTTTAATCGTATCCCTAAAGAAAGAACACCAAAACGCCCACGAGACAGAAAGAAGAAATAAATGGCCTTTTTCAGGAAATCCCCTCCCTCCCCTCCCCCCAATCACTTTACCAAAAGCATATGCATGCCCCTGGTGTGACTGTATTGTTTCATACCTGTTTTCCGCCAGTCTTGTCGGTTGAGACAGGAGAGTAAAAGATACCACCACTTTTACCTTTGGTGCATGTTGTAAGAGGTGACTAAGGAAGTTAGGAGTTTGATTTTGTTGTCTCATACACCATATGGGATTAAAGTGATCCAGAAGTCATGCTGAAATCGGATGTATCAGGTAGATAGCGCAGCTATGCTGTAAACTATGACACCACGCATTTTATTCTCCGGACTATAACGTGCTAACGAAGTTTGAGAATGAACGGAGAAGAAGAAAGAACGATACATTTTTTCAACGAAGGTATCGTCATTTTTCCTGCCATTGAGGTACTTTGAGGAAATGTTGAGTTAGATAAGGTATATTGAGGAAATGTTGAGTTAGACAAGGTATATTGAGGCAATGTGAGACAATGGTGAGTTAGACAAGGTATATTGAGGCAATGTGAGACAATGCTGCGTTAGACAAGGTATATTGAGGCAATGTGAGACAATGCTGAGTTAGACAAGGTATATTGAGGCAATGTGAGGCAATGCTGCGTTAGACAAGGTATATTGAGGCAATGTTGAGTTAGACAAGGTATTTTAAGGCAATGATGAGTTAGACAAGGTATATTGAGGCAATGTGAGACAATGCTGAGTTGGACAAGGTATATTGAGGAAATGTTGAGTTAGACAAGGTATATTGAGGAAATGTTGAGTTAGACAAGGTATATTGAGGCAATGTGAGGCAATGCTGAGTTGGACAAGGTATATTGAGGAAATGTTGAGTTAGACAAGGTATATTGAGGAAATGTTGAGTTAGACAAGGTATATTGAGGTAATGTGAGGCAATGCTGAGTTAGACAAGGTATATTGAGGCAATCTGAGGCAATGCTGAGTTAGACAAGGTATATTGAGGCAATGATGAGCTAGACCAGGTATATTGAGAAAATGCTGAGTTAGACCAGGTATATTGAGAAAATGCTGAGTTAGACCAGGTATATTGAGGCAATGTGAGGCAATGCTGAGTTAGACAAGGTATATTGAGGCAATGTGAGGCAATGCTGAGCTAGACCAGGTATATTGAGGCAATGCTGAGCTAGACCAGGTATATTGAGAAAATGCTGAGTTAGACCAGGTATATTGAGGAAATTTTGAGTTAGATCAGGTATATTGAGAAAATGCTGAGTTAGACAAGGTATATTAAGGAAATGAAGAATTAGACAAAGTATATTGAGGCAATGGTGAGGTAGGCCTGTATTTTCTGTTTCAGAAACGGCATCACCATTCTCCTTCTTCACTTTCACTGGAAATGTTATGCCTATTACCTTAGTCTCGGTCAACTTAAATACAAATTTTCTCTCCAGATGAACTTGAAAAGGAACCTCGACTCACCTGACTAGGAAGCTAGTGTCCTAGCACTAACGCTACCCCGATTCCAATCCTGTATCAAAGGCAACTATTAAATGGAATATCACTTACTGTCATTAACTAGCTAAAACTAATGGCTCTCATGTTATACCTGCGGTTATGCTTTATATATCTCTTCAATCTATGATGTACAGACAGTAGACCCATATCTTGTTGTGATCTATTTACCATCAACATTATATATAAGTGCCTATGTGTGATTACCAGTTATGTGTGGGTAATTTACAAGCGTGCCCCGTAACAGTTATTTTTCCTCTGTCAACTTGCAATGTTCATGACCTACTACATCCTGGCTTCTTGAGCTGAACCAGTTGTAAACCTAATACAGTCTGCGGGGCACATCAAGATCATTAGTTACGTTACCGGCAAGCCAGGTTGAATGAAGAATAATATAAGTAAGAGACCCTGAGCTGATACCGTTGGCTGTAAAGACATCTGTACAGAATTTAAACAAGCCTTCATTCGTTACGTTTTTTTATTATTGTCGTGATTTTCATAAGTCACTATATATATATATATATATATATATATATATATATATATATATATATATATATATATATATATATATATATATATATATATATATATATATATATATATATATATATATATATATACTTGGTCATTTGCACAGAATATCAAGACAGAACAACGAAATGCAGGGGAAAAAATAAAGTATCATCCTTTCAGGTCAATACTACTTTCTGTACACAAGTCTTCACTGAAACCTGCTCAGTTAGTACTATTTGGTATCTGGAAGGACTAAACATAAAATCTTTGTGGCCAATTCCCACATGGAAAAAGAATGCGCCGCGTATCGCAGTGGTTAGCGCACTGGATTCGCATACGAGTGGTTCTGAGTTCATTCCCCAATTGAAACGGAAATGTTTGTCAGATCGCAATGGCTTACGATCGACCCAACCTTAATTAGGAACCGGATTAATCCGGCAAGTAAAGACTACGAGGGAGACGAGATGGCTTGCGTGCTCATATAGCATAGCCACTGAAATGTGGGATCGCTAACATCTTACACCCCTAAAGTATTAACAAATGCTACGGGTTAGCTTTACTACATTACTTTTACAGTGAAACTCTTCAAACCGCCGATCCAACAAGGTTGCCCGCCACTGACCTAAACATACTGTGTTTATAATCGAATACTACTGATTCATATTGTGATTAAGCTAAAAATTAACCCACTTGAAATTACTAAATGAACATGCTTGAACGTGCGTAATCGCGGGTGTTGAGAATCCGCGTCCATTTCAAGCAAAAGAAGTCGGCTGCACGAAGTCGCTAGCAAAGAGTTCATTTCTATAGTACTCTTCATCTTTCTATAGTACTCTTCACCTTTTCTTAAATCACCTTTAGGTGCTTTCCAGTGGACGGGAGTCCATATTATGTAACTTGTGTATGTGCAGCATGTGTGTCACTTTTAGACGATAATATTAATGGTTTCATGAAAAACATTCTTTAGAAGAATCATAACACTGATACGAGAGGGAAGTCGTGGACGGGACGTGCTGCGGATGTCATACAAAGCATGTGCAGATTGCAAGATGTGGCAGCAGATGAGGAATGGATAGGTCTACCCACAGATTTCGAAATGCGTTTGACAGTAGTAATAACACTTAGCAGGAAATGCAGAGAATGATGTCCCACGGCTGTGGAGAAGGAAGTGCAGGCTGTGATTAGTGTGAATGTCAAAGAGGGGGGTGTGATTATATACACTGATGGATCTGTTATTAGACATGTTTGCAGTGCTTGGCCCTTCACAGCTCAGTTCACAGGTAAAAAGATCAGGGAGGAAAGCAACTACGACTTTGCTCTGACTACGTATAGCATGACCACGGAGATATGACGGTGGCCAGGGCATTTGAGTGGGTAGGCACACAGAAGGCAACGCTGCTCAGCATCTTGAGTGACTCTATGAGTATGATTAGGAAGGTACAAGTGGGTTTCTTCAGCGATAAGTGAATTGAGGCTTTGGGAAAGGCGAGGTTGAAAGTAGGTACATTCATTTTCGTGCCGGGACATGTGGGTGTTCGAGGTAATAAAAGAGCAGATCAACTGGCATCAAGCGCGATTGTGGCACAGAGCGATGGGGCAATAGATCGAGCTGACGTTTTGAACTCCATAAGAGTTATAGCACGCGAGAGTTAGACTAGTGCGGATGATGATTCCTTTTTGATGCCAGTATTAAAGATCAGGGTTTGAAATGTGGTGTTGCTAGAAGTGAACATTTTGTAGGCGCAGAAGAATGATGGTCAACCAGCATAGGGCTGGTATTGTAAGTAAGTAGAAGTGTAATGGCAGATGTACTCATGGAGAGATCGGAGCAACTATGGCCGTGTCCAGTTTCCAACGATGATGACCCGACGACTAATTAACTTAACACTGGTACATTCATCTAGAATGTCAAGGGGTGGGATTGTTAACATTGAAATCCTCTTCATCTCACTTCTGCGTTAATTCTCAAACTCCCACTGGATCTCCCACTTGTAGCAGCACAATGACCCTATTAGATTTCCAGCAGGATGTAGTGAAAAGAGTGGAAATGCGTTGTGACGCCATTTTATGTGCGCCAATGACCCGACATATCCGTCTTCGGCGAATTTAAATCCTCAAATAGTATTTAACATTCACCGAGAATGTAAATAGATGTAAAGCATTGTTAACATTTACATCCTCAAATAGTATCTATAGTTGTCTATTTGTCTGTTTGCGTTGACTCTCAATGATCCTGCTCAATTGTTCTTGTGACTACATGAATGTATTGGGATTAAATTGTTCAATTTAGGTTTAGCACACTCGCTTACAGCGTGCCTTTGGTTCACCTAGGTTTCCATAGCATATGAGACAACCTCCCAATCTGTTTACAGGCAGATGACGCTGTATCATATCTTTGTCGTGACTGTTTACTATTCGTTATGGTTTTTTTGTTCTTAACTGTTTTTGTTGTCTTGATAAAGGTCCCAATTGGACCGACACGTTGACAATTGTATTTGTTATTTTTTTATTGTTATTTTCTATATTTTATTATTTAATATTGATCGTTTTCTAGTAACCTATTTACTTTATTTGCATTTACCCCTGTTTACTACCCACGAGATTCTTGGGCTTTAACGGTCATTAGGTCATTATGTATATGGGGTGAGTTGTCGGCGAGGAAACGGTAGGTAGAGTTTAGACTTAAGTTGATTTCGTCCATTTTTAACAAGGTGTTCCGCTGTCAGTGAACTGATATCGAGTAATTGGAAGGTATATCTCCTGGTATTAAAAAAGAAGACTAAATCCTTTATCATCTGAGAAACTGATTTCTGTAAGCCTACAGGATACGCTCGGCAGTTCAACACATATCGTGAACACATGATTCAAGTTTGAGTTTTGTTTCTCTGCAGCCTGGAACGATTAGCATTCCTACCATTTGTTTCTCGATGCCACTTATTTCTGGAAGATCACGAACATAATAAGATGCAATAGGCCTACACGAAAGGGTTTTAGGAAAATAAATTATGTTCCCTGTACCTTTCATTCTTTAACTTGTCACCTCATTTATTTTACCATGCCACTCAAGTATTAAGGAAATGCCAAGCATATGTGCTTACAAATGATTGCCTTTCCAGCGGTCGATATATTTTCATACGCTTGCCATTCATAACCCAATGCCATTCTGTAATAACAGCATGTGTTTGTGAGCTGTTGTTTTGTTTTATATAAGGTGTTCCATTTATCTGGCCCTAGGAAGAAGCATTTTGATATCGTTCAGCGATAGACCTTCAACGAGTGATAGTCAACAGTTTCGTAAGGATGCCTCTATTTGCCAGCAGCCTGGAGTAGGTCGTGGTTGTATTCAGTCCAGGTGTTTGTTAAGTTGAACATGTGTGTGAAGACGGAAGATGATACAATGGTCTTTCCTACCCAGGAGAGTGATGTCTTGAGGATTTGGGCTGGTCATATATTTGTAGGATTTTTCCAACGTTTCCCATGGAACATCTGTTCAGCCAAGAATATCTGTTTACAGACTTCCACATCATTTTAACTGTGTTTGTTTGTGTGTATATCTGCTCTTATCTTGCTTGCTTCTTTGATATTCCGCCTACTTTGTCACTGTCAGTTGTGCTTTAAAGGCTAGGAATCCACTGCATAAAAATATTAACTTCATGAGACATAAGCAGCTGATAATTAAGGTTATATATTTTAATTAACTCAGTCTTACAATGTTCCCCACATTTTAGATTTCGAAGAACGGACATAGTCTCTATAACTTACAATATTTTGAACTTTTGATGGAAACATAAAAAATGTCTTCACTTGGCACAATGCTACTTCTAGTTCTGTTATTTCAGCTTCATAACTATATCATATCTCCTCACAAGCATTAAACAACTCATCAGATGTTATGGCTGGCTATTCCATATAGATACCATACCCTGCATTAAGGGTATAAGTAAACAAACTAGATTTACGACGCAGACTATTTAGGCTAGTTTTGTATATTTTGCACACAAAGAAAATAATCTAAACAAAACAAAACACTTGAGCAAAATTCATGAGATTTCACTGCGTTATTTACATGGCGATAAACATATTTATTTAAATTTAATTACAAGAAACATAAATATTTTTCAACGGAGAAGTATAATCACTGCAGATCTCATATCAAGTGGGCTGCGTGACTTAGCATCTTGGATTTGAAGTCGCACATCATGAGATGTTTTGTATTGCAGGGATGAGCTAATCAACAAAATAAACCAATGAAAATCCATTGTTTCGTTTCATTGGTATATCCAGGGATTATGTCATTTGTGCTATTTTTAAAGCTTGTAGTGGAAGTGGGGGGATGGGATGTGTCTCAGAAACTTTCTTTTATATTCAGAAATCTCAAAGTCTCTTTGGGTGTACAATTATTTGAGCAAATGTTTCTCAGAAGGGGAATGGTGCAACAATACTGAACGTGTTGTTATGAGGCATTGTTTCGCTAGGAGACTGAACGTGTTGTTAATATACTGAGCGTATTGTTATTAGACTGAGTATGCTTCTGGGAGACTGATAGTACTTCTACGAGACCATCAGTACTTCTACGAGACTGAGTGGGCTTCTACGAGTCCATCAGTACTTCTACGAGACTGATAGTACTTCTACGAGTCCATCATTACTTCTACGAGACTGATAGTACTTCTACGAGACCATCAGTACTTCTACGAGACTGATAGTACTTCTACGAGACCATCAGTACTTCTACGAGACTGATAGTACTTCTACGAGACCATCAGTACTTCTACGAGACTGAGAGTGCTGCTGCGAGCGAGTCTAGGAGTTTTGATACAAAACAAATACACATTTTGTGATAGACTCAAACACATACTTCGTAGTTTTAGAGCAATATCTCATCTATTGATGACGAGATCTGTATCGATTACGGCTTCCATCTTCTATCCCATGAGAATATTCAACATGTCTACAACGAACTATTTGTGTAAGTTCTCTTTGCTGAGACTTTCCAGCATCCAATTGTATATTTGTTTATTATTCTAGTTGTTATTTATCTGTGTACCTCCCCTTACAACATCAATAAATTCCTCAATTTCCATTCGTTGCCTACTACGACATACCTGGAAAAAATACAGCGGTATTATTCTTTGAACCCAAAACTTGAGATCCGGTCCCCGATTGTCCCACTGGTGTCTTGATTTTAATTTCTAGTCCAGTGTCTGCTAGATTTTTCTACTTGATCTATTATAATTCTTTAATAATTGAACACTAAGGTAAAAGAAGGAACACAATCTAACTTAGAAGGCATAGGTAAGATATTCACACGGACAAATGCGACAGACATTTATACCACACCAATATAGAGAAAATCATGGGGTACTATTACATCTAATATTCCAGTTGACTCGTATCTTGATCTTATCTCCAACTTGAATGTAGTTAATGCGCTCTAATCTGAAAATAAATCGACTTGTTTAAAACAAATTAACATCATCTTAAAATTAAACCAATATTTTACAGAATTGGAAGAACGTAAACAAGTTGGAAAACCAATATTTTACATAATTGGAAGAACGTTGGAAATACTCTGCGATAAGATCTATCTATGCTTCTTCAGCGCCGAATACATTGCATTGGACAGAAACCACAACTCTCCAGTTCGAGCGAAGTAATGCTACTGGATGTAATTTTTGCATATTGTTGAGACCCATAGATATACTCTCTTTAATGGTTGTTCTGCAAAGAGTCTCTTTTGGTCTTACTCTTTTTCTTTTATAATCTGGTACACATTGTAATGTTTGCAGTGGCAGCAGGCAAGATTCAGAGGGGTTAAATTAATTCAAGCATATCCTTGACATGTGATCGCGAAAGAGCCCACCAACATTGATCGATGACCAGAAAAACATTCCACGGTAACCACTACAATTACTGTCAGGACAGCAGCATAATCGATTAACCTATTTAACTAGAACTATGGTGCCATATTGTACGATGATGGAGAGGTCAGACGGGCCAGTCTCGTAAACATAACTCGGTCGAATTTCATCGTAGTTTAAAAGCTAATCATTCACAGTGTAGTGGTGATGCTATTTAGTGTATTTGTGGCACGTAGACATTCCACAATATTTACAACCTAGTATATTTTGTTCGGCTGTATTGTGGTGTGGTAAAGTGCGAATTTGTGACTGTCAAGGCACAGGGTTAAAAACCGGCTGCATGAAATTAAGCATTCAGACATTTCAGAAAGCAATGGATAACTACTGAACGTATTTTGATTGCTTATAAAATTATTACAGCCAAAAAAAAAATGCTCATGACTATTCTTACGGAAGACGTTGTGCATGGATTACAAGAAACATGACCTCCACTGTTTATTCCGGTGCAAAGCGCTGATATAACAAATTTGGACAAACGTCCGCGGTTGAAAAAAGTGTACATCATAATAAGAGGTATGATTTACTTAACCAATTGATGAGGTGATAGCTACATCCTGACTATCATCTGGTACCAATTTTTTTAGACATTCAACATTAGTTGTACATCTCAACAAGTTATGATTCAGTTATAATTGATTGTATAATGCAATAATGCAAGGATGCTAATATAATCACCTTCATCGTTTGCCACACAATACTGAATCATCATCAGGAGACATATTCTTTCCAGAACGTAGTCTTACCAATGGATCTCTTCAATTATCTGCGGTCTTGAGCAAGTTGTCCCGCCTCTTTTAGTGACATGCGCAGGCATTCTTTAATATCTTTTGTCCAACAGTGTCTTCGGACGGCCTTTGTCCCTGTTGTTTTCTATCATCCCTTCTAGTAACACTCTCTCCATGCCGTCGTGTCTCTTAATGTGACCCAAAAAAACTAGCTTTTTCTTTAATATGGTGTTCAGGATCAGGAGCCAGCCTTCCTGGACGTTAATTGTTCTTAACACCTTCTGGTTGTTTTCCTTGCTGTCCATGGTATTCTCAGAACTCTTCTATAGCACTTTAATTCAAATGATGTTATTCTCTTGGCCACTGATTTATTTAGTGCCCATGCTTCACATCCATATGTCGCCACAGGAAACACACACGGTCGTAGTAAATACAATTTGGTTCTAATGTTAGTACACTGCTATAGTTTCTTTAGTTGTTTTAATTTTGGCAGCGACATTGCTGTTTTTCTCGTAATCTCAGCTGCGCAATCGCCGTTTATATTCGTTCCTAAATAATCAAAATGTGTCACTTCTTCCAAATTGCACTTCTCAATATTAATTTTGTGTCTTGATTCAGTTTTTTCAGTTGCCATTATTTTTGTCTTTTCATATTTAAGAACAAGCTTTGCTGTAAGCTGAACTTTTTGGGTTGACTTAATTATGTTCAGTAGGTCGTGTTCGTTTGTTGTTAATAGCACTGTGTCGTCTGCATATCTAATTTCTGGTATCTGCAGCCCTCCTATATTTATGGCTCTGAAATCAGGCTTCATTGTTTCTTGTCTCACGTTTCTCATTATATATTCCGCATAAATATTGAACAAGTATGGAGACAAGGTACATCCTTGTCTTACTCCTTTATGTACATCGAACAACTCTGATCTCGTACCCTCCACTTTTACCTCTGCTTCTTGGTCTTTATACAGCTCTGCTATTAGTTGTGCAGTGTGTTTTGGTAAACCCATGTCAGTACTGCATGCTTCGCTATATTAATAAGCCAGTTGCTGTATGATAACTATCGTTACTGAGACTTACGTGATCCATTCAATTAAGAAATACATGCTGCTAAAATCGATTCAGTCCTAGAAATTAAGCCTGATAAAGATTCAACGTTTCCGTCAGCCGCTATTGGCGTTAATGCTCTGGAACTACTGAATTTGTTATGTAAAGTTCTGACGAACGTGCTCATAGTTCTTCAAATTGTATGATTTTGTTCTCTTTAGTTCTTTAGTTCATCCTTCTTTTGAGCATGTTTTATTCTAGTCAATTCCGAATACATGCATCAGTAACAGATAGAGAGAGAGAGACAAAGAGAGAGAAAGGGTGGGGAGAAATAACAGGTGTCACTGGAAATCGCGAAATCATCATCATTTTCTGTCACAATGATTGTACTGTAACCTACCTGGGACGGTGACTTAATCCCTTTTTACATGAGCCTGTGACTTAATCCCTTTGTACCTGAACGCGGACGTAATCCCTATGTTAAATTACGACATCGATTTAGATAAACGGTAAATATACGTTGAGTTAGGAACCAGCAGCACGGCAGCTTTCCCATACGTGCTCAGATATCTAGTAAGTGGCTGACCGGAAATAGCATGATTGACCAGAAATACCATGATTGTCGTCGTCGTCTATAACACTTTTCTCATAAAAATAAATTCAGGTAGGAAGCAAACAGATAAATTAATTCTTGAGACTAACAGGAATTGAACCAGTCCGTTCTGACGGCACCAAATCGCCTGGCAACTAGAGTAAACGAGTTTTTTCCGCGCTTGACTAACCGCATCTCCAAATAAAAAGATGCGATTTGCACCCTCGGATTACCCAACAGCCTTCGACGGAGTAATAACACTCAATAGAGAGTGCAGGGAATGGTGTCCGACAGTGGTCGAGTCGGAGGTGCTCGCTCTGATCAGTGAGAATTCCAGGGAAGGTGATATAATTATATATACAGATGGGTCGGTTGAGAGACACATCAGGAGTTCCTGGGCTTTCACGGCTCAAAATGGGGAGAGACTATCAGAGAGGAAAATGGTGCATTCGTTCAGACGACAAGCAGCTTGACAATGGAGATTCTGGCGGTGACCAAAGCTTTGCAATGGGTCTGCTCACAGACTGTCTGCGAGCATGCCCGTATCCTCAGTGACTCCATGAACATGATTGTGAAAGTTCAGACGGGGTACGTTCGAGAACAGTGGCTGGATGCAGTGAATAATTCCTGTGTGCGTACAGTGACTTTTATTTTTGTGCCGGGACACGCGGGAGTCCGGGGTAATGAAAGAGCAGATAGGTTGGCCGCCCACGCTGCTACTACGGCTGTTGGAGGAGCGATGGATCGGGCAGACATTTTGAATGCCCTACGCACGAACAAATGACTGTACAAGTGACGATGACTCTTGTTCCATGATTATAATAAAGAACTTGGTTTGAAATGTGGTGTCGCTAGAAAGGAGAGTTTTTGTGGGCGATAAAGAATGATGGTCAATCAACAACGTACTGGGACTGTCAGTCAACGTGTAATGGCGGATACACTCAAGGAAAGATCTGAGCACCTATGGACTTGTCCGGAGTGCAATGACGATGATCCAACCTATAACTAACTAACTAAAGATGCGATTTTGTCAGAACATTCAAACTGCGTACTCATGTCACTTAGAACGGACTAACCGAGACAAGGACTATTACAACAACAACGAACATACGTAGAAGTATTGAAGTGTACAATTATTGAAGTATCCTCAGTAACACAAACATATAACATCCATATTCGTTCTACAAGTGCCAATATGTCTTCTTGTAAGCATAAATAACATATAGACAGTACAATTTTGCTTCAAATAATTGCTTATACAAGTAAATTCAAGTAGGAAGCAAGAGGATAAATTAAACAGTTGAACAGGAAATATCAAGCTAAGTTACCCGTTTTATTAGAAACTTTATATGACTAATATTTAGCTCATCTAACCTGCAAGTATCATCTAACCTGCAAGTATCATCTAACCTGCATGTATCATCTAACCTTCATGTATCATCTAACCTGCAAGTATCATCTAACCTGCATGTATCATCTAACCTTCATGTATCATCTAACCTGCAAGTATCATCTAACCTGCAAGTATCATCTAACCTGCATGTATCATCTAACCTTCATGTATCATCTAACCTGCAAGTATCTAACCTGCAAGTATCTAACCTGCATGTATCATCTAACCTGCATGTATCATCTAACCTGCAAGTATCATCTAACCTGCATGTATCATCTAACCTGCAAGTATCATCTAACCTGCAAGTATCATCTGACCTGCAAGTATCATCTAACCTGCAAGTATCATCTAACCTGCAAGTATCATCTAACCTGCAAGTATCATCTAACCTGCAAGTATCATCTAACCTGCAAGTATCATCTAACCTGCATGTATCATCTAACCTGCAAGTATCATCTAACCTGCAAGTATCATCTAACCTGCAAGTATCATCTAACCTGCATGTATCATCTAACCTGCATATATCATGTAACCTGCAAGTATCATCTAACCTGCATGTATCATCTAACCTGCAAGTATCATCTAACTTGCAAGTATCATCTAACCTGCAAGTATCATCTAACCTGCATGTATCATCTAACCTGCATGTATCATCTAACCTGCAAGTATCATCTAACCTGCATGTATCATCTAACCTGCAAGTATCATCTAACCTGCAAGTATCATCTAACCTGCAAGTATCATCTAAAATGCATGTATCATCTAACCTGCATATATCATGTAACCTGCAAGTATCATCTAACCTGCATGTATCATCTAACCTTCATATATCATGTAACCTGCAAGTATCATCTAACCTGCATGTATCATCTAACCTGCAAGTATCATCTAACCTGCAAGTATCATCTAACCTGCATATTTCATGTAACCTGCAAGTATCATCTAACCTGCAAGTATCATCTAACCTGCATGTATCATCTAACCTGCAAGTATCATCTAACATGCATGTATCATCTAACCTGCATATATCATGTAACCTGCAAGTATCATCTAACCTGCAAGTATCATCTAACCTGCATATATCATGTAACCTGCAAGTATCATCTAACCTGCATGTATCATCTAACCTGCAAGTATCATCTAACCTGCATGTATCATCAATCCTGCATGAATCATCACTATATTTTCTTACTATTATTATTTGCCCCCATGACTCGTCTCTCTCCACTATTCAATATTTTCCTCCTAATGTTTGGTTTAACAAACTTTTAATAAACTCGTAGCCTTTAACAAACTCTCAAACATCTGGAGATCGAAGATCGCAAGTAAACACATCACACTGCGACTATTCAATGCAAGTGTGATTCCATTATTGATATATGGATGTGAAAGTTGGAAATCTACCGCAATAATGGATAAGAAGTTAGTTGGCTTCGAGGATATATGCCTCAGAAAAAAATCACAAACACTAATTGGAAAGACTTCAAATCAAACAACATAGAGAGGAGACAAAACAAGAATACGTGACGAACATCATCAGAAAACGCCGATGGACATACATCGGCCACGTACTTAGAATGAAGGAAGACAGAATTCCACGACAACCCTTCATGTGGACACCAGACGGGAAAAAGACAACAGGGAAGATCAAAAACAACGATCAGCAGAACATTTATGAATGAATTTAAAATCAACAGGCATAAATGCACAAGACCTGCAATCCCTAGCAACTGACCGACAGGAATGGAGAACTATGACATCAGCCCTATGTGCCAAACTTGACAAAATATGAACTGACTGACTGAATGTGTGGCTATATTTGCTCTGTGGCCTTCTCTTTCTCTAGTCTGTTCTTGCCGTATCTGCCTCTTTTCTCTCTCTCTCTCTCTCTCTCATCTGATCTCTCGTACTATCTTCATTTGCTCTTCTCTCACACTATGATTGTTTGTTTGTAAGATTTTTTACATGTTGCTTGTGTATCTCGATGAAGACTTCTTAGTCGAAACGTCGTCCGTCACTGTCTCGTTGTTAGGTTGTTTTATGACTTATTTTGTTAACACTTACACCTATTTACATTCATTTTGATATTTGCTTCGCATAATTGAGGGATTTCTTTCTCTTAGCCGAGATTTATTTCACAGACATCGTATCGAGGCCGTGGGCAGTAAATAAGTCCGAACAGAAAGTATACAAGATTTCATTCGTTGCGTTTTTTATTATTGTCGTGTTTTTTGTTTGTTACTATTTATTTAATTGGATTAGCATGCCAAAAGATGTCAATGCCGACCAGCGTTAGAGAGAGCAAAAAATGTATCGTTGTCGCGTTCGATGCAGATTATAAGAAACGACAAAGGAGGTTAGACGTGAGGTTGACTACCCTACCCTGTAATCTCCAGTGAGAAAGAGCTTGCTGAAAACTCATTTCTCGACTTCTGAATGGAATCAACCTTTTCATCAATAGCATTAATGTTATATAAACACCCTTCGGGGGAAGAAGAGTGTCCATCGCATGGTTTTTTTTTATCCTTCCGCAACATTAAATAAAACAACCACCTGGAATTTGCTACGACTCGTGAAAACTTTCAAAGACATTGACAAGGAAATACCAATCTGTGACTGAAAGCAAAACTTCGAGGTCTGAAATGGAAACGAAGAGTGACACAATCGTGCTCCCTCTGGTTTCTGTCATCATTATCATTATATCATCATCAGTTATCATCAACATCATCAACAATATTTTCGTATCATCATCATTATCACTTTTGAATCATAATTGCCATCAATGTCATCATCATCGTCATCATTTTCATCATCATGTTACGTTCATTATTAAAATATATTATTTTAATCACTGTTAACCTGTTACTGCATCTTCTTTCTTTGATACTGTACTGAAAAGGAAATATAACATCTATAAGTAAGAAAACAAAAATATAACAAATAATGAGAAATATTGTTACTATTAAGTGCATCGATCATTTGATAATCATATTCTGCATTTTTGAAATCCCTTTTCCGGTTTTCATTTTTAATGTTTAGCCGTGGAATGATTTACTGAAATCTGCACTATTAAGGATATCAGTGTGACAGAAGTGGATTATTGCAGACAACCGAGATGTGGTTAACAGAAATAATATTGCATTGCACGGAGAGCCGAACTAATAAAGACTATTTATGATGTTATCAAGGGGGCCATTACCCAACAGGAAGATTTCTGTGCACAAAAAGAAAATGTCTCTGAAGGATTGTTGTAAAGTCATGATAGAGAGAAAAACGATCGAGACAAAACACGAAATATGGAAAAATCAATGAGGGTGAAATAGAAGTTATGGCAATTGCAAGAAGAGAAATAGCAATTAAGATTATCACAGAATGCCAACAGGAGGGGGGAAAAGGATGCCAAATATCAAGGGAGCATTATGTCATCAATAGAAAGAATTGAGACATAGATCGACCACATATGCTATATAGAAAACTAATCATTGGATATATGTCATTGATATTGAAAAGAAAACACATAACAATATGGGCTTCAAGAATATTGTTTGACAAGATTTATTTTGTATGCTAAGAATATGCCACATCAATAGTTCGATACTGTAAAATGTCAGAGTTTTACAATCCATTTATTTTCGTTCAGACTGGCCACTAAATGCTCAAAGGTTGAAAGCCAAAACCACTATAAAGATGGTCCCCATAAGAGCGTTGATCTTTGCAGACTATGGCACATTCAGAGGGGGAACTGCAAAACTTACTATAGAGAGTTTCACTAGTTTTGATACAAACAAATGTAATTATCTGAGTTACCTTCTAACTTCTTAATGCCATTTTTGTACATGCTTTTCGTTCAACCTTTTGTTGCCAATCAGCGTCAGGGGTAGAAGAACGTCCAGAGTTTTTCTGGAGACGGCTCTCGTGTGTGCTGAGTATATTGTGGAATTTGTCGCCTCTTTTATTTCGGTAGTCAATGGTTTTCGTGGTCGGCTTCTAGGTCTGCCTTCACTGTATCTGTGTAGCATAGCTTGCTGTGGTATGTTGTCTGATGGTAGTCTGCTGATGTGTGCAAACCATTTTATCTGTTGTCTCTTAATATATTCCAAGATTGGAGTGGTACCGGTTCTTTGTCTAATGTCTTCATTTCTCACTCTGTCTCTTAGCGATATTCCTAGGATATGTGCCATTTCAGCTGTCACAATATTACGTTTATCTTGTGCTGCTGTCGTCCATGTTTGGCTTTGATAAAACAGCGTTGGTATAATAATTGTTTTTAATAGTGTTATTTTGGTGTTTAAAACTGCAATTTTGTTTCTGAAGATTGGTGTCATTTGTCCTAGGGCTTCGTATACGTTACTACATCTATTGTGTATTTTTTACATGCGATATTATTTTTGGCGAGAGCCAGCAAATATATATTTTATATTTGTGCATCATGTCCCGTTTTTATGCACGAATGAAATCCTTTAATCTTTGTCGTCATACTACTTATTGTGTCTCCAAAAAAGTTTTTACCACTTCAGACATTACGTCGCATACAACTTTTAAAAATACAGCAAGTAAGATGGTTCGGTCACCTTATGAGAATGAACACAAACCGAATATCAATAAGAGCATATAACAAAAGAATATCCAGACATAAAGCGAAAGGTACACCAAGAAAACGGTGGATAGAAAAAATCAAGATAGCCTTGAACAAACACCAAGGCGACTCATCAAGTCTTAGAACGATAGTTGAAGCTCCCACCTATACGCAAAACGGCAAGAGTGAATACAATAAACCATCGTTCACCTGGGACAGACAATTGACAATATGCAACTTTTAAACAGCGTCTGTGTTCGAAAAGTACAGGATCGTTTAATTTCACGCTTAAATAATGTCAAATGCATGATAAATAAATCATGTGTAAATGACGCAATATAATTGATTGTAAACACCCTAAGTTTTATGTGAGATGTGTCTTGACAAGTAGATTTTTTTATCTATATCGCAAAATAAGCGAAAATTGAAACTACTGAATACATTTTAATGAAAGAATTAATGTATAGTGTCTATACCATTTTTAATTTACACACACAATTTCCATTTAATGCGTTATATATTAGCTGATATGCACGATTTAAAAGTTAGGCAAAGCTAGTGAAACGTGCTATAGTTGCCTTCAACCATCAGTTTGACCAAATATTAGACAAAAGAAGACGCGAATTATCTTGCAGTCACAAATTAGCATCGATGGTGATGAGTTAGAGGTAGTTGACCACTTTACACATCTAGGATCCTCAATCAACAATAAATTATCCCTTGATCATGAAATAAGCATCAGGATTTAAAGATATCTACAACAATGAACACATTAACAAAATAAAACGTCTCTGGAACTCTGGCAACTAGGACCTTGGTTAGGAGCGTATCTGTTTCATCCAGTATGATATGCAAGGCTAAGTTCTCTAAATGTTGCACCGCAAAAAGAAATGTAATTCCGCAGATGAAGTGATATTCTGCTTCTATAATAGAAAAGTCTGATTACGGCAGCATTATCAACAACTGTGAGTTTACTGTTGTATAATGGTTGATCTGATGCTCAAATATTTAGACTTTCAGATCGCCCTTGTGGCAACAGATGCTTTGACGACTTCTAGTTCAGGATGCAAAGAATAGAGCCACTGTCTTCTTTCCAGGCATGTCGTAGGATGCGACTAAGTAAAGTTGGGGGATAATCTGACAACCTGTCACCTGTGAACAAATCATCATTGTCACATCTTATCTCAGTTTTTCTACTTCTTTCTTCTATCAAATAATCCCACTTGGATGACGAATAGATGCAGACTATTGAACTTATTGAAAAGAATGCAGACCTTTGTTATTTTATTGTGATAGACTCCTAGATGATTGAAATGCTAGCTGTGCCATCACCTTGGACTGATCAACAAATCTGAAGAAAAGAAATGATGCAATAGTTTGCACAGAAGTATGTGCTGTGCTCCTGGTAGGACGTGGTAATCCTGGGATACTGGCGCACTGTTAAGCCTCCCATCGGGAACTAAACGTTCACCCATAAAGCCCCCTTAAACAACCATGTCTTTGAGTCCTTATATGAGTCAGGTGTCACCTGTTTCAAAACTGATAAGAACCTGTGCTTTCGTCAGAAAACTATGGGCTGTCTAGACCTACCTGTTCATAGCTAAAGGGATTATTTCCTCATCATCATCATCAGTCCTTCAGATCATTCGCATAGGGTCAATAAGAACATAAATATGTGAGTAATTGTGACAATGTAAACATTAAAAAACAATACGTAACATACTGATACATATTGCGTATGAGGTATTGATAATAATTCAAACATACTGCAAGAAAAATATAATTTAATTTGCTTTAAAAGTATGTGACATGAAATACAGTTATGCAATATTTGAAACACCCACTCAAGTAGAGACAGCCAAATGACGAGGAAATATGCAGTCCTAATCGCGTATTTAATATGTGCTTCAATCCATCATGAAAATTATTGCTATAATGAACCGAGATTCCTGAGAATAATTACTGTAGTCTTTTTGTTTTGTTTTGTTTTCTGAGTGCAATAATGCATCATTATATAATGCATCAATAGCGCTGTTTAGATCGCGAAATTAAGTACATTTAAAAGGCGCAAAAACATACAAACTAGCAACGTTTCAAATAAAAGGCCTTTATCTCTCCGCGTTGTTTCCCTCCATCCTATCTAGCGTTTTGTCCTTTAATATGTCTTGTTTCATTTGTTTTTTAAAAGCGTTTTGGTGAAAATATTGATCTCTATGTATGTGTAATTCGTGAAACCATTTTTCTTGGTTATGTAATAATTTACGATATATCACGATCTACTAACTATTCTCGCCATCTACCGGTATATTACAATTTACTAAATCTATTCTCGCCACCTAATGGTGGATTGCGATCTATTAAATATATGCTCGCCACTTACGGTAGCTCAGAATCTACTCAATCTAATATCGCCATCTAGCGGTAGATTGCGATCTAGTACAATTCTCTTTAATTATCAGTAAATCACTATTTACTAAATCTAATATCACCATCTACCAGTATATTACGATATACTAAACTAAATATATTCTTGCCATCTACCGGATATCTGTTCGTTGTATTGAGTCTTCACCTCAATTATAATTGCACAATTAAATGTGTCGTTTCATTTAATGTTTACCTAAAAAATGACTGCAAAATTAATTGTGTATTTCCCATATACTGAATCCTGACCTGTGACTTTCTACAAACAACATAGTCCCCACATGTTGAATCATTATCTCTAATAAAGTGAATCAGAGAAAGAAGTTTATGCTAACACACAATCTACATTACTTCTACTCCATTTATGTTTGTGTCAAATATACGGTAACGTAGCTAAAACATTCTCTGTTGAATGCTTATCGTGTATGCAACTGGCAGTAAGGTACAATTATTTAGTAATATTCTTGCAATATACTATGGTCTGCTGGAAGTCTGTGATTGTTGCGCAATTTTAGATTATTTGTGTATCTCCTTATTGACTGCCCTTCCCTCTCAACTTTCAGAAAAAAATGTACAGACACCTTTAATAGTCACTACCTCACTATATGAATCGCTAGTCATTTTCAGAAGGCTCTACTTTCAAACAATTGGCATTGTGCCACTAAGAGTAGAACTACTCAGCAGCAATATGATATCGACATCAACTCAGCAGCAATATGATATCGACATCAACTCAGCAGCAATATGATATCGACATCAACTCTGCAGCAATATGATATCGACATCAACTCAGCAGCAATATGATATGGACATCAATAATAACGAGTATATGTGCGTATTTTCACGTATTTGGTTATATGATTGTCCAGTATGCCATCTTGATTTAGATGTTATTTCGCATGCATTTGTCATCCGCATTTATAAAGAATGACGTAAACGGCAGCGCTGTCACATTTCCTGCGTGTTTATTTATTTCTTGAGACAACGAACGAAACAAACACTGAAAATTACTTTGCCCTTGTCATTGCCTGTGCAACAGAATAAAAAACACATATTTATTCTCCAATCTTCTTTACCTGCCATATTTTTTAATGTACCCATGGCTGTTATGTGACTATTATCCCAGTTTTGTTGGGTCAAAGCTGTTAGACATTTTTTTTGTTCCCTCAATTTCAAGATTCGTATCTTGAACATTCTCATAATGGAAACAATGTCATTTCTGAGAACAGCAAATCGAATTGCAGCCTTTGTTTATAACGTTTGCGTGTAATCATATAATTTGGGCTGTTCCAGAAAGCAGTGACATTTTTACTTGCAATTATTTCTTGGATGACTGCGTTGTGGATTGTTTTTTAGCAATTAGCACATGGAACAATTTTTTTGTCTATATTTTTCAAATGCTGATCTGCAGTATGTTCCTGTCACCAGAAGTGAATTTGTTATACTATCATGGGATATCGTTTTCTTGTTCATAGCCTATTTGATCGATAAGACGTGGTGTTTATGTTGAATTCCATTAAAGAGAATTGACATCATTGCATTCATGTAATAGGTCTCAGAAACTGTTGAAGATTATGTATTTCTATCGTTCTATTCGTACTGGCTTAGCATATGCCTAATACATCACAAACAGCGTATGATTGTGTCATTTTTGCATAGTGACTAATAGCTTTTCACAATGTTACTGCAATTAACAGCTCAGGATGGAAGGAGAGATGGTGGATAAAAAGCATGCATTGATAATATCAAGCAATAATAAAATAAGAGTTGTTTTTCATAGTTATCCGTGCGGCAGAAAAAGATATGTCTGATGGGCTTTCTCTGCTGATGAATCAATGAAGCGCTTCAACGAGCCTGACGTATTTTGGATTTTATTATTATTATTATTATTATTATTTTGTTGTTATTATAATAATAGTTATTATTATTAGTATTGTTGTTGTTGTTGTTGTTGTTGGTGGTGGTGGTGGTGTTGTTGTTGTTTGTTATTATTATTATTATTATTGTCTATCCTATCTTTCCTTCTTACCTACCTATCCTACTCTAGATTTCAAATTATGTGAACTAGTTATTCCTTCCTATGGCGCGATGATGTTCCTCGCTAATCAATCTTGTATTGCGGTTTATGTTTTTCATATGTTGGTGTGCTCTTCTCCAGATAACTTCAACTTTAAGAGCAATGGGTTTATTAGGATTTCAGCATCATATATTCCAGAGAGCATTATGTGGTTAAATCATGCGTATTGGCCTTTCATATTATTGTGACCTTATAGTTTGATATCAGCACTAATCATTATTGTGTGTATAAATGTTGCGTGATTTGCTATGTTTGTGGAAGTGAGAGTCCATCCGGTATTGTGTCTGTTCTGCTAGGGTTTTTTATGTTGCCTGAGTGTTTATCTATAGCAAGGAATAGTGCTATTCCTGAATAGGGCCGGTGATAACCATGAAAATGGCTTATGCATATCCTAGCTGTGAGGCTCATGGTTGGTTACGTAAAATGTACCTTTTATAGTGAGACACGCTTTTTTTCAACTGCACACGTTAGTCAATTTTGGTTATATCAGAACATTTAACCATAAGAAAATAGCGGATCTCTCAGTAATCCAGTTATTACGACACCCACCTCCCCCCCCCCCTTGAGTATAATGTTACTTTTATGGTACAGTAAACCATTGCTCTCGGCAGTGCCGACCTTCTAGCTGAATTAATGAGGCCTTCATTCCTTCCTTTTCTTAATTATTCCTGTGTTTTCAGTTGGCCAATATTTATATTCTTGGAATCAACGCCAAAAATAGGCAACGCTTCTGCAAGTAAATAAATATTAACCAATGGAAATTGTGACAATAATCAAAAACGTAAGGAATGAAGGTCTCATTAATTAAGCTAGAAGGTCTGTACAGTCGAGAACCATGGTTCATCCATTAATTCAGCTACAATGCATGTACTGTCGAGAGCCACTGTTCATTCATTAATTCAGCTAGAAGACCTGTACAGTCGAGAGCCACTGTTCGTCCATTAATTCAGCTAGAAGGCCTGTACAGTCGAGAGCCACTGTTCATTCATTAATTCAGCTAGAAGACCTGTACTGTCGAGAGCCACGGTTCATTCATTAATTCAGCTAGAAGACCTGTACAGTCGAGAGCCACTGTTCGTCCATTAATTCAGCTAGAAGGCCTGTAAAGTCGGGAGCCACTGTTCGTCCATTAATTCAGCTAGAAGACCTGTACTGTCGTGAGCCACTGTTCCTCCATTAATTCTGCTAGAAGGCCTGTACGTCGAGAGCCACGGTTCATCCATTAATTCAGCTAGAAGGCCTATACTGTACAGAGCCACGAGTAAACTATGAATAAGCCCATCGTACACCGGATCACTTGAACTGTCAATGTATAAAGTATTTGCCGTCAGGACCAACTGATACGCAGTTTTCCATCAGACCTACTAGTTCCACTATTTCATTGCTACTCATCAGCTAATAACTGTGATATCAAATGTGGGTAATATATTTCCTTGCAATACGTGTATTATTAGAATGTATTATGACTGACGACTATCAACTAAATAAAATACGACATGCTGACACTTTCGCATACATTTTTGGTCAAATCTGAAACCTGTGTCCACTAACCTAGCCAGTATAACGATCATGACTGGTGATCACGTACAAGTTAATCTGTGCCCCATCTGTCATTGAACTGGTTAAACCAGTGTAACCGTATTTACTGTGAGATTTATTGATGGAATTGTCATACATTATCCACTTACATGAGAAACTGCAGTTTTCAGTTGTCAGTCACTGCACGGATTACTTATGTTACTCTAGATTTTGTCATCATTATAAATAACCAAGGGGGATGTCCATAAATTGCGCAAACAAACTTTTGTCCATTTTTATCTCCATCCTCTTTGTAACACAATTGCCAAGAAAAGAGAGAGTAACCGCGTGCATAATTATTTCAATCTCCTCCGACCTGGAATATAATTTTTATTTGCAGAAAAAAGAACCCAAAAAAAGCAACATGATTTGTTTCACGTTTTCAGAAACGTGTTTCTAATTCGAACAATTTAATTGGTGCATAAAAGCAGTATTGTTGACGTTAATTTTTCTTTACCCCCCCCCCCCCTCCCCCAAACCCTTCAATAACTGTCAAAATTTATCCGACTTTTTCAAACGTATTCCTTATTTATTTATGTAATTTATTGATAAGCCATGTCGAGAAGTTTATCCGATCAGCACTGTTTAATATTAACAGTTATCTATTAATGTAATCTTATTAACTTTTCCCCATTATCGTTATGTGGCGCATATGCTATCAACATCTCTATTGTCTCCAAACAACGCATGTTAAACCTCTCCATCTTGACACATTTATTCCTTTAACTTCATCCATACTTTTTTTTCTCCACCTGTTTCCTAGTCTTTTCGCTCTTCGTATTTTCCGGCAATAATTATTTTCTAATGCTGGTTAGCGACCACCATAATGTGTTAATCGCAACTTATTTCTTATATTTTAATTTCTACCTCAATCTACCCTGTTTATTTTACTAGCACCTGTTTGAAATGTTGCCAAATCACTGTAAACAAAATAATCTACGCAGGCACTAATGCATAGATTGAAGATATTAAAACACCAACTGCACTCGCCTGGTTTTTATTGGTATTTGAGTGGGTGCTTTATTTATAAACAAATGTTTTTGAGATTTTATATTTCTTAAATTCACAAACTCAAACGTTTTACATTTTTTTTTCATTCTGAGGATTGCGTAGTACATGCAATTTTTTCTACACTCCAACAAAACAATATCTGACACAATTATCCAGGTTCCGGTGCACAAACTCGGGTGCACAATTACTTCCTGTAGTGGATCCCCGTGCCATAGCTGTCATTGTGGTTAACATAGGATTGAAGAGGTAGGAAATTCGATACTGGACATTGGCGACATGTTTACACCTGAATTGTTCAGAGATCACAAGGAGTTATCACTTGGATATATAGAGTTATGTACTTTGAGTGGTGCGCTTGGTAGGCAACGTCCTGCTGCTCTGTTCAGAGGGTCGTAATTCATATGGAAACACCCAAGTACAAGTAACAAAATATCTACGTCTAATGTAGTTTAATGTTACTGGTTCTTCTTTAGGTTAATGTGACTGGTTTACCAGGTAATTGTTCTCCAATGTAATTGTAATGTGCATTGAATGTGGAATGTGTTCACTTTGTTCATTGTTGAAAGTGGAAAATGTTTGACTTTGTTCATTGTTGAAAGTGGAGTATTTTTGACTTTGTTCATTGTGAAGGTGGAGTATGTTTGCCTTTGTTAATTGTGAAAGTGGAGTATGTTTGACTTTGTTCATTATGAAAGTGGAGAATGTTTGTACTTACAAAATGGTCGCCATTCTCAAAGATAATCACAGTCAAAGTTTCTTGTCCTTTTTTGTCACTGACTTGCATCCGTTCAACATCTCCACAGGCTCCCATTACTATACTATGTGAATCACTATTGATTTCATTCTACCAATAACATTGAAATCCTGATCTGGTCGTAATTGTTCTACACTTCTCCGAATGGCTGAGAATAGAGTCGTTTGGAGATCTTTGCATGTTCATGTATCCAGTGTGGCACCCCTACGACCATAACGGGTTATGGGTATTATTATTACAGATAGTGCTCGACTTACGACCTCTGCAACTTACGACCATTCTACTTTACGACCACTATCACTAGCCATACATGTATTTCAGATAATAAACAAAATGGTGCAGAGATGATACAAATGGCACAAGATAAACATCGAAAATTATGATTTATAACAATAATAAAATAAATGTATGATATAATTTAACTTAAATATTTTTATAACAACGCTTCACATTACTGTACATATAGCGTACACAACTTACGACCAAATCGTGTTACGACAGATCTGTCGGAAGCAATTATGGTCGTAAATCGAGAACTACCTGTATTACTATTCCTGCAAAGCATATCTTTCTATCTCTCGCGCCGCTTTTTGAGTTCTGTCTTTATTAATGTCTGCTTAGCTCTCCATTATTGGTGATCATATCATACGATTTTCTTCTTCTTCAGCGTTCATTCTCAAACTCCCACTGAAACTCATGTAGCAGGACAATGGTCCTATTAGATCTAGTAGGATATAGTCCGAAACAAAATGCGTTGTGTTGCTGTTTTATTTGCACCAATTGTCAAACACATTCGACTTAGGAGTTGGTAACTAATATATTCAGTGTTGTTAACCACTTGCACTGAAGGGTGAACGTCTGTAAACATGTCGATAGCATAGTCGGGCTACCCTACCCGCTGTCTTGATTCTCCATTGTAACAGCCACAGAAGCACACTTTCTACAATTTTTCTTAAACTGTAAATGTGTGACTATTTTATGCAATCTGTAAATATGTGGCGAATTTATATAATCTGCAAATGTGTGTCGACTTTATGTAATTTTTAAATGTGTGTTGAATTTATGTAATTTTTAAATGTGTGTTGAATTTATGTAATCTGCATTTTTGTAAACTTTGTAAAAAACAGTATGTAAAATTGTTTGTAAAACAATGTAATCTTTATGTAAAAACGCCTTCATGTAATCTGTAAATATGTGGCGACTTTATGTAATCTGTAAATGTGTGGCGACTTTATGTAATCTGTAAATATGTGGCGACTTTATGTAATCTGTAAATCTGTGGCGACTTTATGTAATCTGTAAATGTGTGGCAACTTTATGTAATCTGTAAATGTGTGGCGACTTTATCTCTCTTTCTTTTTTACTTTCGCTCTTTACTGCTTTATATAGTAGCATCAGTGGTAGTTCTATGCAGAAGACTTTTTGTGTGCTTCCTATATGTTTTATTTCTGTAATCAATCGTTTGCATGGTCTGCCCTTGGCTTTGTATCCATCGTGTCTGTATAGCAATGAATTATGAGGGGCAGATGGTAGTCTGGAAGCATGTGAAAACCACAATCGGTTGTCTTCTGATGTAATCCAGGATTTAGGTATTGTGTTTTTTAGTCTTCTGATATTTGCGTTTCTGATTCCATCTCTTATTGTTATTCCGAGGATTCTCCGGAGGTAACTCATTTCTGTTGTAACAAGTTCTCTTTTGGTTTTTGTTGTTAATGTCGACGATTGACTTTGGTAGCATAGTCATGATATGATGATAGTATTATATAGTGTAATTTGTGGTGTTTATCTTCATATATAGTTGACTATGTAATCTGTAAGTGATTGGAGACTTTCTGTAATCTATAAATGTGACAACTTTCTGTAAGTTATTAATGATTGGAAACTTTCTGTAATCTATAAATGTGGCAAATTTCTGTAAGCTATAAACTATAATTAATTGGAAACTTTCTGTAATATATAAATGTGACAACTTTCTGTAAGCTATAAGCTATAAATGATTAGAAAATTTATGTAATCTATGCATGTGACAACTTTCTGTAATCTATAAACTATAAATTATTGGAAACTTTCTGTAATCTATAAATGTGGCAATTTTCTATAATATAATATAGAAGCATCGGGGGTTTAGTTTTAAAGTAAAATCATAATGCAGCAAACGGGATGATTTGAACCATATCCTCTCAGATGGCACCTACTCGCCTCGCAACTTGAGTCAACACGTTTTCCGTCTTCGGTCACACCATATCCCCCAAAAACAGGTGCGAAATTAGTCAAGACTTTCAATCTGTATATTCCCAAGATACTATTAATGTGACCAGTCGAACGACAAACAGCCAATAGAAAACATACACTGCACAGGTATGCAAATTCCTCGAAAACCACAAACATTTTAACATCAGCGCGTGCCAGAATAGTTTACTAATTTTAAGGCGGGTAGGTGCCATAGGAGCTGACCTGGTACAAATTATATTACTGCATTATGATTTCTCTGGCAATTTTCTGTAATCTATAAATGTATGGTGACTTTCTTTAATATATACGTGTGTGGCGTACTTTCTTTACACTATAAATTTATGACGACTTTCGGTGATCTGTAAATTGTGAGGCGGTTTTCTTTTATCCTTAAATTTACACATAAAAATAGTCACTTTACATATATTCTATCTGACAGTTAATTGTTAAAGAAGAAATGTGTTCAAATAACTTCTTGAGTCACTAGCACACCAGCAGACACAAATCCACAGACAATCAGATTATATGTCGAATTTAAAATTCAGTCAAACTCTGCTCGCAAGTGAACGAATTGTTAATTAGATTGCCTGCCGGTTCCACGGGGATGTTCGGTGGAAGAAATGTGAACCTCGCTTTAGACAGAGCCTGACGCCAGAGAGTTCCAGAATGTCGTAAGTTGTATTATTTTTTGCTATGGCGCATAAGAAATGGGCCTGGAAAACATCTGGAGAAATTACGTAAGTACTCGTACATATCAGCAACGAAACAATTTAACCATTACGGTAACACAGCCTCGTTCATTTGTATATATATATATATATATATATATATATATATATATATATATATATATATATATATATATATATATATATATATATATATATATATATATATATATACACGCACTAGTATATTACCATCTCTCAATACTATCAATAATATATTTGTTTTGCCACTGTAAGAAGTGGTTGTAAGACGCCACTGAACATTTCATTATAATTGTGGTTGTTGCTACCAATCATAAACCACACAAAAATTGTCTTCTACAGCATGTACAAGAAATTTGCTGGCGACCAGTCTTGTACTATGATGTCTTGTCCAACGTACAATCCATAACCTTTATCTCTCTCTCTCTCTCTCTCTCTCGCTCTCTCTCTCTCTATCTCTTATCACTTTAGCTTACACAAACATACACATTGACATTTCGAAATATGTCTTCTCTTCAGGCATCACAGAAACACGCAGAAATCATGGGAAAAATAAACATCACAGAAACACACAGACATCACGAAAAAAAATAAACATATCATAAATACACAAACATCACGGATCAAATAAACATCACATAAATACACAGACATCACGGAAACAAAAAAACATCACAGAAACACAGACATCACGGAAACAAATAAACATCACATAAATACACAGATATATATACAAAAATACATTTAATGTGTAGATGTCAAAAATATACTTATTATTAGTTATTTCGTTGGCTCAATACCCTCCATATTGACAGATGACTCACAACCCTCCATACTGACAGATGGTTCTAAATAAAGTCTTAAAACACTTATAACATCAGTGAAATAGACTTTACAGAAAGATTACAACAAAGAACAAATAAAATCGATGTACCGACAAAATGAACGTAATAAAGACAAATAAAGACAAGAGCACCAATATAAAACGGGTTACGTGGAATAATGTAGCCTCATATACACGTAATAAGCATAATAAACGTAATAAACGTATAAGAAAAGTAATAAGCATATGTCAAGTTTATTAATAGGAAGACACAAAATATAATGAAAGTGTGAAGCTACATAATTGAAAGACATGCATATAATGAAAATGTGAAATTAGATGCTATAATGTAAAGATTAATACATATATCAGTTTGTCAGCAATTTCTGAGCTCAATCGACTATATTTAATTCCCAACATTGTGCATATAAATAACTAGACAAACAACTGGAAGACATAATTTATGCCTCTGAGATGTGGATACATGGAAGATTGAAGAATATGGAGAACTTCATGGAAAGAAATCAAGACTAACAAAAAGTTTTTAACAACAATTTGTATGAAAAAAAAAAGAATTATTAAAGGACATAGAAATCAAACAAATAAAATAATTGGGACATTAGAAGACTTTGTTGAAGAACTTACTTGAGGATAAAGTCTGGGAGAGGAGAACAAAAGATGGACAGATATAAAAAAGGGAGAGAAGCATCACGAGATACACAGGTTACAGTCTAGCAGAGAGCACCACTAAGGCAAGAGACAGGGAATTTTGAAGGTTCATTGCAGTCAAATTTTGTTCCGGCAACAGACGGTATATAATAATAATAATGAATTCCCAACAAAACATCTGCCAAAGGAATAGACCTTTCCAAGTGACACAAATGACATAATGGACAAGAAAAATATTCTAAAATAATAGATAAACATTGAGATAGATAATTCTTAGATGTTATATAGAACGAATTGAGTTGTATAGAAATTAGAAAAATAAATGACAGACGTAGTACATTATGTGTATTATAGAGAATATTGAGAATACCATGAACAGATATATAATATTATGAAAATATCTATATAGATGCACTTAAATCAGTAGTATAACACCGGAGATAGTGGTGGCTGATTTACCAGAATCGCAACTACCTCAATAATGTGTATGGTTAAAAGCCCTGATAAACCACTACGACAACACAAGAAGAAAACTGGCTATCTGAAACGGCTCTGACGGACAAGTTCTACGGCCCAGTCTCGGGGCTAGTGACCATCGTACAGATCATTGATGAAATCAATATCAACTTCTGACTTCGACTAGAGAACGAAGAAGACGAAGAAAGAAGCTTTGATATAACCACAATGGATTAACGTTCATGGTTTAAAGATGCGTAATACTTCACCTTTGAAGTAATACTGCGGGAAACGTTACAACAATAGTACTTACGTAAAACACGGGTTTTTGCTGTTCTACTTGAACACAACAGGCAGAATATCACTAAGACTAAGGGGTTATGAGGTGTAAACACAAAACATACAAATTACAATACACAAGACATTTTCAACGTTTCGAACCGTTACATCTTTCTCGAGAATATATAAAACAAACTGTTTTTTCATTGCTTTTCACTGTTTACTAAATGCGCATGGTTTGTTTTCTTTGCTGCCCATGGTATTCTCAGAACTCTTCTATAGCACTTTAATTCAAATGATGTAATTCTCTTCGCCATTGTTTTATTTAGTGTCCATGCTTCACATTCATATGTCACCACAGGAAACACACATGCTTGTAGTAAACACAACTTGTTTCTGATGTTAGTACACTGACATAATTTCTTTAGTTGTTTTAATTTTTGCTACGCCATTGCAGTTCTTCCTTAATCTCAACTGCACAGTCACCTGCATTGTTTATATTAGTTACTAAAGAATCAAAATGTGTCACTTCTTCCAAATTACAGTTCTCAATATTAATTTTGGGTCTTGATTTAGTTTTGTCAGTTGCCATTATTTTTGTCTTTTTCATATTTAAGAATACGTTTTACTGTTCACTGAACTTTCGTGTTTACTTAATTATGTTCATTAGGTCGTGTTCGTTTGTTGTTAATGCCACTGTGTCATCTGAATTTCTAATTTCTGGTATCTGCAGCCGTCCTGTATTTACGGGTCTGAAATCAGGCTTCATTGTTTCTTGTCTCACGATTCTCATTATATTTTCCGCGTAGATGTTTAACAAGAATGGAGACAAGGTACATCCTTGTCTTACTCCTTTCTGTACATTGAATCACTCCGATCTTGCACCTTCAACTTTTACCGCTGCTTCTTGATCTTTATACACTTCTGCTATTAGTCGTGTCATGTGTTTTGGGAAACTCATATCGTTCATTATTTCACATAATTGATGGTGATTGACACAGTCGAATGCTTTGGTGTAGTCAATGGTGAGGTCTGTGCATGTAATTCTATGTTATACTCTACATTTCTCTATGATCATCCTCATGTTAAATACATGATCTCTTGTGCCTCTGCCAGTTCTGAACCATTCTTGCTCTACGCGGATCTCATTTTTCATCTTGTTATGTATTCTTTTCATTATAATGGGAACTAGTATTTTACTGGCTTGGCTGATCAAGGCAATTGTTGTATAATTTGAACATATTTGTATATCAACGCTTTTGGGTATTAGGTATGTCTACTAAACGCTTCCAGTCCCTTGACCAAGTTTCCGTTCTCTAGATCTTATTGCATAGCTGATAAAATATTTTAACTCTGCTTTCGCCCCCGGCTTGAATCATTTCAGCTGTTTTGTCGTCCCCTGCTGCTTTACCTCTGCTCAAACTGAATTGCTGATCTAATTTCTTCTATTGTAGGTTCTGCTTCTTGTGTAATTCTATATGTGTTTATTCGGTTCCATAGGTCATTTTTGGGGCGGCTCTGGGTACATTTCTTTACAGTATTCTTTTATTTTTCATTTTTTTCGTCATCGTACAGGTTATGTTTTTGCAGGAGACCGTGATAAATTGTTGTTTATCCTTTCTTATCTGTCTTATTATTTCCCTCGTGAGTTGTTTGTATAATGAGTGGCTGTTTTTATTGCTATTCAGCTTGACTTTCCTTCTTTTATTGTTATCTTTCTAAAATGACCTTATTATTCCTTTTTTTATCTCGTACATAAAGACTTACCTACTTTACTGTGATATAAGTAGGGAATTCACTGAGATATATAGCCAATTACGTTATCAATGCAAGACAGTGATCACATCTCATTAGTAGCTCGCCGCTGTGCAGTATTCATATTCCTGCGCTATATATGTGCGTCTGTGTGCGTGCATGCGTGTGTGCGCGTGCTTGTGTGTGGCGCGGGTCCCACATAGTTGCTAATAATAACACTGACTCGGGCCTTGCATGTCGCTAAGAGGCACGCTTTTACAACCGAAGTTGTCAATGTATATCTGTTATATCAGAGGGTGTTCCTATTGAACTAATTTGAGGTTGCAATTTAGGAAATCCTGTTAGAACAACATCTAACGTATCTGAGATATATTAGTTTAAAACTATTATTTACTGTTAGATTTGTGATTCAATTATCATCATAATCATCTTATTTCTCATCATTATAAATAACATCATAATTATTGATAGCATCATCATTTTTAGTTGCAAATAATATAGAAATACACTTTCAAGTAAAAATTGCAATGTTTCTCTTTTTTTTTTAAATAGATCACACACGGATTCAGGAGACCTGCTGCAGATATCGTTGCTGGAATCAATTCATTTTGTAAACATCTCTTATCTACAGTTCCCTGCAGATAAATTTCCGCAGAGGTCTAAATACCTATAAAAAATTACATCTACTGAATTTTTCAATGTATCACACTAAATTCTACCATTGTTACAACACTACGAGATAGCAATCGTCATGCTAATAATGTAACAAAATATATAAATAAATTTGCATATGTACTTGTCAGTTGCATCTGCTTCCGCCATAATGGCGAAAGAAGATACCGAGGAAGAGGTTCTGAAGCTTATCCCAGAAGTCACGTCTTCAACAGCATCATCGTTATACATCAAATGGGCCTGGGATGGATTAGGTCCTGTTTACGTTCGAGGGTTCAGAGTTCAGTACCATCGGATTGCAAGTACATATGTCCAGTACAGCGGTCTACTGCCACCTTCTGCCGATACGTACAGCATCAGTAATTTGGTAGCAGACACTTACTATAAGGTAATAAATACACTATCAACACACTTGTATATAGGTTCTATTATATTTTATACCTTCACCTCCCCATCGAGGCCAGCTCCTTGGCGTGGAGATGGGGCTTAGTCCAGCCAGCAGAGGCTGGAAACTAAGACTGGCCGGGCCCTCCCACATTCGGGCAGGACCACAGTCTTGCCTAGCAAGTAAAGGTGCTGAAGTCAGCGACATTTGGCCAGAAGGCGCACCGCAACAATCAGAATGGCATACATTATCGCACATGAATGTCTATATCTGCATTACCCCGTTATGGTGCTAACCCTGTGACGACTCACCAGGCAGGAGTAGCACCGGGCCCTATACCTCGAAAGGGCCCACCCCATACGACTGGAGGTTCTCTTCGATTGTCTTGTGGAGCCAGGAGGCACAAGAGTAATATCACTGACCAACAAATATTACCAACCAATGAGACACCACTTACAATAATGCACTGGAATGCTGAGGGTGTAAATAGCAAAAAAGATGGCTTTAGCAAGAAATTAGAATTAGAAAACACCCTTCTTAAGGAACAGGTCAGCATTTGTTGCATACAAGAGACACACCTCAGCAACGATGTAGCCTTTAAAATTGCAGGTTATCAGTGCTTATCGAATAGACAGAAGAAAAGGAGGTATACTAACTCTAGTCAAAAATAATATTAGCGCACATCAAACTGAGCTATACATGGAAGGAGCAGAATATCAGGTCCTTCAACTAAAGACCAAGAACACAGACTTCAACCTACTAAATTATTATTGTCCAAATGACCAGTCCCTTTCCCTGGACACAATACCGTACAGATAAAGACTGATAGTATGTGGAGATTTCAATAGTCACTCTCAAAGCTGGGGTTATGACCACATAGATAAAAGAGGAGAAGAACTTGAAAGCTGGCAAGACGATAAATGTGTTCTATTGCTTAATAAGCCAAAAGATCCTCCAACATACTACTCAAGAGCATGGAAAACCACTTCCACGCCAGACTTGGCATTGTACTCAGCAGACCTAAACTGGTAAATCAATAGAACAGTGGAGAAGCAACTTGGAGGTAGCGACCATCGACCAGTCCTCCTTAGTATTAAAAATGAACTCACAGGAAATGCATGTAGCCTTCCAAGATGGAATTATAAAAAAGCAAATTGGGGACTATTTAAACACCGCAGTAGTGTTTTAGCTGGACAAATAGATATGGAAGGAAAAGACATAAATGCCATAGTCAAAGAGTTCAATAAATGTATTCATCAAGCTGCCAAGGAAGCAATACCAAGAGGAGCACGCAAACGATACAAGCCATACTGGAGTGAACAACTAGAACTGCTGCAAGAAGAATTAGAAAAAGCACGGACGGAAGTGGAAAATAACCCAAGCCAGGAACATCACAACAAACATCAGCACGCAAAAGCTAAATTCCATAGAGCCAAACTAGAAGCTAGAAGAAAGAGCTGGAAAGAGAAAACAGAATCCTTACATTTTGAAAAGGATGGAAGAAAACTGTGGAAACTGGTCAAACAACTAAATGATGAGGGAACAGGAAGAAGCACAAACATAACACTCGTACAGAATGGCAAAATGATTACAGGAAAGCAAGCAGTAGATAATTTCGCTAGGATATTTGCTCAAGACTGCAATATTGAAATTAGTCCAGAGAAACAGCATACAGTGTTGAGCGACCCAAAAAAATGTAAATTGGAACATGCTCAGACTAGAATCAGTGATGAAAAAAGCGCAGATGATATTATGGATACATTGTTCACATATAGTGAATTGGAATTAGCAGTCTCTAAACTAAAGCTAAATAAGTCCCCTGGTATTGATGAAATATCAAATGAAATGATAAAGAATCTAGGAACAACAGCCAGAAGGAAACTATTGGACATCCTAAATATTAGCTGGACTACTGGGAAAATACCACAAATCTGGAGAGAATCAATTATGGTCCCTTTGCTTAAACCTGGAAAAGATGGAACAACACCAACTAGCTACAGACCAATTAGTCTTACAAGTTGCCTGTGCAAAACAATGGAGCGCATCATAAACCTAAGACTAAAATTTCACCTGGAAAGTAGAAAATTCCTTGCACCACAGCAGGCAGGTTTCAGGCAATGCTACTCCACAGAGGATCAAACCACATACCTCTCACAGGGAATTGAGGATGCTTTCCAAGATAAAAAATCAGTTTTAGTGGCATGGATGATTTACAGAAGGCCTTTGATAAAGTATGGAAAGAAGGATTGCTTCAAAAAATGAGAAACTACAAGATATGTGGAAATATGTATAGATGGACGAAAGCCTTTCTTCACAATAGAAGAGCCAGAGTACAAGTAAATGGCAAAAAAAGTAGGAAAGTATTACTACGCCATGGAGTGCCTCAAGGAGGAGTTCTATCACCCACTCTTTTTCTAATATTTATGTAAATAAAACTATCTTAAAGGTAGATGACCAACCCACATATCTTGGTGTAACATTTGATGCCAAAATGGCATGGAAACATCATATCAGCAAATCAGAAACAAAGGCTAGAATGAAGATAGCTATACTAAGAAAACTGAGTGGGACAACTTGGGGAGCTAATGAAAGAATTCTAAAAAATGTATACCAACAAGCCATTCGACCACACTTGGAATATGGTTCTACAGCATGGAGTTCATCATCAAACACTACACTACAAAACCTATATAGAGTACAGAACCAAGCACTTAGAATCATTACAAGCGCAATGAGATCCACACCAATCATAGAAATGCAGTATATCGAAGGGATGCAGTCATTGAAAGAGCGTAGAGATACTAAAATTATAATTCATGGAGAAAAGTTTCTTTCCCACCATTGTCACCCAATGAAGGAAAGATTCCAGAATCTGTCACAAGGACGGCTTAAAAGAAGCAGCTTCATACACCAGACCAAGCGTCTACGTAGACAGGTATCGGATCTGCCAGAGGTAACAATACCACTGACATCTCAACCAGAACACACCCCATGGGAAAAACGGACATACCTACCAGTGACCATCCAAACAACAGTAGCAGGTGTGCATGGGGATGAACATCAGAATAATCTGCAGAAAAGAGTAGCAGCTCTCAGTTTCCTTGATGATGTTTACCCAAGTGATCTATGGACCAGAGTATATACAGATGGATCAGCACAGAATGCAGTAAAAAATGGAGGAAGTGGTGTATATGTAGAATACCAGATGGCACCACTGATACCACTTGTATACCAACAGGGAATTACTGCAACAACTATGACTCTGAAGTCGAAGCTATTTATACAGCTGCAGAGAAACTGTTAACATTGGACAGGACCTCACACCCTATTGTAATACTTACAGATGCAAGGTCAGTACTAGAGGCATTACAATGCAATAAACTTCATGAGTTAAAAGAGGTATTGTCCATAGTACAAAATAGGTGTAGAGTTATACTGCAATGGATTCCATCACACTGTGGAATAGCAGGAAATGAGAGAGCTTATCAACTCGCCAAGGAAGGTGCTAACATGCAGCAACCGGATGTACCAATCAGCTATCACCAAAAGAAATCCATGATAAAGGCACAACGAAAGCCTAACTTACCTCCACGGGACGACTACCACCTACTTAACAGACAAGAATAGGTCATCATATTTCGACTGAGAACTGGACACAATAGACTAAACAGCCATATGTATACAAAATTTAAAATTGGCACAACAGCAAAGTGTAATTGTGGACAAGCCAACCAGACTTCAAAACATATCCTTCAAGAATGTGCAAACTATGACACATTAAGGTGCACATACTGGCCTTCTGATACACCAATGAATGTTAAACTTTATGGTACAAAACAAGAAATGGAAAACACTGTCCAATTTATATAAGAAACAACACTGCAGATATAGACATTATTAGAGAACGAAAGAAGAAGAAGAAGAAATACCTTCACCTCCAGTTCTCTTTTCTTTCATCAGTCAATCGACTAATCAATCATTTAATCAATCAGCCACTCAAGCCACTGGACCTCATAAGAGCATAGGCCACATATAAATTCTCCCTCAGTCTACCCCGTACTTAGATTTCCGCTCCATCTTTCCATGCCATTATTTCAATATCACTAAGACATTTTATGGTCTCTCTACTCCGAGTTGTTCTAGATCTTCACTGTCTTCTCTTTCCCTGTCGGACCCATGTCAATGTCTGTCTTGCAATAGTTTTCAACCATTCTTCGAGTATGCCAAATCCATATTTATCTTCTAGGCACGATTTTTAGAAAAAATATCCTGCCATGTTCTCATCTAAACCTCTCCTTTTTACTCTCGCCATTTAATACCAGTATTTAACACCACCGAAGTCTGATATGTATGGCCATTAACGCAAATAAAATGGCGAGACAATTCATTTCCATTAGATGGACTACATCCTGATGTAAATCTAGTAGAGCCATTATCTTGTTACAAGAGCGATCGAGCGGGGGTTGAACATTGAAAGAAAAATATTTTAACATTTTTTTAAAGATGTTGCTCACAGTGTTTCTTTCTCCTTGCCACCATCGATTGTGTTTTTTTTTTTTTTTTTTGATCCTGTTCAACGACATTTCCATTATTGACTTTCTTGTTCACAGTTTTTTTCTTAATTCTTGAATATCTTGTTCAATATTTGTCAGCAAACTACTCGTACTTCATCGTTATCTTGAAGAAATTCTTCTTAACTCTCTACTTTCTTCGTTGCGCGATGTTTTTTTTTTTCATTTTTCTTTCTCAATGTTTGTTTTCCTCTTGCAGTATGCTTTTTTTTCTCTTCACTGATTCTGTTTTGTCTTGTTGTTGTTTGGTTTTTCATTTGTGTATCACAACGACATAACGAGGCTACGTTGACTCATACCACTCGATAATTATGCAGTCCTGGTGACTAATTGGGATTCCTCCTTTTAAAGCGATACAATTTGACTTTTCCCATAATCCTCATTGGCTGTTGTCCCATCGAGGCCAGCACCGTGCAGTGGTGATGGGGCTTAGTTCAGCTATCAGGGGCTGGAAATTAAGACTGGTCGGGCAGTCCCACTCGAGCAGGACCATAGTCCGGCCCAAGTAAGCAGAGTGCTGAAGACGGAGGCATCCAGCCAAAAGGCGCACAGATAATCAGGATGCCACGCACATAACACAATGGAAACATGTCTGTATTTATAAATAGTTATGGTGCCTGCCCTGTGGCGGACGTTCAGGCAGGGACGGTGCCGGGCCCTATACCTCGAAAGGGCCCAACCTCAGCTACTGGAAGTCCTTCTCAATTGCCCCGAGGAGTCAGGAGGCAAGGGAATTCAAAGCTCTATGGGACACTGTATGAACTACAAAAGACAGTGAGTTTTATTAAGGAGACAGAATTACAGATATAGACATGTTTCAAGTAAACGAAAGAAGAAGAAGAAGAATTGGCTGTTGACACCAAGTGTACACATTGGACCAGTGAAAATTATGGAAAGAATCAAATATCGTCACGTTAGAAGGATGATTTCAAATGTGTTCTTTGAACTGTAAAGTTGTTGAGGGACACCTGAGTAAAATAAGTAACTTTCAGTACAATATCCGCATTCTGAAATATTGGCTTCAATAGACTTGATGTATCTTCTACGCTAGCGTTGAAACAGAAGACATCTACGCTATCGCTGAGGCACATTCGACGCTCGCACGTGGAAGGTCAGAAGGTATCTTTTCTCGCATATTAGATCAATCATCTTGCAATAGTAAGCGCCTTAGTTTATGAATGTAACCTTCGACAGTACTTTTAAGAACTCTATACAGAATTAATTAGGGACTTCATTCGTTGCAGCTTTCCGCTTGTCGTTTTTATATACTTGGAGTCGACTTGGCTATTATTGGTATACGACCATAAGTATATAAATAGTGACCAGAGTAAATCACGACAATAATGGAAAACTTAACGAATGAAGTCTCTAATTAATTATGTACAGAGGTCTTTACTATCGAGGGTCTCGATATAATACATACATAGCGAGGCTTTCCTCTTGTCATTATTTATTGTAAATCGACGTCTCTATACTCCAGACAAACACATAGGTGCCCATTCTTCCTAAGCAAATTTGTTCCCGTAGCTCGTTGGTTGAAAAATGCCTCATTCTGTCCCGCATATGCCCAGTCCAATTCCTGTCACACTGAATACACAGCTCTCCCAATCGTATTCTTTATGCATCATCTAGAGAAGTTTCTATATTCAACAATCACTTGCCAAACGACTGCATTATCTATAGATGTTTCTACCTTCAACAGGCACTTACCACGCAAGCGATCAACATTGATCTACCTCGATCTACATTCAACAAGTGCTTACCACGTAACTGCAAAATGTCTCCCGTATTCATTCTCAATTCACCGACTATATGTATATTAGTTGCAGCCCATTTTTGTTCTCTCATTTCCGGGCAGTAAATCTTTATGATACCCAGTAGTCGTAAATATGTTATAGAGAAACATATAAACTGAGAAACTGAGAAACAGCTGTTATAACTGATTCAGTAAAATAAGCCTCAGAAAATCATTGAAAAGCTGCAGTAGCAGCCTCAGCCTCCATTCTCATATTGGAAATATTTGTCATGCATGACCCGTTGCTATTGGTCATAATTTTACGACTTTCAAGGCACGATGAAGACCAAACACTAGATGGTTGGAGACAATATAAAAATTTATTAAATAGACTCGAGCTGACCATGAAGAATTTACCCAAATTGTCAAAGACAGACGACTACATCTATCCCCTCCCCACGACACTTAAAAACACAAGTGGGAATGACAATAGATAAACTAGCTATAAGACCCAAACCAGATTGATCACCTGGACCGACAAATCTGACCCGAACCAGATTTATTACCTTTACGGACAGATCTAACCCGAACCAGATTTATTACCTTGATGAACAGATCTGACCCGAACCAGATTTATTACCTTGACGAACAGATCTGACCCGAACCAGATTTATCACCTGGACCGACAGATCTGACTCGAACCAGATTTATTACCTTGACCGACAGATCTGACTCGAACCAGATTTATCGCCTGGACGGGCAGATCTATCTGTGAACACTGTAACATCATCATGTGAGTTATCAGTTATCACTTGAAGGTCTTCAATTCCACTGTCACACTTCTCTACATTCTCTGCCAAGGATAACTATACACGTATACAAGTTTGTTATTGTTTCATCAATCAGATTCCACTCTTCTCCTTTGGTAAGGCCCATACTGTCCCTCACCTATGAAATTCTCCTCTTGTGGAAACTACACATCATTTCATCTGTACAAGTACAGAGTTTTGTGTTTACCTTATCTAAGTAGGAGGACATCATTTCACCTGTACAAGTACAAAGTTTTGTGTTTACCTTATCTAAGCATGAGGCTACTTCTCAAAGCATTGCAGGCTGTTCAAATATCTTTGATTGGACCTTCCTTCTGGGTAGGAAAGAGAAAACTTCCCCATTACACAGAATTTTTCAAGTGCGTGATTGCTCGTAATTATTTGAGATTTAAATGAAGCATAGCATCATAAGTTCATAAACATGGAATGGAACTCAACTCACCCATGAAGCCAGGACGACGATACTTGCCACAGGCTTTGAATTAAGGAAGATCGACAACATGTAGTTAACGCGCAAAACTGAAATCCAACAGGTAAATCCAGGAATATGGTATCAGCGTCTGATTTCGTCGGCTGTATAGAGAAAGAAGAATGAAATAAAGCATCAATTTCAGAGGCGAATTCACAATATTAGTGTTTTGTAAATATGTGACCGCATATAGCAGTCTATCATCTGTTGGCACGAAAATATAGTGAGACTTTTCTCTTGTGAAGGGCTCACAGTATTTTATCTTTACTGACTATTTTATCCATTGGGGAAAATAGCCATCCTCAGATATAACCAAAGACGATAGAATTGATTGTTCTACGGTTACACAGGAAAAAAGCGAGTATGAGCGGAAATAATTTGAAGTGTCACCAATAGTTTAAAATGACATACTAATAAAGAAATACAAGGACAAAATACGTTTCGACTAAAAATGTGTTCATTATGACAAAAATATCAAAGATGCAACTACGAGTCTAAATGGGGGAAAATATATAGAGTAAAAAATATGAATAATGAACAATAAGTGAAGAAGAGGAGAAAGGAGGAGAAAGAACATAACAACAAGTAATAGGTAAAGTATGAGGTTACGGCGATATGAGAGCACGGTACATAAGATATGATGGGAGATATTAGAGCACGGTACATAAGATATGATGGGAGATATTAGAGCACGGTACATAAGATATGATGGGAGATATTAGAGCATGGTACCTTACATTTGGTGAACGATTTTAGAGCACAGTATATAACGTTGGTTGGAGTTGTTCGAGCACGGTATATAAGATGTGGGAGATGTTAAAATATGGCTCATAACATTTGATCAGAGACATTAGAGAACGGCACATAAGGTGTTATTGGAGATGTTAGAATGTGGCACATAAAATTTGATCATGATGTTAGAGCACGTATATAAGAGGTTATGGGAGATGTTAGAGCACAGTATATAAGATGTTATGGGAGATGTTAGAGCACAGTATATAAGATGTTATGGGAGATGCTAGAGAACAGTATATAAGATGTTATGGGAGATGTTAGAGCAAGGTATATAAGATGTTATGGGAGATGTTAGAGAACAGTATATAAGATGTTATGGGAGATGTTAGAGAACAGTATATAAGATGTTATGGGAGATGTTAGAGCAAGGTATATAAGATGTTATGGGAGATGTTAGAGAACAGTATATAAGATGTTATGGGAGATGTTAGAGCAAGGTATATAAGATGTTATGGGAGATGTTAGAGCACGGAATATAAGATGTTGTGGGAGATGTTAGAGCAAGGTACATAAGATGTTATGGGAGATGTTAGAGCACGGTATATAAGGTGTTATGGGAGATGTTAGAGCAAGGTATATAGCAGTATTTGATGGGAGATATTAGAGCACAGTGCATACGATGTGATGGGACATGTTAAATCACGGTATATAACATTTGATGGGTGTCGGGGTTTGTTATATTTTTTTCTGGAGTAAAAGAAATGAATTTGTAGTTCTAAGAGTATACTTACTATAAAAATAATAATAATAATGTGTATGTATTTGCTTCGCAGGTTTGTGTGACCATGTATCGCAACGACACATCTCTGCCTTTGAAAGAATGTATAGACGCTTCTACTACAAGCTGGCACATTCCTGTTTCCATTGGCTCCAGCATTGGTGCTGTTCTGGCTCTTTCAATCATTGTGTTCATTGTCCTCCTTTCGCGTTGCCCAACCCTGATCAGGCAGCCTCGTACTGCGGCAGCGGAGTCCAGTAAGTATGACTCCATGTCATCCCATTACCCGGATGATAGATATGAACTGAGTGACACTACAACTCATTGCCACGAGCATGATAGAGATGACGACATGTTCTCACAAAACAGTGAGGGTGACAGTCTAGCAGAAACGAAATTGTGTCGACAAAGTCAACATCATTCACCCCAAAGTCTTGCGGATCGATTGTGCAATGGCACTAGAGCTGTAAACGGAATCGGGAAACACACCCGAGCTCCTGTACCATTACGTAGGGTTGAGCGCACGCTGTCTCTGACTGACAAACGCCACCCATACAGAACACGACAGGCTCGTCTAGCTCACCTGCATGCTAACTTTCACTCAATTCAGTCTGAACCAGGCAGCATTCCAACACGAAATGCACCTCGAGTCAGTATCACGGACTTTGCGACTACAAATTTCAATTCTGATTTATCCACGGGCCGCAAAACTCACCACTCCAGTATGCCTGTCACAAATTTGAACTGCAGCAAGGGAGTCACAGCTCACACTACATGTTCATGTAACAAATCCATTGGACTCAGAGAGACGGCCAGGATTATGTACAGAATGGAATCTACTAATTCAAACTCCGAGCCCACCATGAGCGGTAGTAAAAGAAATGAGTCCAAGGCGCGGTCACCTGGGCTGAAATATTTTTCCAAGACTTTACATATGAGTATTGATGGAGATACTTTGGTATGACACGTGACTTTTGTACAAGGAACTAACGACACAGTAGCAGCTTACAATACATATGAATCACCTATGAATTATTGGGATTATATTTCCAATACGAGGAATTATAATGTTACAGAACACTACAAGCTGTTTCTTTCCTCAAATGTGTATTTCCAATACGAGGAATTATAATGTTACAGAACACTACAAGCTGTTTCTTTCCTCAAATGTGTATTTCCAATACGAGGAATTATAATGTTACAGAACACTACAAGCTGTTTCTTTCCTCAAATGTGTATTTCCAATACGAGGAATTATAATGTTACAGAACACTACAAGCTGTTTCTTTCCTCAAATGTGTATTTCCTTCCATATCATTGACATTCCTCCTCTTCCTTCTCCCCCCCCCCTTTCCCCCTAAACACAATATATGCAGCTAATTCGAGGAAACATTATTCGCAATTTGAACTTGAAACTAAACTTCGAAAATGCATTTTCTGTTTGTGAAAAACACAATTACTGTTCCTTTCCTGAACACGACACAAATGTAAGTGAATCGATCACTTTCAATATTAACTTTGGAGATTTGAAGGAGCCTGTAATGTACAATATATATATGTGTATCTAATATGATCGCTGATTTCACAATACGATTCATGGGAGACCTCGATAAACGGCAATTGATAAGCAAAACAAAACACTTTTGTTTGCTTAAGAAGCATATGACATTCAAGTGTATTTATAAGTGTTTATTATTTTAATTTTTTGATTCGTAAGGAAAAGTGACCACCGTTGTAATCTGGAATTAAAGATATCGCCTGCTTTAAGTTCAAAAATTAAATATAATTTCTGGAATTTATTGTGATTGTAATGTTGATTGTTGCTGCTATGAAACTACATTACTTTGTGAGACAGACTCATAAGCCATATATGGCATCCTACTGAAACTAGGAATCTATTTGGCTCAATCAAAAGTAACGGTGAAATATATGATTAATTTAACATATCTTAAAATAATGGCTTGACGGAAGCCTGAAACATAAAGTCACGTTAGATCTCTGTACCTATTGCGTTCACCATTTATATATATATATATATATATATATATATATATATATATATATATCACTTTATATATATAGATATATATATATATATATATATATATATATATATATATATATATATATATATATATATATATATATATATATATATATATATATATATATATTGTATAAACAGAAAGAGAGAGAGAGAGAGAGAGAGAGAGAAAGTGATAGAGAGGTCATTAAGCAGATTCTCCGATTATGTAGAATTCTTACCAAAATCACATAGTGGTTTTTTTGTCAACTTTTCAACTAGAGAGACCTTGTACATTTGAGATCTTTAGATCTATACTTTTAGATCTGTACGTTTGAGTTTCAATCATTCACTACAGAAAGAGCAAAGTATTATCCAAAAAACCCTTAACAAACGATACGAAAACAGTCGACCTATTGGACGCCCTCGTAAAAGGAGGATAGATAGTGTATTAGAGACACTCGGAAAAATAACAGCGGAAGAGGCAAATAGAAGGGCAAAAGACCATATACTCACTCTCCCCTCAACACCGAAATTTACATGAGGACAGAAAGAAGAAGAAGAAGAATCATTCACTTTAATCACTGTATTAGACTGATGTGCTGCCGTCGACAGTAAAGAGCTGTGTACAGATAGTAAACTTGACTTTAAAGGTTCATTTTTTTTCATATTTCAGTGCATCTTTGGTCAGCCTTGGCTTTTTATGGCATTCTACTCCAAGTATATAGTGACCAACGGAATTTCCGACAATAATCAAAAACGTAACGAATGAAGTCTTGTTTACTTTCCATTCAGAAGTCTATGCCGGAGCCTGGTCATTGCTGATGTCTAGCATCTAAGATCTCAGAAAATTTTCAAATGGTGTAGAGGATTCTCTTCACGCTACTCAAGTTTTCCCATATGTACTTCACCCTCTCAGCAGCGGAACTCTAAAAGTATAGTCAAATTTTGCAAACCTTAGCGTATACCCACAGTGTTTCCTAGAAGAAAAACACTATAGTATGACCATTGTCTTGCTATAAGAGGGATCAAACTGCATTAGTTGAGTTTCAGATTGAACTCAGCGTTCAAAGATGAAGAAGAGGTGACCGTATATTCACACGACAAATTCACTAATCACTACATTACGGGAATTCCCCAATAAACTCCGTTCAATATCTAATTTTGCTGTTTCATTACTCAAAACCAAAGATTTTTTTTTTAAGTAATTGTTTATTTCCCATCTTGTTTCTCTTCTTTCTTCTTTATTTCTCTATTGCTTTCTTTCTTTATGTCTCTTTCTTTATCTATTTCTCTTTCTTTCTTTCATTCTTTTTTCTTTTTATAATTTCGATTGTTCTCTTATTGTTTCTCTTCTTTCTTTATTTCTTTCTATTTTTGTGTCTCTCATTATTTCTCTCATTTGCTCTATTTTTCTTTCTCATCTTTTGTATTTGTCTCTCGCTTTCGTTTTTTTTCTATTTATCATGTTTCTTTATTTCTTTTTCCTTTTCTCACTTTCTCGTCTTTCTTTATTTTTGTCTTGCTTTTTTTAAAGCTCTAACTTGTCATTTCTCTTTTTTTAATTTCTCTTTTTTTTATTGCTTGACTTCATTATTTCTCTTTCTTTATTTCTTTTTATTTCTTTGTTGCCTTCATTGATTCTATTTATTTTTGTCTTTCTGTGTTTCTGTATTTCTCTCCTGCTTTCTTTATTTATTAATTTCTCTATTTATTTTTTCTTCCTTTCGTTTTTTCTTTCTTTATTTCTCTTTTTCTTTCTCGTCTTTATTTCTATCTCTCTTTATTCTTTTTATTGTTCTCGTATTTCTCTTCTTCCTTTATTTTATGTTTCTTTATTTATTTCTCTCATTATCGGCCTGTTCTCTTCTTCTTTCTCTTATTTCTTTATTTATATTATGCTTTCTTCTCTCTGTTTTTCTCTTCTTTATTAACTTCTCTCATTATTTTTATTTGTCCTTTCTTTATTTCTCTATTGCTTTCTTTGTTTCTTTCTGTGTTTCTCTATTTGTTTCTCTCTATTGTTTTCCAATTTCTCTCTATATTCTTCACTTGTCTTCTTCATATCTCTTGCTTCTTTTCTTTATTTCTCTCTTTCATAATTTGTCTCTATTGTTCTCTTTGTGCTTTTTGTCTTGCTTTATTTCTCTCTTGTATTATATATTTCTTTATTTCTCTCTTATTTCCTCTATTTATGTATTTCCACTAATTTTTCTCTAATTATTTATCTCTTTCATTGTGTATATTTCTTTGTCACTGCTGTATTATTTCGCACCTTTCTTCATTTATATCTTTAAATTTTCCTTTCTTTCAATTTTACTAACATGTATGTCTTGCATTAATTTGTCACTTATTTCTCTCCTGCTCAATGTCTTTGATTTTCTCTTGAATTATTTCACGTTCCCTCTCGAATTGTTTCTATTTTTGTGTCTCTCGCATTATCTATGTATTTCTCTCTTGAACTTTTTCTTGCATTATTCACTTATTGCATATTTCTTTCTTGCATCATTTATCTTGTTGTATTTGTATACTTCTCTCGTCCACTATTGCGTTATTATATTGCTCTGCATTAGTTTTTTTTCCTTATCTCTCCCTTGCACTATTTCAGTCTTTCTCCTTTAAATTATTTTTCATTTTCTCTTGTAAATTATTTCTCTATTATTTTTTAATTATATCTTGAATTATTTCCTTAATTCTATATTGCATTATTTCTCTATTTCTCTCTTTCTACATTTCTCTATTGCATTAATTCTCCCTTAAAATTTTTTTTGTAATATTTCTTCTATACTTTTCTGTAGCTTCGTTTCTCTTTCTATATGTTGCATTATTTTTTTTTTGTCTATTGCATTATTTTACGTATTTCTCTTTTGCATTGTTTCTTTTGTTTTATTTCTTAATGTGATCTTTTCTCTTATTTTCTTTGTATTGCTATATTTCTCAAGTTTCTAAGATGTTCGTGATATGTTTTTATCTATCTGTTACAATTTTGTATTATTTATTCCTTATTTTACTTATTTCATTGCCCGTTTCTTTTCTCTTTCAAAGTTTCTGTCTTTTTCCTTCACTGAAGTTATTGCATATTGCTATTTTTATATTTTACTCTCTAGTTATTTCTTTCTATGCTGCATTTCTTTTTGTTCTCTCTGTCTTTTTATTTCTTATCGTGCCGTGATGTTGAATTTTTTCTACTCTCGTAGGCTTTCTTTCTCATGTTTTTCTCTCACATTGTTTTGCTATGTGACTCTCTCCCTCTTTGCTTTCTCTGTGTGTGTGTGTGTGTGTGCTTTCTCTCTCTCTCATTATTTTCTCTCTCTCTCTCTACTTTCTATTTCTCTCTCGCTTCTTCTTCTCGAACCCCAGGAATTTTGAGCGATTAGTTCTTACTTCTTTTTTTTTCATAATTAAGGGCTTCAGGTTTCAGCTTGGTGCAATGCCTGTTGAAGGAGCCGTCTAATCAGAGGGGGTACATGCCACGAGACGAGCTGATAGTTTGCTTGTGTCAACCATCGTTTGCATTTCCTCTGATGAGGCGCTTCGCAGCCAACGAGCTGCTCCGTGTCTGGCAAGATCATTTCATTACCACCCTTTGTGTCTCTAGGTCCCAGACCTAATTTATTCGGTATGAGACGTGTTGAATTAGACTCGATAGTTGAATTAAACTCAGGGTTGATACACCTTCTTAGACTAGGTGCTGCGCTGCCAAACACGTCGAGAGTTTGGGATTAGATCTGTGCATTTCTCACGCACTTGCCTCGTCCGCTTGTGATGAGCTTCCAATTTATCGCCAGGCATGTGTAAAAAAATCAGTCATATCAAACATTAGGGGCAGACAGTCACGGTTTCTAGAGCATGTGCTGAGAACACATCTTGAACACTTAATAACCACTGGAAATATCAAGGGGAGAAGAGATAGGAAACGACAAAGAGAAAAGTTAATCGCCTACGCTATTCGGCATGGCACTTGACTGATTGATCAATGTGTATTCAGAGGGGTTTTTTTTTTTTGGTCTTCGCCATTGTGCATATTATCCAATGCCGTGGGTAGACTGTACCAATGTCGGACGAGGAGCTTCGCAGTACGTCCTTTGATACTGAACCCAATTCTCTCTGTATGAGCCGTGCTGTGCAACAGCGACAATCGAGTTGGGCTAAGTTTACAGTGCTCTCAGTGACAAGGACTAGCTCTCTTCTCTACGTTACCCATAGAGTCCAGAGTTCGAGTCTCAACACGTCAGAAATTTGAATAATGTTGGGCCCGACATCTATTCAATGCTTTTCTGTGTGCAATAGGGAGCTGTATTCAAAGCTTTCTTTCATACCAGGGATACATGTTCGAGTTTGCGTATCCAATATCCGAGTCATGACTCCTACTTTGAATGGTGTCTATTGTGGTGGGACGTGTGGCTTCTATGTGTTCTCCAGCATGAGCAGTACTTCCGCCAGTCCAGTACTTCCTGGAAAATTTTAGCCTCGGCACCACTATATCGCTTCATTTACACAAATCTGCCCTGTAGCGAGTGTTGCCTTTTCCAGATTCAATGTGTACTCATAGGATCACTATGTCTTAGCGGGATCTACCCATATCTGACATTGATATTGGCCGCCCTTCCAACCTTTCAGAATTTTATGATGTACGAGTCACAATGCACAGATACCTTTCCTGTTGGGTGTGTTGGTGTAGAGGTCTCGGAGATATTGTTTGTCTCTCTGCAGGCAATTATCATTTCATCTACAGCCTCCACATCCACGGACATGGGCCTAAAAGTGTTGGCCAGAACGACAGAAAGAGTGGCTGTCTTTCTGTTTCTATGGTACACCATGGATAGGTACATTTAGGATCTTGGTTTACTGCTAACCCCTGGTCGACGGGGAGCAATGCAGTGCCCTTTGCACCTCTTCTCTCTCTCGCTGTGTTTATACGCCTGTGTGTTTCCTTCTTTGTGTTTATATTTCTGGATTTTTCTCTATTTCTCCCTGTTTTTATCTCTGTATTTTTCCCGCTTTATGTTTCTATCTCTTCGTTTTTCACTCTGTCCCTCTCGCTCTCTAATCTCTCTCTCTCTCTCGTATTATCTTAGAGCAACTATTCATATGAATATAATTCTTCAATATTAATTAATAATTATCCAATCCTGCTCCGAATAATGCATTCTACGAATTAATAATACCTTATCGAATACTACCTTGCAATCGATTACCAAAGTAAACACGTCCTCATTTCTGAAACATCGTAATACTTTGAAATGTTACACGTTCATTGCTGATTGCTTTATAATTATTTATTTTTTTTAAATCGAGTGAACACTATTCAATACAACGCTTCAAGCTAATTGTCGGATCATTATTTATTTTGTTCAAATCGTATTCGATTGAATATTCAAAGAGCTATGTTTTTATCCGCCAAATTTTTATTTAATGCATTCATTACATATTGTAGGATTTCTGTGCGGTGTGGCCTTTTACAAATAAAGCTATAAAATGTTTGTTACACAAGCTACAAACAAGTTTGAAGTTTCTAGATTTTTGGAGAGAATTAAACAGGCACCAGGAGAGATGACTAAACAGTTTCAATTGGGATTGGAGAAGGAGCACGGGGCTACACATAAATCTTGTAGTTAGATGGCAGGGCAAAATAACTGTTACACTGTGGTGTATTGGCTAGAGAAGGAAATACCACAGTATATTCTATGTTCAGTCTGTGCAGATTTAGATGACTGTGACATACTAGGAGGATGGAAGATGACTGTGACACACTATGAGGATTGAAGATGACTGTGACACACTTGGAGGATTGAAGATGACTGTGACACACTTGGAAGATTGAAGATGACTGTGACACACTTGGAGGATTGAAGATCACTGTGACACACTTGGAGGATTGAAGATGACTGTGACACACTTGGAGGATTGAAGATGACTGTGACACACTTGGAGGATTGAAGATGATTGTGACACACTAGGAAGATGGAAATTGACTGTGTCACGCTTGGAGTACGGAAGATGACTGTGACAAACCAGGAGGCTGGAAGATGACGGTGAGGCACTAGGAGGATGAAATATGACTGTGACACACAAGGAGGATGGACGATGACTGTGACACATCAGGAGGATGGAGGATGTCAGAATACCGAAGTATCTACTTGATGTATAATTGCAGTCTGGCTAAAGATCTATGGTCAACCTCTACTTCTGTACAAAGAAGTATGCAAACGTGATTTGCATGATAAAGGCATTGATACAGAATCATGGGAACATAGTGCCATGGTCGTGTTGAACGGAGGAAAACAGACCAGGAATGGCATAAAAAAGGAGAACGTGATAGAAGCTCATAGCTGCACGTCTAAGAAGACACATCATCACCTGATGGTACAAGGGAGAATTTATTTCCTTGTACATACCGTGGAAGACAATCTGTGACTCAGATTTTACTCGTGAGTCACTTCCATCATCGCCACGGATCATAGATTATACTTCTTATAGTACAACAATCTGGAGAGACGGAAAGTTGTCTACTACTAATTAAATAACAGTTTTAGCCAAAACACACCCTCAAGGGTCAGATAAATGGAACACATTATATGGAGGAAAAAAACAGATCACAAGTACATGGATATATCACACAATGGCATTGGGTCAAAGGGCATGAGCCCATGGACCACTGAATCAGCAACCACCCAGCCAAAGCACAGAATTATATACAAAATTATAATGGTGTCATATTTGTTCAACCGTCTGACGGGATATTCTTAAACGGTATTAGATATTAGGTATGTTGATTATCCTCTTCGCACACCGGACACTCCATGGGAGCTCAGATCTTCGCTTCATACAATCTCTCAGGGTATAACGGTTGATGATTCCGGTTCTGTGCTGGTTCACTGCTCTTTTTGAAATCTTTGTCAGAGGTTCTTTACGGGTCACGCCCATCCTCACTCCCAATTCGCGCATTCTCGATATTGACTCGTGCTTATTCATCTCAAAATCCTCTGATCGTGAGAATTCATGAAGAGCAATGAGTATGTCTGCTCGGTCCATAGGCTGACCGTCTGTTGTGGTGGCGAGGCTAACTAATTGGTCGGCTTGTTCGTTTCCCTCCACGCCCGCGTGCCTGGGGACAAAAATAATTGTTAGTTTTCGTAGTGATGCCTGCATTTTTGTTCTCTCTTATGACTCATTCCCTACGTCATTTCTAAGCAGTATATATTTTGGTGTAGTAAAATGTACCACTTATAGTCAGATACATAATTTCATACGCTGATGTTAGTCCGGTTTGGTTATATCAGAGCTTTACCTCCATAAACATTAGTGGAGCTCGCAGTTCTGGTAATCCAGTCACCACGGCCTCCGAAAATTATTGAGTTATATATAACTAGTTGCAGAAGATATTGTAATTTCTTTTCACTTTTCGTTGGATTTTTCTTCAGCGTTCATTCTCAAACTCCCGTCGGATCTCGCATGTTTCAGGACAATAGTCCTACTAGATTTCCAGCAGGATGTAGTCCCGAGAATAGAAATGCGTTGTGTCACCATTTTATTTGCGCCAATGGCCGGACACACCCGTCTTCGACTGACGTGTCTTTTGTTTGATAATGTTAGTTTCAGCAGTGATAGTTGTTTATATCACTTATACAGAGAATCCGTGGTTCAAGAAATCTCACATCCAAGACGCTGAAATACGAGTCCTGCCTAACTGACTTAATGATTTTTATTCTAAAAGGAGGAAAATTGTATCTAGTATTATCTGCCTTACACTCTAAATAGAAAATAATGATTAGGGCCTACATCAGTCAATGATGGTGTTAGCAATTTATTTTACAGATCTCTGAAATATCACGTAATATTATCTGTGGTCAGTGACTGACGAATGCAATAATTGTAAACTAGAATTGTGTAGAATTGTGTATATGGCGGGCCAAATGTAGCTAGGGGGGCGTATTTTTTTAACCTCTCATCTTTATAGTGTTTAAATATATATTTCTTCTTTATCGTCTATTTTGGCCTGAAACATCTCACTTCAGCATGACTTCTTGGTTCCTTTGACCTTAAATGGGAATGGGCATACTCCTCCCCATAACGTCCTTAATAGCTTCTAGCAATATACATGGAGGGTAAACAGTGTTGTTATTCTTTGCTTTCCTTTCGGGCACTGGAAACTCACAGATTATACATTTTAAACTAATGTAGTCGGTATGAGTCGATGAAATCTATAGCTGCTGTATGAATCGATGACATTCATTGCTGCTGTATGAATTGATGACATTCTTAGCTGCTGTATGAATCGACTACCTCCATAGCTGCTGTATGAATCGATGACATTCATAGCTGCTGTACGAGGCGATGACCTCCATAGATGCTGTACGAGGTGATGACATTCATAGCTGCTGTACGACGCGATGACCTCCATAGCTGCTGTACGAGGTGATGACATTCATAGCTGCTGTACGAGTCGATGACCTCCATAGCTACTGTATAAACTATGAAATCCATAGCCGTTGCATTTTCTATTAGTGGAGTAATAATGAGTTGATAACGTCCATAGTTGCTGCATTTTCTTATTCTTCTCTTAGTTTTCAAATATTTATGCAGATTAGGTGGATCTGGTCAATAACGGAATAAATTGTGTTATGATTTATAGCTTTGCTGCAATATCTGCGCATTTCGTCCTAACATCCAGCCTCAGACTGGCTTTTGGATTAATTTGATCTATGAAATATGACAGCCATCACATCAAACCTCCTTAGTCACCTCTTACTGACATGCATGTCAGTGTTAATATCCTTTTATGCCCCTACGAGTCCCTGTAACACACTTGCTCATATCCATTTCAGTTCGTAGAGATTTTAGGTAGTTCTAATGACCTCGATATATGAAGTCCCTGATGATATCAGATGTCAGACACAGTTAAACCAAAGGCATATATAATACATGAGTTCAAGACGGAATGATGGAAGCCTATTGACGTTGTTTAGTAAACATCTGTTAGATCAGAGAGATGCAATATCGTAAACATCTATTAGATCAGAGAGATGCAATATCTGACAAATGGCACTGAATGTTTATTTAAGTTTGTTCTAAAATTCCTACTGGATCACTATTTGTACAAGACAATGTCTCAACTAGATTTCTAGCAAGATGCCATGTAGAGTACGGAGATGTATGGTAGTTTTAATTTCATTGACATCCCGAAACATTTTACCTCTGCAGGGGGTATGTATGCATGCAGTGTGCTAACACTTATACTGGACGTATGAAGCCATATTGCTAGTAGGCTAGTCCGTTCGTGGCAATGTGTTCGCCAGCGTCAATCGCAAAGCACCCTAACTGTACTTGTAACCCATCGATCGTTGCTTGACACTTTTTCTGTTCAGTCCTTATCGGTCTAAATACGCCCACATATGACTAGGATAATTAACTAAAATACATATCAACAGCAAGACTGATATCCTAAGCGATCAGGGAGCCATACGGCATGTAGACTTTTCAACATTTGCTTTGAAAGAGATTGCCCCACACAGAGTCTGTCCTGGAAGCTATGCCACTGGCTCAATAACCAGTGCAATCAACCTAAGTATGACAAAGAAATAGTTATTTTATTTAAATAACTGAGATATAGATTCTTTTCCCATGTTTTATCTCCATCAATTGTGATTGGATTAAAATTTAGTTTTGTCTTCATCCGTTGCAATCTGGATTAGAATTTAAAGAGTCTTATCTTCATAAGTTACAACTGGATTAGAATTTATAGAGTCTTATCTTCATAAGTGGCGACTGGATTAGAATTTACAGTTATCTTCATAGGTTGTGGCTGAACTAGAATTTAGAGTCTTATCTTCATAAGTTGCGACTGAATTAGAATTTAGTATTGTATTAATCATTTGTGGATAAATATGAATTTACAGTTTTTGTTTCTACCAATTGTTAATGGGTTAAATGCACAGTTTTAGATTCGACCTTATGCGATGGAACGACATTCAACGTTATAGATACTACCATTTGTAAATTGATTTTAAAAAAAATTACCAGTTTTAGTTTACTCTATTTGTGAATGGATCAAAAATTACTGTTCGAGCTATACACCATATGTGAGTGAATATAAATGTATTGATTCAGTTTCCAATATTTTGTAATCGATCAAATGTAACAGTTTGATTTTCCAACATATGTGAATATATTAAAATTTACAATTTTGATCACTACTAACATTCCTCATTACATTTGTATGCATGTATATATAAATGTTGGATAGGATTAAACTTGGTCTTATTACTATTTTGAACTAAATTGTTCTTTCACTCAAGTTTCTAGTCAATTTATTATACAGCATGTAGACTCATCTGGTATCACCCTTCACAAGTGACCGCTATGTGACTTTCCCGATATTTTTCTTGATTGTCGACACAAAGCATAGACAGAATGACCATGAAAATCCAGAAAAATGTCCCTTCACTTTGGAAACATGACTGATGCGTCTACATGCCAGCATAATCGACAGGGGACTCCCATCACTACTAAGATGAGAGCTCCTTTTTTTTGTTCTTGATATAGATCTTATGTTTGACATTCAATGTACTTTACACCCCTATATCTGGTTTGATGTTCAACTGCTACTTATGTTGTACAAAAATTGGAGAAATTTGTTATAAAACTACTACAGACATGAAACAAATAATCAGTTATATCAAACATGTAATGTATAAAAACGATTTTGTGTGTATACATATATACATATCAGTAGACCATATATATATGTGTGTGTCTGTGCGTGCGTGTGTGCGTGCGTGCGTGCGTGCATGTGTGTGAATTAGTGCTGGGCTAATTAGGTACGGGAATAGGAGTCAGCAAATAAAATACTTTTCACTCCGTTTTTTCTATGTTCTTTTATAGGAAAGTAAATAAATGGGTTGGGGGGGGGGGGGTCTCACAATATCATCTTTTTTAACTTCTTAATAATGAGAAATATCATGCTATATTTTCCTACGGAAGTGGAGAGTTTAACCCCCACAACACATTCGCTCGTATCGTTGGAAGAGAGTTAACCCCACAACACATTCGCTCGTATCGATGGAAGAGAGTTTAACCCTCACAACTCACTCTCCCTCGTATCAATAGATAATATAATCCCACAGCCTACTCTCCCTCGTATCGTTAGGTAAACGAAGGTATATTTACCAAAAAATTAGAAAAAACAAATATCTTATATTACACCATTGAGGTTTTTATGATAAAAATAAGCTTACTAAAAATTACATGTTTATTGTTTACTAAAAATTGCATGTGTATTGAGTTCATGCATGATAGATTTTTAAAAATAGGAACAGTTTTTATAGTTTAATGAAAGTTTTTGGATAGGTGTTGGTACCAATTTCTCTATGGTGTGTTATTTTTGGAAGGGAAATTAGTTAATTTAAAAACTGAATGTACAAATAAATAAAGTAGTATCAATACAGTAAATTGACAAACCCACCACCGACATGACGTGACGACAACTTGGGTATGCTACCATTATCACACAAGTCACTGGAAACCTCCTTTTAATTCCCTAACGGGAAAAATGCAATTTTGACATTCTTGTTGACAGTACAATACTGAATATTTTCATTTGAGAAAAACTAACTAAAATGGAACTCAATAAAAAACAATATACCGTGTAACAAAGCACAAATGTTTTTAAACAATATTCTACCATAAATAGTTTGTACAAATTTAAATACATGCAGAATATCATGCAAATGATGCACCATCTTGAACGTTTCAATGACACATCGAGAAACATCTGACTTTAAAGGAAACAAGTCTTCAAATTGTGAAACAACAAAAATTATCACCGATATATACACGAGTCCAATCGATTTGTTGTAAAAACTACACCGTATAATGTAAGGATCCTCTTCTTCTTCTTCTTCTTCATTGTGCATTCAATGAAGGCCCACAGAATCTCTCTTGATGGATGGTTTACCAGATTTTCCAGTAGGATGTACTCATGAGATAGAAATGTCTTTTGTCACTGTTTCATTTGCGCCAATTGGCCTGACACATCGTCTGCCGCTGGTACTATAGGGATAGTTGCCGGTTACATGGGAGTTCGTATGTGTATGTTTTTAGTAGGAATGGAATATACGAGTGTGAATATACAAACAAGAGTGTATATATTTGTGTACATAAAAGTGAGAGTATATATGATTATGTACATAAAAATGAGAATATTTCAGTACGTACATTGGAATGTTTACTATGTTAGTTCCGCACGAGGAAGGTCGACGTTTTACCAGTGTCCGGTTCAGACGAATCATTATGTAAAGAAAACTACTAGTAGATAACATACAAATATATCAGCGGCGGGCCAAGGGCCATTTGTAATAGCATATCATTCGTGGGACATTTCTTAGATGGATAATATCACTCCTGGGCAAACAAAATAAACAACTTAAAAATTAGGTCCCCCTTACGTGCTCATTTACCCACCACAATTATTCCCATCCCCCTTTTCCCACTATATATATACTATTCGAATAAACTACTTAATCTGTTTCACATTGTTGGAAAACAAAAGTGTCAAATTCCAAGAACTTAGTAGGAGTTTATTTTCAAAACTGTGTATATTGACGTCAACTTTTGTCAATCTCCTCATCTCCCTTGTCAACAACTATCAAACCTTCCAGGCACCAAAAACAATACACTCACCTCTCCCCAAACCCTTATTGTTGGCGTAATTTATGGAAAGCACCACATAATGCTTGTGCAGAATACGTAGAGCAAATGTCTCACAATCTTGTACCTTGGGATCAATTCGCGAAACCAACTGGTTCTTGCAGAGTATAAAACATCCATTATGTATTTGTTCTTGGCTATTGGTATGACAAAGCAGTCTATATTGTAACAGCTAAAACAGTTCTTGCATTCCTTAAGAGAGAAACATGCAGTAATGAAAGTGCTTTTAATTATGTCATATTATATTCTATTATTGTGTCTGTTTGTGTTCTTCAATTCATCTGTTAGACTACGATCAGGGGAGTGCACTGAATGGGTGCTGTTTTAATGCGATTTCTCAAGCTAATTAATTACTTTTGTCTCATAAGGGAATGGCCAGGGGAAAAATTCTAGTGACATTAATGGGGAAACAGCGATTTGACGCATGTCCTACATTGTAGATTTGATTGATAATTTTTAATTTTGAGGAGAAGACGAGATTCAATTATTAACTAATAACGAGTCTCTAAAATGTGACAAGATCATATAGTTAACTGATAATGATACTGTAAATATAAAGAGGTCGGATAGTTCACCAATACACACATAACACGCCTAGAAACAGAGATTGGACGGAAAACGTGATCTAATTAGACCCTAGAGCAGTGTAGAGGCGTGACCTTCTCAGAATCGTAAACAATAGGGAGCCCAATACCAATGCAGATTTTATTCGCAGTTATATATATATATATATATATATATATATTATATATATATATATATATAATATATATATATATATATATATATATATATATATATATATATATATATATATATATATATATATATATATATATATATATATTATCTGTGTTACACATATTGTGTACACTGTCTAAGAATAGGTTCTATCAAGAATGGATCTCTTATTTCTGGGACCGGCTATCTAGCCTTGAAGTCATGAATTTCTGTTTTTCTAGCGTCAGATATTATTATTTAATCAATAACTGCCCCTCAATTTATCTGTAAAATTATTTCGGTACAATATGTGGAGAAGTGCTTACATTATTAACGAAACGCACCATGAGCTCGAAAAAAACTGTGTCAACATTCTTTAACAAAACGAAGAAATGACAGATAAGCAGTGTTAGCATAATAATGATAAAGCCATATTCTGCAGTCGCTAGAATTACTGCCGGATGCATCGATCTGCGCTCTACGCACTGAGAGCCTGTCCCCTAGGATGACCCTGGGGGGAGTCTCAGTGCGTATCGTGTAGATCGATATCTGGCAACAGTCCTAGCGATTTTTAAATCTCCGATTAAATTATCCATTTTGTTTTTCTAGTGTCGTGATTTTAGTTTTGACACGAAAGTTGCACATACTATAACAGTTGGTCTGAAACTGCGCATAATATTAAAATGTTGGAATATAGAAAATTCTATGCGAATTGTATCATTCATTAAAATTGAGAGTAGAGTGCCCTTAGTAAGCAACGTGAGGCTTGCTTACAAAGATTCAATCTGGATTGTATATGACAGATTGCAAGACTTTCCTGTATGTAGAAACCTCAAAAGCGTTAATGTTATTACTCGAAAGTTGTAAGCGACCGAAGCAACGCTTATAAAATACAAAATAAACAAATTGTTATAGAAATAAACGCATTTTTTAAATTATTTTTTTTTACCCTAACACACTTTTGAGTTATTACGCAAATATCAATATTGACATCATTTACATATCAATCGTTTTAAGATTATTATATGCAATGGCATATGGGCTCAACAAATACTACAAAATACTATAAAAACATGCTGCAGTTCACACCAAACATGAGATATTTGACATGAGTTCACACCAAACATGAGATATTTGACATGAGTTCACACCAAACATGAGATATTTGACATGAGTTCACACCAAACATGAGATATTTGACATGAGTTCACACCAAACATGAGATATTTGACATGAGTTCACACCAAACATGAGATATTTGACATGAGTTCACACCAAACATGAGATATTTGACATGAGTTCACACTAAACATGAGATATTTGACATCTGTTTCCTAGTTTTTTTTCTTAAAGATTTAACGGGATCGAATTATTAACCCCCACCCCTAATCTCCCTTAGTCGTCCTTTAGGACTAGTATGTTAGGTCAAGCTGAAGAACTAATATAAGATATCAACATACACAGATGGTATTGTGAGAAATTGATTATAAATTCGCAATTAATTCATATTTCTTTTGTTAACATATGTTGAACATAGTTTTCAACGTTTGCGAAACTTGTAATCTATAAATCTTAGGCAGATGACATTAAGGTAAAGGTCGGTATCTGCAACACAGCTAAATCTAATTTGATAGCCACAAGAGCAGAAAATTTCAACTTTATTATTCGATTTATGTATGCACTGTATGATGTATGTATGTATGTGTGGTTATTTAAACAATCTTCGTGTATATTGCTCTCAGAATTGAAATGTCAACATTAATGTTTACTCCTGTGAATAGCAATGTTTCAAATTGTCAATTAGGAGATATTTCAGGATATCCGCTGAAATAAACCCACAATGTACTGTTAAATTTCCTATTATTTTTCTTACAAAAGCGTCTGGTGTCAACAAATGTATAATTTATCTATATTCTTGATACGCGTGTTCTTTAAGTAAGCATCATGTATGTTTATTTCTATTAATAAATATTAATTGTAATAAAATTTGGCATGACTAGTCATCGTATGAATCGTCAACAATGTTATCTCTGGCGTTGGCAGTTCTTGCCCCAAAGGTTCTCAAATAGTCACCAGTGGGGGTATTCAGGGGACAGTATTTGTGAATACTGACTATAAGTAAGTGCTATGTTCTAGTCGTATGAGAAATTAACGATAAATTCGGAGATCCCGTGTACGTGAAGGTTTTTAAGCACATTAAAGAACTCTTGACAATTCAAAAATATACAAAAGTTTGGCTGAAGAGCAATTACTCTGACTGTGGCAAAACAGTTAATAGATAATAAATTCTGGTCGCAAAAACATGGCGACGAATAAACAATTATTGAGACATTAAAATAAGCAGTGTTCAAAATTTAAAAAACAACATCTGCTGGGGTTCACATGAACAACAAGATTCATGAAATGATCATGTGATACTAAGTAACCGGCGAAGTCTTTAAATGGTGACCCATGTGGCTCAGGACTTAAAATATTGTGTTTACGAAAGACAATGTACTCTATGCCCCTTACGACATTCAGTTACACTGCTGCTATAGAGCATGGCACAATGACAAATGCTTCCGTATTTTAGAAAGTCGCCCGATTGTGGGCAAACTGAAATGTAAATCTGCAAAACAAATTGTTGAGTACCCACAAAAACCCAAAAAACAAACTGTTATCTGCTTGAGCAATTTTGCACTAGATGCATAGTTATTGATGACGACGATAATTTTGCACTAGATGCATAGTTATTGATGACGACGATAATTTTGCACTAGATGCATAGTTATTGATGACGACGATAATTTTGCACTAGATGCATAGTTATTGATGACGACGATAATTTTGCACTAGATGCATAGTTATTGATGACGACGATAATTTTGCACTAGATGCATAGTTATTGATGACGACGATAATTTTGCACTAGATGCATAGTTATTGATGACGACGATAATTTTGCACTAGATGCATAGTTATTGATGACGACGATAATTTTGCACTAGATGCATAGTTATTGATGACGACGATAATTTTGCACTAGATGCATAGTTATTGATAATGACGATAATGTTGAGGATGAGGATGATGAAGAGATCCCACTAGCTGTAAGCAGGTAGTTCTTGATATCCCATAGTCTTTCTGAAAAAAAGTCCAGATTCTACTCAGTTGTGTAAAGTCAGGTGATACCCAGACTCATATAAGGTCTGATAGACATGGATGTTGGATGTTTTCCCCGAAAGTTATAAATTCAAGTGCATTAGTATCCAAGAGTTACCAAGTCCTGCAAGAGGCATAGCACACACGTTTCGGCAAACTCCCTCATCATTCTTGTCAGATTTGTTGACCCATCAACAGCGATTGCAGACCCGTTACCTATGAACCTGATGCAAAAGTATAAAGGTACAATGTCTACTGGCCTGCAATCATTCCTACGGATAATTTATAGAAGACAAAAATTAGAAAATGAGACAATATGTAACAATGAGAATATGTTCACAGGCGACCGGCTGTCAGGTTGTAATAAACACCTTAAACGGGTAAAGGAGTTCAGTTAGTTGGGAAGCATTATATCTAGTGAAGGGAAAAAAGTAAAGAGATACAAAATAGATGCAACAAAACATACCAGATCCTAGGACAGATCTGTATTTTTTGGGAACAAAAATGTAAACATAGACAGTAAAGTTGCATTATACAAGACTATTATTATTCCATCATTGTGCTACCAGTGTCAAACCTGGACAATGACAGCACATGACAAAAGAAACATAGTGACAGCAGAAATGGCATGTTTAAGAAGAATGCTCGGAGTGGCATTTAGAGATATAATTCGAAACGACAACATCAGACAGATAACCACAAAAAAAAACAACCAGTGTTTGAACACATCAAACGACAATATATCAAGTGGTTTTCACACACTTCCAGACTACCAATAGACAGTATGCCACAGATGTCGATGACACATAGCCATCACGGCTATAAATCCAGAGACAGACCATGTAAAGATGACCCACAGAAATAAAAGAAACCACAGGAATAAGCTTATAAACAGCACACAAGAAGGCCATCTCCAGAGAACTCTTCCACCCCTGACACCGCAAGACCACAACGTATATATAGACAGGTTGTCAGCATATCCCCCAACATTCCTTAGTCGCCTCCTACAACATGCCTGGAACGAAGATAGTGACCCTATTCTTTGCACCGTCATCTATAAGTCCAGGTCTTGGTTGCCACACTGGCAATAGTTATTTAAAAAATATAAGAAAAACAGACACATTGACGCCATTGTGTTGCGGATTCCGAAATAGGAGAAAAGAATGGCAACACTGTTTACCATTGATGCATGCCGTAGAAGGCGACTAAGTATGTTATGGGTGTAGTTTACAATCCCATCTAATATAGGCTCAAAGTGACCCAGACGTATGCTGAAGTCGGATATGCTTCACGCCAAAAGGAAAAGATATCGCAGCAAAGCTGTAAACCTTCATATAACGCACTATAACCCTGACTAAAGTAAAGGAATGCTCCATGGCAACAACCTGCCGTCGGGGATGAAGATAAATCTTCATGTACTAATCCGCATCAACTATTAGGATGGGTGACCAGTTCTCTTCCTTGCTGTCTTTACCTCTCCTAACTCATGCATAAGTACTCATTTGCAGCGTAGTCGACTGAAGGAGTGGTCATGTCAATCGAGAAATCACAACCGGGATTTTTATTTGTCCTGACGTAATTCCTGACTACATACCGCTAATCTGCAAGGTCTTGAAATGAACGCAAAGGACACACTGAAAAAAAAAATACTACTATTTGAACATAAATACACTACTTTGTGGGGCGATGGTCTCGCCGATGCCATGGTCTTCGTTCACTACTGCTGACATCTTCTTGTGTAAGAAAAGAGATTAAAGCACAAATTCATATATGTTGTAGTGAAATTATAAGTACTTACGTAAAACTCAAGGTCGGTCAACTTTACAATGAACGAGCAGACTATACAGACTATAGAGTATGGATAAAAAAAAAGTACCAATAACAGTATTCCAGACAGTTTCTGAGAGTCTGTGCAGTCATAAATCTGATCGGCATTGTGTTTTACGTTATTTGTGCCATACAATTGTACAGTTGCCTCGCTTATTATTGATTGAAATTATGATGGAAGTAACATACATACTATATACTATATATATAATATTTCTACTCAAAGCTGTTTTTATTCCTTGACCTTTGTTACCCTTTTATATAAATGTTGTACTTCTTATATCCTGGTGGAAATATAATATCAGAAATGTGGGCATTTTGTGTTTTGTTTTTGTAAATGTGCTCTATGTATCCTGATTCTTGACATCTATAAATAAAAGGGAGATCGCAATTGTGAAATGAAATATTTGAGGAAGGATGTTTGTTAAGCAGACTATGAAATGATGATATAGAATCAAGGTATAAACGAAAATAAGTTAGTGTTATAGGATGTTCTTAGTTCTAACACGTCAGAGTACTAATCCAGTTTACGTCATTGCATAAGGCCAATCTGCCTGCTACTGTTATTTTCATTGGCTTGGGAAACAGAGTATAAATAAATTACCAATAAATGCATGACAATAGTAAGAGTGGCCTAATGCAGTGATGCTGTCCAATGACGTGCTATAACGAAAATCAAGTGAAATACCCTGCTATTCCCATGAAAACAAAAGGCATGTATGCAATATTATCCTTTAACCAGCCTTATGCTGCGAGTCAGACATAAACATTGACCAAAGATCGAGAGAGAGAGCACTGTTCGTGTGTGGAACAAGCTAAAAATGCAGTCAGTAAACAAGAACGCATTGTATAAGAAACAAAGACATCACACATTCCTTGTGGACATCAGTTCTGAAATATACAGAAAAACAAAGTAAATTGTTTTATCACCTCGTGAGGATGGATGCAGCATCCCCAACTACATGAAAATAAATTTCAACTGCAGGAGAAAACCAATGAAATGGTGGATTGAAATAGTGAATGACACCTTAAAGAGGAATTAGCAAAACACGGCCCCCTCCCCTACTGGCCACATCTGGCCTGCCAAGCAACTTTTACTGATTAGACAGGCTGATTTAAAGCTAACATATTCTACGGCTTCTCAGATTCGAAAATTCTTGTTGATACATCACAGGTTAATGTTAACCACATCCCATACAAAGTGCTGAACTCGGCACTATGACTTATAAAGATTACTCACCAATGTTTTGAAACTGTCCTTGTGGCAACGGGGGCCTGGACTTCTAGTTCAAGAGCAAAGAATAAGGCTACTTTTCTTTCCACGCATTTGGTAGGAAAGTAAAAGGATAGACTGACACAACCTGTGGAAAAAAAATCATCAGTGTCACATCTTGTCACAATTTCTGACTTTTGTATTTTATTAAATAATTCCCATGGATGACCCAGAGATGCAGATTAGCGAACATTGGTGAACCTTTGTCCTTTTGTAACAGACTCTTTGGTGACGGAGTATGCTATATGTGTCATATCTGCCGATGGGTCAGCAAATCTGACAGAAGAATGATGATATAGTTGGCTCCAACGTTTATGATGTGTGACTAACAAGACGTGGTAATCAATGGATACATGTGCATTGGAATGTCTCCTTCGGGAACTAAAAATGCTTCAATAAGACTCCATTGAGCAAACATGCTTTTGAAACAACCTTATATGCGTTTGGGTATTGTCTGAGTTACAGAACTAAAAAGAATCCGTGCTTTTGTCAGTATGTCAGTACGACTATTGGCTGTCAAGAACTACCTGCTCACTGCTAAAGAGATTATGTTATCATCATTAACATGTTTTAAAACCTCACAGCATAGTTGCTTATCAAGCAACATAACGTGAATTTTCCATGACACCGATCATCAGTCGCGATGCTAGTCGCAAGCAGATATAGACGTACGTAAAGTAAAAACAATATTATTGTGACAGAATAACAGGAGTTTCGGTCTATAGTTTTTCTAAAGTCACACATCATGATATAACTAAGGTGGACTCCTGCCTAATGTCATGTCTCACCAGAAGGAGAATTGAATCTTCTACCCTCCAACCTTATTATAGTACGGGGGTGCGTCATGGTTTAGTGACTTGGTTGATTGCCCATCGACAAACTCATTCAGATTTGAGAGCACGGTACTTTCCCTTCGAATACCCATAATCACATAAACGTAACATGTTAGATGCATTTTAACAGACGCTAAATGTTGGATGCTATATGACGCCCTGATATAACCAATATGGACACCAGTCCAAGGTTGAAACGGTGGGTCTCGACCAAATGAGGCGAAACCATCACTAAACAAAGTCACTATGTGTGAAACTGTAACAGGTTATGTTAACATGAATTTACACATAGTCTATATGTCTGATGCATGTATCGATGAGTGTCATTTTATTTGATCAGTTACGTTAATTTAAAAACAGAAGTGGTTCGTATCAACAATAAAAAGCCTCTAAACGGTCATATCCATGAGGTAATAGTGCCTACGTGGAAACACTAAGTTGACTTATCACTGGTTATTTGCACAATTAAACTCTTGGGTCCAGACATCAAGAAATGGGTACCAGACCTCAGACTATGGAAAGATCGAAGCATAAGGCCATTGCAACATACTAAATACCTAAATTATTACTAGCGATGTTTATTTACCATTCGTAATTATATGTACTAAAAAACACTTATTGAGAAATAGAAGACAGTCATAAACAACAGCAGACATGGAAATAAATAAACACAGACTGGAGAAACACCAACATAAACAAACAAAAACTACATAAATACACGCGTCGTAAACAACAACAAAACACACATCTGCAGACAAGTTCTGCTTATTCGTTATACCACAGTATTGTGACCTTTTCCATAGAATAGATCTATACTTTCTTTCAATGGTTGAAATGCCAAATAGCTTTGTAGCTGCAATTGTTAGTCTGTGATGTAAAGGGAGGCAATATTGTTGATAATTTATTGAAAATCTTCATGAATGAATTCGCTGAAGTTCAATTGCTTAACAAATATCACACGATCAAATGGTCTTTATACGTCGGATTCAAAGCAATTAAGACGGGAGGTATTTCTAAGCTAAGTGCACATTAACATGGCTCCCGTTCTTGCATAATATTTCTTGAACAGTGGTTAATGAGTATTTACCTATTGCAGTATGTTTACTTGTTAGATTTTATGCATAGACCATATGGTCATGAGTAACGCCTACTGTTCCAAGATTGAATGGAATGTGTCTTACTCCAGAAAGGCAAATCCATCAACAAACAAGCAAATATAACGCACTAAATTCATAAAGTGAGGACATCTTTTTTACAAGTACGTCTTATGACGAGAAACACTATTTTCAACATCCAATGAGATTCCAATTTTGGTATATCGAAGATGCCTATTCTATTGTCTATGGTCTAGCCCTAGGTGGATAATATTGTCTATGGTCTAGCCCTAGGTGGATTCTATTGTCTATGGTCTAGCCCTAGGTAGATAATATTGTCTATGGTCTAGCCCTAGGTAGATAATATTGTCTATGGTCTAGCCCTAGGTGGATAATATTGTCTATGGTCTAGCCCTAGGTGGATAATATTGTCTATGGTCTAGCCCTAGGTGGATTATATTGTCTATGGTCTAGCCCTAGGTGGATGGTGATATTTCTGGTCAACGTTTGCCATTGAATGTATGAGACAGAGATTTAGCTTTCGCTTCAATGCCAGGTGTGTCATTTCTATATGCTGTCATTTATTTATTATGTGCTATATCCATGTTTGATCATAATGTCTTTGATGTTATTTATTCAGTTATGTCTTGGTTCCTCTGTAACCTGATCGTGTTTCATTCGTTGCTCTCGACAATACAGGCCTTCAATCCGAGTTAATATTGGACCCTGTTTGTTACGTTTTTGATTAATTTTGGACATATAATTGGTCGCTATTTACATTCTTTGAGTCGCATGCCAAAAATAGCCATGGCCAACCAATAGATTTCACGCAAATCTGAGATTAGTTCATTTTTACGCTTTAGCGAACATGTCTCCTATACCGCCGAACGTCGCGGTTTCATTATATGCGATTATAGGAAGCCGTTATAAAAGGTCAGATAGATCAGAGAAGAAACCATAAACAAATGGAGCTCGTGGCTTAAGTAACAATTAAACTTCAATCGCCCGCCTATCAGCAGACACAGGTTTTGAGTTTACTGGTTATTGGAAGTTTCTAATAACATTTACTATTTCCGTGGTTTACTCAACCACAAATATGTAGGGTACCGGGACTTGTGCTCTAGGAATGTCGAGATGGTATTTACTGAGCAAGTGTTACTCAATATTTATTTATCAATTCAGACGACTTCCAGTCAAGCACCGACTAGGCAGTGCAAAACCGTATACTATGCCGCTTGATAATTGCTCAGCTTACCATTATCTTTTCCACCACACCTTCAAAGTATACAACACTCCATATATTAAAGTAGCAAACAAACAACAAAAAGCCGGTCAACTCAAGCGACACATCGTTTTTCCATGAGAAAAGTCATGTGCAGACTAAATTTATCATCAAACATTTTTTTTTTAAAGTTGATGTCGTGGCGATGTAGTTCGAACAAGGACCTTACCTCAATCTGATAGAAAAACCCGATCTAAATGATTCATCTTGGTTTATCCGACTGGTACGATGGTTTATTTCATTGATCACAGTGTGTATACTTTGTGTAACATTGTCAGTGTCGTTTCTTATTTACCGTTAGTTATGATGTGCTTTGATAACGACCTTTTGGCCAAAACATCGACAATTGTGCATCCGGACCGTCAAAAAGCAATGGCAAGCTACTGAATGTATTTATATTGCCTAGAAAATAACTACAGCCAACAAACGTTGGTTGATAGGGACGTCCTGAATAAGTAGGATATGCTACCATATGCACAGATTATTGCTCTCCCCTTGAAACTCTAGGGGAGATAACTAGATTAAATACACATCTATGATATTCTTTGTTTGGTTACTTGGAATGTTTTCATCAAAATAAAGTTGCTCACACACCACACATCTGTACTTTTCAGGGATAACAGAACTTGTTTCCAGTGCAAGAGTCATATAATCAGGTCTTTCAGGAACATATCAGTACTTTTCAGCGACAACAGAACTTCTTACTTCTTTCCAGGGCAAGAGACAAGTAACCTTTCAGACTTACACTTGGGGTCTTTGTTACCTCTAATATTTTATGGTAGTGTGTCCTGATATAGCCTAATTGGACTTTGTCCGCTGGTTGATAGGGGCACGTCTTTCCAAAAGAGAGGCAAACTCATTAACCTACCTAACCTAGGTACTTTTCAAGGTTACAGCAAATCTATTTCAAACTAACAAAAATAACCCGTTCTTTTCAGAGCTTAGGCCATATACATCCTTTTCATAATTAACGATAATATTTTCCTCTGGATAACACCAGTCCGCTTCAAAACCAGAATTTCTGTTTAGGTCGTGTTTGTTTGTGTGGATACCCTGGACATACAAGCGATTTGTCCTCGCTTCCTACTTGCAGTGTGAATGGGAGGTGTTTCCAAGCTTTTCTTCATACATAGAAGACTTTACCTTTCGGCGTAATGCCTAGTGAAGCTTCTGCTCTGGTGGTCTATTTCACGACTCGAGATTGTATTTTTCTAGAATCAAATAATGAGCATCTATTTGTGCACTACTGTGCATTTGGGTGCATAGCCCAATTTTCTCTGTATAAGCAGTATTGGGCAACGATGACAGTTGAACTGAATTGGAGTAGGTGGCTTAGTATGTATAGGGAATTTCCCTTTCGCCTGCAGCGCCATCAAACACGCTCGCAGTCTAGAATTTAACCGGTGCATTTCTCATAGCCAAAGGTAGACCAAGAAAACGGTGGATAGAAAACATCAAGATAGCATTGAACAAACATGGACTAAATGAAACCTCGGCGATACATCTGGCCTTGAAACGACAGCTTAAGCTCCCACCCCTACGCTTAACGGCAAGTGTGAATGCGATCAACAATCATTCACCTGGGGAAAGACAATAGACAATATACAATTTCCCACACATTCCCGTTGTCCTTATCATTGCTTGGAGCCTATAACACTAGACAACTGAAACACTACAGCACACTACAGATGTATAGTCTTTACTACTGCTAGTATAATCAGTGCAAAGAGTAGCGGGAACATTCAAACTACTTGTAGTATAAAGATGAAGGTTGAGGCAGAGGCCGTTGTTAATACCCCCCCCCCCCCCACCTCCATTAGCATTGCCTTAGTTTTGGCTATGAATTGAGTTCATTGTACTTCAGGCACAGCAATAGATCATTTATGTGTTCCTGGGACACGAAGGGGGGAACAAATAATAGTGACACCTGCCAAACCTTTTGTAACAGGCAACTAAAGAAGAATTGGGGTACAGTTGACTGTTCTGTCCCACATATGTTCTATCCCATATATGTTCTATCCCACATATGTTCTATCCCATATATGTTCTATCCCACATATGTTCTATCCCGTATATGTTATATTCCATATATGTTCTATTCCACATATGTTCTATTCCACATATGTTCTATCCCATATATGTTCTATCCCATATATGTTCTATCCCATATATGTTCTATCCCATATATGTTCTATCCCATATATGTTCTATCCCACATATGCTCTATCCCATATATGTTCTATCCCATATATGTTCTATCCCATATATATTCTATTCCATATACGTTCAAAGTGATCTAGAAATCATGCTAAAGCAAGCTGGGAAGGGTGCTTTGTTTTTATGAGGCACAACCCATATAGTTTATGTACACGTCGTGGCAACTGATAGGATAAAACGATCTTTATTTCCCCTACCTACATAAAAAACCAACTCCTTACAGTAACTAACAGGATAACAACCAAAGTTTCTTAACCCCCCGCCCCAACCCCTCTGTAAATAAAATAGGAGGATAAACCGTCGTCCCTTCCTAATCCTTATGATCCAACCTCCTCCCCCCCCCCTAAAAAAAAATTCTTACAATGACTATATACAGCTTTTTAAGAACTGAACTTCTCTCCTTCCCCCCGCCCCCACTCCTTTTTTCTAAACTATATAATACTAAAGTGATATCTGCGACCTTGTGATAATCTCAATGTTTTCCTAGGTTTGTCACGATGCGATATTGCAGTTTTCTACTTCAAGGTTTGTAACTAGCAACTAATGTATGATATGAACAATAAAGAAATAGTTCAAACAAATCAATTCTACCAAGCTAGATATATATATATAGCAAATAACTAACCTTTAACAACCTTTCAAACATCTGGAGATCGAAGATCGCAAGTAAACACATCAAACTGCGACTATTCAATGCAAGTGTGATTCCATTATTGACATATGGATGTGAAAGTTGGAAATCTACAGCAATAATGGATAAGAAGTTAGTTAGCTTCGAGAATAGATGCCTCAGAAAAATCACAAACACTAATTGGAAATACTTCAAATCAAACGATATACTAAGAGAGGAGACAAAACAAGAATATGTGACGAACATCATCAGAAAACGCAATTGGACATACATCAGCCACATACTTAGAATGAAGGAAGACAGAATTCCACGACAAGTCTTCATGTGGACAACAGATGGGAAAAAGAAAACAGGGAAGACCAAAAATAACACTCAGAAGAACAATTATGAATGTATTAAAAACCAACAGCCATGAATGCACAGGACCTGCAATTCTTGGTAACTGACCGACAATTATGGAAAACTATGACATCCGCCCTATGTGCCAAACTTGGCAAAAGAGGAACTGACTGACTGACTGATATATATAATATTATATATATATATATATATATATATATATATATATATATATATATATATATATATATATATATATATATATATATATATATATATATATATATATATATATATATATATGTGTCATTCATGTGAAACGAAGTAATCTTTCTCATCCTTGTAAAAAATATTCTTTATTCAGTAATAATCAATAGTTTTATTTGATTCCTTCATAAGGATATCATGTGCATGTTTTGACCATGTTATATGCTATTCTGTTGTTAATACATCACAAGTAATGACCACATTTGTTACACCCACTTTAAAAGATTCAATTAGAGGTATGACCTTTTCTGGGAGTTCGTAGGTGGTTGATAAACCCGACGGAAACGCCAAAAGTCATTGGACAGTTTGGGTATATGATGATCACTTTCGTTGGTGTTTGATCTGTCCTTAACTTTCTAGCTAGTCTCCAATGTTTAGCTGCTGAATTTGTCATGTTTTTCACAGATTGTTACACATTTTTATTGAAAGCGCTATGTAGCACTGTTTCGAGAAGTATCTTCCCGTGTAGCATGCTTTATGTCAATGGCTTTGAGTGAGATATTTAACGAGTTCTCATAACTTCATTGTACATCATATTGAGCTCCGCCGAAGACGAATGTATCGCGCCAATAGCGCAAATTAAACGCCGACACAACGCATTTCCATTCTCTGGACTATATCCTGCTGGAAATCTATTAGAACCATGGTCCTGCTACAATGCAGATCAAGCAGGAGATTCAGAATGAACGCTGAAGAAGAACAAGATATTGAGTGAACACCAACTATAAGGCAGTAAAATAATCCATGCACCAGCTTTGTCGAACTGACCAAGACTTCTGTCTATACGCTATTCCGTTGTCAAAATATGTCTGTACGCTGTATCCCTTGTTTGCCTTGTGACGTCAGGGATAGAAGAGTTCTCTGGAGATGGCCTTTCCGTGTGATGTTTGTATTCCTGTGGCTTCTTTGATTTCTGTGACCCACCAAGAATGTAGTTGATAAAGTGTATAATTGGACATCACGGTAAGGCAGACTGTTCTAGCAAACCATGACAATATTTCTTCAGTTGTACTCTCCTCTCAGATGTGGCATTTTTTCCTTATATTCTCTTTTTCCTTATGTATCGTATATATTCTCTTATGGTTTGTTACTCGTCGTAAAATAGGGCCTATGTTCTCACTAAGGTACGTCGCTGTTCCTTGATTGTCTTTTGCCCGCTTTAAGGTTTTATAGTAGCCACATCGTCGTCTGTGCTTTTAGTTTCGTTCTTAGTGTGGAAGTGTAACTATTGGTAACCAGTTACTTTTAATTTTCCTTTCATATTGCATTTGCCTCGCGTTACGGGTACATCTTTTCATCTTCAACTTCCTGCTGGGTTGTTCTGACATTGATGATGTGATCTCCAAAAATAATTGTAGTAGTTTCCCTTTATAAGGGGTCAGCCAGTGAAACCACACCTAAAGTTTTTCCCTGCATCTGGGTTTTTTGGCATTCGGCTCGAATGTTGGATTATTTTGGTCTAAATCATGATTAATAGCTCTTTTTTTAATCATTGACAATTATAATAAATGTTCTTTCCATGCCGTACTATATTGCAGAGAGGCGGCGACACCAACCAGAATACATTGTCGTGGGCAGTATTTCGTAATTTTTTTTAAACATGTTTTTAAAAAGGGGAGGGGGCATGGCATTTGGAAGACTTCAATCACACTGAGAAAATCTATCACATGTTCCTGTATATGCTTATTGTGTTCAACATTAGAACTAACGCAGATCATTACCAATATTTTGGACACATAATCACAAATGGTGGTAGACGTGAACAAGAAGTTAAAAGAAAAGTAGGAATGGCTAAGAAAACTTTCATTGCCATGAGAAAAATATTAGCATCAAAACAAACCACACACTAAAAATGAGAATTGCACATATTCTACGTTAATGTATGTCTAATAAAAATGGATAACTAACAAATAACTATAAGAAAATATTGATACCTTTATGATGTGAATAAATGGAAGAATATGGAGAACATAAAGGAAAGAGAAGTGAGCAAAGAGGTTCTGACAACACTGCGTATGAAAAAAAGAACTATTAAAGGATATAAAATATCAAATCAATTAAATACTGTTGCCTATAAAAAGACATGACACCTTGTTGAAGACCTTACTTTAATGTAGAGTTTAGTGGAGGTGAGCAAGAGGTAAGCACAAATACAAGTGAGGCGAAAACTTCACGAGATTGTCAGTATAGTCCAGCATGCTGCAAATCCAAGGCAAGAGGCAGAGGATTTGAAGTCTTTCGCAGCCAACCATCGATGATGAGACGGCACTTGATGATAATAATGAACATTATAGTAAAATGTACAGTTTTACAAGCTTCATGTTTTATTTCTCCTCAATTTTGTTTCCATTTTAAACTACATTTGTATCATTCTTTTGACGCGTTCACATAAACTATATCTAGCAGTTATATAATTAACTATGGAAGTCAGTCGCATTCACACTTCTCTTGCACAGCATTTTAAAGGCTTATGTTTATATTTATGACTTTATTGAGCAGATAAAAAAAACCTTCGATTCATTGCATGGAGTCGTGACCAGATTTAAACTTTTTAATATTATGTATAGTTTCATTCAGTTTTTGTCACCTCGTTGAACTCAGATTAAAAAGTCGCTATGTCTGCATCGATGTGCGTGCTATATTTGAAACTTAAAAATATGTTCTTCGGTACTTCTGTTTTTATGGAAACCAGCCGCCTGTTCTAATAACAATTCATCTGATTTAGATTGTATTCTTTTGAAAAGGATCTTTAGCATCACCTTATTAGAATGAGTGATTTAGTTCTCTAATTCTTGCACAGTTTGAGGTTGTCTTGCTTAGGAAGCGTCTCACAAACTATTGGGTACATTTTCTAGATGATGGTTTTTCATATTTTCTGGCAGATGGTTGTCCTGACAGTGATCAACTCCTCTCGAGTAGCCTATGTTTTAGATGTTTCGCTGGAATATTATTAACATGTGGTGATTTATTTACTTTTAACAATCCTAGGTTCGTTGACATTTCATCCTTCAATACTTCATGTTATTCCCAATTATTTGTTTGTTATTAAACAAATTACCTTTGAATACCTGCTCCGCCGAAGACGGATGTGTCGGGCCATTGGCGCAAATAAAACGGCGACACAACGCATTTCCATTTTCTGGACTACATCCTGCTGGAAATCTAGCAGGACCATGATCCAGCTAGATCCAGTTGGAGTTTGAGAATGAACGCAGAAGAAGAAGAAGAAGAATACCTGAGAGTCTGGGGAAATTTCACATTTATATAAATCTCTGCAATGTCCCGTCCACCACCTTTTCATTATGTCTTCTTTTTCGCTGATAAAAACTTCGTTGTTATTTTCAATGATAGCTGTTCTTGTTCAGTGTCGTTGTGTTAACGTTTTCAATTTGGCAAACACTGTTTTGTTGTTGTGTCCTTGCCTCATGTCCCTATTGATGGACTCAACTTGCTCAAAAATCTGGCTTGCTTCATCTTTTTTTATATATCTTTATTTTCCTATATTGTCACGCCCCGACATGATTTTATTTTTTGAAAAATAAACAAGCAATACGATCAATACAGTAGGATGGTTTCACTTCCGCATTCCATTGTATTAGTTTTACAGTGGATTCCCTATATAACGCATTCGGTTATAACAAATTCCTTATATAAGAACACCTTTAAAAATCCCCGATTATATTTACTCTGTATTGCTTGTACTGTATGCTTAGGCCTATATAGTAAATTTCTGTTATTACATACATATTTAGTGGGTCCGGACCACGTTGTTATAACGGGATTCCACTGTATTAGTAATCAGTGACAAAGATACATTATTATGGGTGTTGTCGGTTCTTATTTGTGTTATTTGCCTTATTTGTGTTTATAATAGGGAAAATCATACACATATTAATAGGTAGGACTATGAAAATATTCAATCAGCGCGCTACAGAACCATCAGCATACTTCCGCTATCTGATGAAAGAGACGAAGCTCCTGTGGGGATGTCCAGATTGTGTAGATAATCCCTAATCACTGCAACGTATTAGCTGTCTTTAATCCATCCATTCATAAATCCATAATCCATCAGTGTCGTAGGTGTACCATATTGGATGCATCACCCCACATAGTCCTCCAGCGATTTGTATCGTATGTGATGTAGCTGAGTGTGGAAAAAATCTTGACCTCAACAATCTTTGATATTGTCTGTCCATAATTTACTTTTGTATCCTTTGTTTCTTCCACTTTCAAATATAGCCTGCAAGATATCGTTTGTGACAGGGAATAATTTCATCATATAAACAGTGTGTACATGTTATACTATTGAAAGTAACGATTCCTGTAAATTTGTGAAATTCTATACTTTGTTTCTTGCGTACACATTGGTCAATAACAATCACACTTGATGGGGTGTATACATCACTCCATGTCTGCATTGAGTATCAAATTCTCACAAACATAGTGCATAATAGATTGCACTAAAATAAATTCTGATCTTCACTCAAACGCCGATGTTGCTTTTCCAAATTAGCTATAGTCTATATTACATATTTTTGCGGGACAGACTAGAACACAGGTGTCACACATGTAAAGCAATGATAAATGCAAACCGCAGTGATTGATTCGTGCTACAATTAACACTACCCAAATACATGATCCAGCTAAATAATGGACAGGCACAAACAATTGGTATATATAAATATTAATTTATATTATTAAATCCATATATTATTTCCCTTAAAAATGTAACCCCCTTATGTGTCTACTAGGGGCCTATAGTGGACAACTGCAATTATTTCATTTTACAACAATAGCTGGTATATCTCGTGACCTCTGTTGTTAGTCAATCACAAGTGATGATGACCATTTGTTACATCCACTTTTGAAATTCAGTTAGAGACATGTCCTTGCCTATGCGTTCGCAGATGGCTAATAAGCCCCATTCGAGCCGCAAATGTCCTTGGGCAGCCTGGGCACGAGACGACCACCGCAGACGGTTCCCGGTCTATCCGTGACCCTCTAACAACTCTCCGCTGCTGAGCTGCTCCACCTCTCCCTCCCCACAAGATGACGCGCCCCATTTGAGTGTAGAGCACAATGTAGATCCACTTTGTGCAAGTTCCTCCCATGTATCTTGGTCTACTTCAAAGGTCAACAGTGAGGTCCCAAAAGACACTCCGCAGCGCCTTCGCTGGCCACCCTGATATCGCCTACTCCTTCCCAGTCCACCATAAAGAAGTATCTCTGGCAGGCGATGATCCGGCACACGCACCAGATGACCTGCCCAACGAATTCGTGTCCGAATCAGAATAGTGTCACTGCTAGGGACACGAGATATGTAAAGGAAGGCGAAATTTCATGACCTCTAACAGGTGTAGTACGATATTGTGGGTGTGAACTTTACAATGTCTCCGAGATAAGACAGAATTCTAGAAAAATAATGCGGTTTTTTTTTAACTAAGATAATCTGGTGTTATGTTTAAAACTTTAGTGGTAACAGTGTGTTCAGAGATCAGACGATAACTGCAGACGACATACACGCATTCATCGATTAGTTGCAGCAAGCCGGGAAGACATCACTTTCTGTGGGGACAAAACCATTGACTTTGAGTAAAGCTATTATTCCAACAACTACATCTTCGAAGTTATTTCTTGTTCTGTGTTGACTGTTTCTAATATTGTCGCCAGTGTAACCGAACACAGAAGAAAGAGAGCAGGTAAAATGTCAACAAAGTTAGTGTAGACTCGTAGACATATCTCATTATCTGTTGTGAGTAATGTAGGCAGGATACAAACAAGAATCTCAATGTCTTATAATAGGCACTTGGAATTTTTTTCAAAATAGTGTTACATAATTACAAATAATTTAGTTAGATAGCCCTTAAAAATTGCAATTCAACGATACCTCAACCAAGTATGTACGTCAATGCTGAAAAAAGTTATGAATGTTTTTCTAATGAATTTGACATCAAATTAATTTACATGGAACATATCAATCAATCAAAACCCATAACCCTTCAGGGTCGTAGGGGTACCACATTGGATGCCTCAGCACACAGAGTGCTCCAGCGAATTCTATCCTCAGCGATGCGGATGAGTGTGGAAATATCTTGCCCTGTCCATTCGTTGATGTTGTCTGTCCATGTCTTTCTTTGCCCTCCTCTGCTTCTTCCACCATCAACAGTTCCCTGCAGTATTGTTTTTGACAAGGAATCGTGCCTGCATACATGTCCGAACCATGCTAGTTTTCGTTGTTTCACTATTGAAAGCAATGGCTCCTGAACACCTGCACACATCTCTACTTTATTTCTTATGTACGCATTGGTCTTATGTTCCCTATAGGAAATTCGTAGAATTCTTCTGTAACATTTGTACTCGAAAGCCTGTAATCTTCTCTCCATGTCCACAGTGAGTGTCCAATTCTCACAACCATACAACACAACAGAAAGCACCAGCGACTTATACAATTTGTACAATGGAACATATAGGAAAATATAAATAAAACTTGTGATCACAAAATGTAGTCAAGCTGATAATTTCTGAATTATCTTTGTTATTTTCAATAATACAATACACAAACTGAGAAACTATACATTTTTGTGTTTGCGGAGACAAGACGCTTATGTTGAGCACATTTCTGAAATTTTCTGATGGACACTGAACTAATTGATATTCAAAATGGCTGCTAATTTGCATAATTAAAATGAAAATAAATTATATATCTATGAAACATAATAAAATACCACAGAAACTATATATTTTTGTATTCGCAAAGACATACTGCATCTGTTGATCACATTGCTGTGATTCTCAGATGCACGTACAACTAATTAATATTCAAAATGTTGGCTAATTTGTATAATTTAAACAAATGTTGATGTTTTAAATAATTAACTGTTGGTTTGGGCATTGTTTTACTCTCTTAAAAGTTGCATATATAAAAAGAAAAATGGATACAGAACATAATCTAGTTTCAAACACAACAAATGATGCAAACACTTTTTTAAATCCTGTCACAAGAAATTTATAGCCTAAGCAAAATTTCCCAAACATGCTAATCCCAGATGTCCAAGTACCTACTTATAAAAGAAACGGAGTAGGCCTACTTACTTGTCTTAGTCTTACTACTTAGTAATTAGAAAAATATATGCATTTGAAATATTATAAATTTGTAACTATATTTTAGGTAGGTTTTAATGAAATATGATCGGTACGCTATATGATCTACCGGGTAATCTGAAAAATATTGACAGCAGTGACATCTCACGTACTAATATTTATATTCACGCCCGTAGACAGGGGGGAAGGGTATCAAACTGACCCATTAGCAAATTAAAACATGACTTTTAGTACTAGAAATGTAACCAAAAGATGGGTTCCCATCCCTTAATAATTTTTTTCAAAAAAGTCATTACATTCTCCACCAAAAAGAAGGAATTATCCATGAAAATGGAGGAATAACCTTTTTTTATTTAGGTAAAACACCTCCTTACTGAAAACGTATCTTTGGCCCTTGTAATATAGGACCTATACTATAGTCATATTATAAATACTATATTAAGTAGTATTGTTATAGCTTATACTATCAAATCAATCAAGTGCCATGGCGGAGGCGATCATGTTTCTCCATGACTCTCTGTCTCTTGTGTTGTCAATAAGCTCGGTTGGTGAACTACGTGTTCAAGCTGTGTTCTTCTCAGCATATACCCTAGAAATCTTGACTGTCTGCCCATAATGTTTGATATGATTGATCTTTTTATGCCAGCATCAATGAGAACCTCATTAGTTTTCTTAGCTGTCCATGGTATTTTCATCATTCTTCTCAGAAACCACATCTCTGTTGCCTCTAATTCATTTTTTGTTTATAGTGCATGCTTCACATACATAAAAAAAAGAATGTGTTCGATTTAACATCTCTGCACTCGAATTCGGGTCTGCATTGATAGACTTCCATTGCACAAAATTGTTCTCATTTTTTGGATAATTTAGCTTGTGCTGTTCGGCTCTTTATCTAACTTGAGCATCTACCTTCTGATGTTAACAGGGTGCCAAGAAATTTCACTTTTTCATCTTATTTTGATTTTGTGTCATTAATAATTATGTTGCATCTTGGTAGTGTAGGGCCTATGTCTCTTTGAGACAACCATTTTTTCTGTTTTCTTCTTGTTTAAACTGAGGCCTAAACACTAAATATTGTCTTGGGTGATATGAATGCTAAGTTAGTGGACAGCCGTGATGAGGATGTTACTGGTAGATTTGGATTAGGCACCAGAAATTAAAGAGGTGAGGTCCTGGTAGATTGGGCCAGAATTAATAATATGGTGATAGGGAACACATTCTTTGCCCATCACCCAAGACAACTATGGACATGGAAAAACCCAGATAATAAGACACGTAATCAAATAGGTTACATCATAATCAATAAAAGATTCAGAAATTCATTGAAGTTTGTTAAGACACATCCAAGTTCTGATTGCAACAGTGACCATGTTCCAGTAGTGGAAAAGATTAATATTGCCCGTTAAAGAGATTTAAAAACTACAAGGACAGATAACACACCTAAGGTCCCGTTGGACCATAACATGGAAAAAGCCCCTGTTCTTTTGTTTATTGTTATATATTTTTACAAAGGTTTCTATATTTGATATTTAGAATAGGCTATGACAGTAACAGTATTACTTTATCATGTATTTGTTTTGTTACTGCGGCACTGCAATTAGTATTAGACTATGAAACATTTAACCATCATTTTTCCACCATTGTTACATTAGTTGAGGATGCATGACTCAGACCTTCTAGATGGATATTGTTCTACTTGAGCATCTGCCTGGCATTGTTCGTTAAGCTATTAATTTTGTTCTCAAGATATCCTGGAATAGATACTACTTGCAGCATCAGGTTTAGAAAGTAGATTTTTTTTCAGATATCCCAGGCGATTGCCACTTGAAGTAGTTGTTGAGTTACGTGCAATGAGTGTTACTTACTGCAGGGAGCTTGTCGTTGTGTTGATAGGAACAGAGTATATATGGAATTATGTTATATACATGGGCCCCTATGCACTGTATTCTAATGTAAAATGACATTGTTGTAAGAAGGCAATTGTATGACTTGGCATATATGCATGCTTGTGTGTGCATTCTTAAATAGTTTAAGAACATCTGAGTCAGCTGTATCTGTAAACATGAAAGATTTCCGTAAATTTAATGTGGTGAATGATATAGTTAAAAAATAAAAGAATTATTGTTAAAATTCAGTTTTATAAATATGACAAATATACAGAATCAACATTTCACCCGCATGGTCTTTATCAAGATAAAGAAAAACTGAGAAAGTTGGAAATGGAATTGAATAAAAATACATTTAAAGAAGGCTACAGAATAATAACAATGCAGAATACAATAGGCAATCTTTTGGAAAAATTGTAGCCTGGAAGGTATCATGTTATCTTTAAAGAAATAAGTGTTTACCAACATTGTTAGGAAGGTATCGCCTAGGAAAGACGACATGGCAGAATGCAGCCACATTTGCGCAGGATGTTTTTGAGGGGTTCGATTCGCGCATGGAGACATGTGCGGTTGCAATAGATCTTGAGGATGCGTACAATAGGGTATCCTTGGATATCTTGATGGACCAGCTGTTAAATCTTGCCTTTTGTCACACTGTGGGTTGTTGCCGCCCTGATGCACAGAATAGTAGTTCTTAAGTGCAGTAACTGGATATCTGCACAAATAGTAATTAGCCCTGGTCTGCCACAGGGACGCCTCTATCTCCTGTACTTTTCAATGTATACACAGTACATATCACTGGCAATCAAATCACAGGTTCTGGCAGAATGATGTCATATGCCGATGATCCTGGTGTATAGACAAGGCAGAAATCGAGAAGAGTGCGTCATGGAACTACAGAAGGGATGGACAGACTGACAATTTGGTGTTGAGATACAGGAGCAGTGGTTAATCCTTCTAAGGCATTCGTGACGTGGTTTTCCTTAAGAAATCACATGGTGAAGACACCCATGCCACAAGTTTCATTGTCCGGGAAAAGTTTAGAAAGAACTAGCACAATGAGATATCTGGGTGTGTTTTTTGACAGAAGTCTGAGTTTCAGGGAACATGTTAACCACGTTATCATAAGGGCAGGCAAAGGCTTAGCAGCAATGAAGGTTATGGCTGCTGCGCAGTGTAAGCAGAGGTTGTTATTTCTTTTTTACCAGGGTTTGGTTATGGCTTGGCTGTGGTGGAATATGCACTGGCAATTCTGACTCTTAGCCAAACTCAGATCGAAAGACTGGATAGAATGCAGCACTGTGTATCATACTGGGATGCACAAGAGAAACATTGACAAGAGCTATGCGATAACTTCTTGACTGTCTAACAGCTGAGCACAGATTACAGTATTGTAGATAAGGAACACCCGTTGCATTCCGAAATACAGAAAGCTAAAGGTAGCGGAGGTTGTGGATGGGACGTGCTGAGGATGTCATACAAAGTGTGTGCAGATTGCAGGATGTGGCAGCAGGTGCAGAATGGATAAGTCTACCCACAGATTTCGAAACTTGTTTGAGAGTAGTAATATCACTTAGCAGGGAAAGCAGAGAATGGTGTCCCACAGATGTGGAGAAAGAAGTGCAGGCTATGGTCAGTGAGAATACCAAAGAGGGGGATGTGATTATATACACTGATGGATCTGTGATTAGACATGTTCACACTGCTTGGTCCTTCACAGCTCAGTGCGCAGGTAAAACGATCAGGGAGGAGAGTGGTGTCTTTGCGGTTACTATGAGTAGTATGACTATGGAGACTATGGCGGTGGCTGGGGCATTTGAGTTGGTATGCACACAGAAGGTAACTCAGGTCTGCATCTTGAGTGACTATGAGTATGATTAAGAAGGTACAAGTGGGTCTCGTTCATGAACAGTTGACTGAGGCCTTGAGAAAGGCGAGGCTGAAAGTGGTTATATTTATTTTCGTGGCTGGACATCTGGGTGTTCGAGGCAATGAAAGAATGGATCAACTGACATCATGCGCGATTTTGGCACAGGGCGAATGGGGCAATGGATCGTGCTGTTTTGAACTCCTTAAGAGATATAGCATGCGAGAGTGAGACTAATGTGGATGATTATTCCTTTTCAGTGGCTAGGATTAAAGATCAGGGATTGAAATGCGTTGTTGCTAGAAGTGAACATTTTGGAGGGCGCAGAAGAATGATGGTCAACCAGCATAGGGCCGGTACTGTCAGCAGAAGTGTAATGGTGGATACACTCAAGGAGAGATTGAAGCAACTATGGACATGTCCAGTTTGCAGTGATGATAATCCGACAACTAACATTTAAAGAAAATATTTAGACATCTATGTTAAATGAGAGGCAACTGTAATGGATACCTATTTCTCAAAGAAAAGTCTATTAAGATTTGATTTTTCTTGAATGCATGCACTTTTCTATGATGAAAAAAAAGAATTAATATGGCTGGGAGAATCAGAATGGTTCCAAATAACACAGTTATAAAAGTATCAATACCCTATCTCTATGACAGCTGTTAACTATTTGAAACATAGGTCCAACTGTTTTTCACATATTTAAACTGGAAACCAGCTTGCTACAATAGGGCACCTGAAAAACAGGTCACATATATCATTGATCCCAAGGAAAATTTTGGCTGATCAGCATTTATTTACATTTATGCATCTCTCATGGGATCTACTGTCCTACTTTTCTGGCAAGCTACGTAGTGAGAGGATAAACAGACATGAGTACAAGGCATCTGTAGTTGGTATGCTGGAGGTGGATAAGGGAAGATTCTAAAGTTACCTAGTGACCACCCTTTAGATGTGGACATTTTATTTATTATATATCTAAGTTCCAGCTGATATAATTAGGTACTCAGTGTTGCATAAATAGAACTGGATACCTACTAGGTAATGTAAAGTGTGTGTCTAATTAACATTTCACAGGAACTATCAGCATGCATACACTTTAACACATACTAAGACTGAGCATTTTGTCTGCTCTATGCAAGTTCTATGTCATATGTTCATAAGCAGTAACTCAGGACAAATATTTGTGGAAATCTATGCTTGTCTATTCCTGTCAATATGGCACATAACAGGATATTTGTTTCATTAGTGTACCATATTTAATCCTTGTAAAAATCATTAGGGATATTGTATGTCAGTTCCAATAAGCCTATTAGCTACTTGTACGTATAAGCAATACCCTGTACTTTGCATAGACCAGTCCATAATGCTATTATCAGCTTGTATCGATTTTACTCATGCCATATTCAGTCTTTCATTTTTCTTCTTCTTGTAGGCTCCTATACCATTAACTTCCTGCGGAGCATAAGCCCATCTTGTCCTATGCTTACCTACCCAGAATTGCTTTCAGTTATTTTCATATCTTAACCATCTTTTTCTTAAATATGTATCTAACTCCATCCTCCAGTTATGTCTTTCTTTCCCTAAAGACAACATTCTACTAAACATTAATGTCAGTAAATATAGTTATCTTGTAATTTATTTTTAATAAAGGCTCATAAAGTATTTTGTCATAATCAAAATCTTATGTTCTTGTTATTATGTCATGGTACTTTAAAGCTTCTTCCATTCTCATTACATGTATTTTTGTAACTAATCTATAGTTCTCATTGTATTCTTCTGTTTTCCACTTGATCAATTTTGTGTGTGTGTATTATTGAGTTAGTTTATTGTGAAAGTAGACCTACCGGTATGTCTTATTTAACTCGCAGTAGACCAATTGATAACCTATTTGCTGTTTTGTCCCTATTCCACTAGGAGTTAAAGAGCTGATAAGTTTGTACATGTGTTCACCTGTGCAAGTTACTGCTTTATTCCACTTAAGTGTTTCATTTATTTGTTTTTAGAACAAGTAGATAATTCTTGAATTCTTATTTTGTTCATTACTAGTATTTGAAGAAGTCGTGGTCAACTGTCCAATTATGGTGTTTATATAGTTGATAATCTAGAGTGCATTATGGTTTAATTCTGTTTGTGTGCTTGATGTTGAGAAGACCAATCTTCTGCATGGACAACAGTTTATTTACTTAAACAAGTGCTCATGTCTGTGTCATGCATTATCCAGTAGGTCACTATCTATAAGTTATGATAGGAATGCACCAGTTAAGGTACAGTGGACAGACATGATCAAAGGAGTTTTCCACCAATCTCAGAACTGTGAACACATATAGTAGCAAAAAAGTTAAATCAAGTTTGATCATGGCTAGGATTAAGGTTTGTGACTGGCATGCAGTATGGACAACATGTTGCAATGTATGGCTGGCGTGCTAGGGATATTGTTACAGACGTCCACTTTTCAGTGGAAGTAGTAAAACACTGAACATGTTAGTTACAACTACCAATGTTGGATGTGTCTGGCCATTGACATAAATAGAACAGCAACACAACACATAACACATTTCCATTCTTTGGACTACACATCCTGCTGGAAATCTAGTCAGACTATCCTGCTACAAGTGAGATCCCGTGGACATTTGAAACAAATCTAAGGGGGAAAAGCTGTAAAACCTAGTAGTAAAAGATATAGTGTACACATTTCTAGCTTTTTTAAATCTAATATCTTGAAATCTTTTATTTTGTTGTCCAGAAATAATGGCTGATCTATTCGTTGCCTTGCCTCCTGCTACAGCATATGGTGCAGTTCTGTTTGGAAAGAACTCCAATCGTCCAGCATCTGAAATTCAAGATGTCATCTATGTCCAAGCGAAAGATCATGAAAGTGGAGATAAAGTTAAGGTATTTTAACATCTAAGATAAAAGTATGATAGTCTAAAAATAAATATTCCAGTTTAACTGGAAACATTGTTAGACTAACATTGGCTCCTAGAAAACCCAGCCAAAAAAAATGGATAACAGATTTTCTGAAAAATTAAAGGTAGCGCGTTAGATGCTAACCACATCATCCCTAGGTAAGTCATTAATTAATTTTTAAAATGCGGTTCTAACACCATGTTCCTCAATATGCCTCAAAGATGTTGATAAGTGAACTTTATTTTACATTGCTACAGTCTTGCTGGCATTTGTTATATTTGGTTCTTTGCAGGCAAACATTACAAGCTTAAATAGTGTGTAAATGTGCTTACCATGTATATTCATTCACTCAGGTGACATATTCTTTCCAGAACTTACCAGTAGTTATTTTATGGAAATCTGATCTCACAATTCTAGACAGGTTTATCTGCCACAGAGCATGTTTAAACAATCCCAGAAGTCTCTTGTTCATAATCGTTTTGGGTGACTTTTGCCCATTACCAGCAACCATACTGTTCATCCTTAATGTTTCCATGCCTTTGTTTCCTAACATTTCTCTTTGTATGGCCAAAAAATCTCAGCTTTCTTGTCATATTGCTGCATAGGAGTGATCCCTTTTACACATTTAATCTTCTTATCACTTCTTGATTCAACTTTTTCACTGTCCATGATATTCACAAAATCCTTAATTAATACAGTGAAATCCTGTTATTCTTCTTCTTCTTCTTTCGTTTACTTGAAGCATGTCTTTATCTGTTGAATCCCATTATAACAAATTGGTCCAGACAGATAAAATATGCATGTATTAACAGAAATTTGCTATTTTCAGTACAAACAATATTGAATAAATATAATTTGGAATTTTAAAAGTGTTGTTATATATGGAAATTTGTTATAAAAGAATGTGCTATAGTGGGATTCCACTGTACATTATTTCAAAGGTAGCAGTTCTTTTTGCCACTAATTTATTTAGTGTCCGTGTTTCACAGCTGTAAATTACTACTGGAAATATACTTGATGTAATCAGATGTAGCCGATATAAAACATCAGCATTACAGCTTATGCTTTTCCAAAGATTTTTCATTTGTGTTAATTTTTAATGGGCCTTGTCATAAAATTTGTTTACCAATCACAAATTTAAAAAATACTGTTCTATGTCTCTTTCTTGTTGAAAAACTAGTGCTAGAAATTATTTTGAATACTAGTATCTATGAAGTCTGCCAATACTTCTCAATATCAAGGTTTATAATATTAAATGCGTATATATTTCTTCTAACATGCTGACACCACATATAGTAGTAATTATACCCGCACATGTATAATTGTAGCATATGTGAATGTATAGTGTTCTATCGATGCTCGGTAGTAGTAGTAATAGTAATAGTAGCTGTAGTAAAAGTAGTAGTAGTAGTTGCAGTAACAGCAGCAATAGCAGTAGCAACAGTAATAGTAGTTGTTTGTTTGAGAACCCTGGAATTATGAGCAATTAGCTCTTACTTCCAAAGTGCAATGGGGAGGTTTCAGAGCTTTCTTTCATACCCAGGAGATAGTAGTTTTTGTAGTATTAGTAGTAGTAGTAATAGTAGTTGTAATAACAGCAGTAGTTGTATTAAATTTGTTGGGATGCATTAACCTTTAGAACGAGTGCTGCAACTTTATTACCGACATTTCCCCTTCTCTGGTTAGTGAGCGGCAAGTATATTTGCCACCGTAGACCGCAGTTGCTAGGTACACTTCAATCAATTAAAAATCTCCAATATTTAATATTTTGTTCACCAGATTTGTTAAATCTGGCATTTTATTCAATTTACTACCTTTTCCAGCAGGTTTAGTGGCAAACATGTGCCTAATGTCATGTAAATATTGATATTTTCGCAACATATTGATAATTTCAAACAAAAGCATCGCCATGATGGTAAATTCTGTTTTATAGACATATATTTTATCAAATTTTCATTAAAATTATTATGGATTGTGATTCAAATGATTATTTATGGAGAGATAAGTCATTTCCACAATCGAAAATCAGACCACGCTGTTTTATCTAATTTGATATTAAAACCTCAAGCAAGTTCGAACGAAACATTTCTGGACTAGATCTACATTTATAGAAGGATTTGAAGACATACCTGAAGGTGTAATCCTTGTAATCTGTGAAATTATAAAAATCCGTGAGTGGCACGCTAATTCGGTCTATCTTATACTGTTTTCACTCTGGAATATTTAATAAACTTCGTACAATTGTATTTTCGTTCTAAAGGTAAAAAATCGCGTGGTTTTTGTGGAAATTGTCTTTGATACTGTCTTACATGTCTTTTCGCTCTAAAGGTAAAAAATCGCGTGGTTTTTGTGGAAATTGTCTTTGATACTGTCTTACATGTCTTTTCGTTCTAAAGGTAAAAAATTGCTTGGTTTTTGTGGAAATTGTCTTTAAGACTGTCTTACATGTCTTGTATCACACACACACACACAAACAAAACCTACAACAATATATGCAGAATTCAATTATTTATTTATATGTGCAAAAATTATTTAAATATCTCTAACAACTAAAATGTTATCATGATTTCAAAACAGTCACCATTACGTAACATTTCCAAAATTAATTCAGCAACAGGACAGAAATTACATACATGTAAATATAGCATTCTACAGGTTAATTCACATAATTATGTTTTACAAGTACTAGAAAAACTAACACAGTGATTTATACAATTTATGTTCATTCATATCACTAATGGCAAGCACGTGTGCACAGTTTTTCAGCTGCCATAATTTTTACCTATAAAGTATCATATTTTATGTAATTATTTTATTCACATAAATAGTAACTTTTATCTTTGTCTAGCAGATCAACTTTCATTACATTCTAGTGTGAGATGAATGTATATGCTAACTATATTTACAATCTCTATTAAGTGAAAACATGTTATCAACATGTTCTCTAAACTGCACAGATGGGAACATTGAAACACGGTGCCAAGCACAGAATTTAACATTCCGTGCACAAAACCCAGAACTGCAGACCTAAAAAAAAATATAAGGTATGACATCAAGAGTGATTTGCGCATGCAGTTTCATCTCTGCTCAAACAATTATCAGATCCACACCCACAGGAAGTTCTTAGAAAGAAAATGGGTGTTGATGTGTACTGATACAACACAGATTATGATCAGTGATACAACTGTAGGAAAATTTAGTTAAAATATGTACCTAGTATTTTTATTTTTCAGTGCACTTACATAGAGATTGACCAGGTGGCTCATACACATGCAGTCATACTGAGCAAGCCTGCCTGGATGTGGGGAGCTGAGATGGGAGCCAATGAGAAAGGTGTAGCTGTTGGTAATGCACCAGTGTGGACTAAACTTAATGGACCTTCAGACTTGGAAAAAAAGTTGCTTGGAACAGATATTGTTAGGTAGTGAGTGAATAACTGCATTAAGTGAATGAATAGTGTATTAATATTCTTATTCTTCTGCATTCATTCTCAAACTGCTGCAGACTAGCAGAGTGTACTCTAGAGAATGGAATGTGTTATGTCATTGTTTACAGTTTAGCTATATCTGCACCTTTTGCTATATCTGCACCTTTTGACCTGATACATCTGTCTTCAGCATGAATCTGGGTCACTGACGCTAAATGGGATGGAGTATATATTCGTATATATTAATACAATATTTGTATTCAAATGCATGTATGTGTTTTATATTTTGTGATGTAAAAGAAAAAGAGTGCAGAGGCATGACTTGATTATACTTGGGTTTCTCCATATATGCTCAGCTCCTCTCAGCAAAGCAGCATGTTGCCTACTCAAGAGTACCACTTACAGCTCATAACCATGCTGCAGGGGAATTGAAAGGGTTGACACCTTTCTAGCAGTCTAGACATGGATCTTCAGCATTCTTCACCACAGAAGAGATTATGCCAATCCTTGCTGACCAGATGCATTGTAAGATGTAGAGGTGAATAAAGGTCTTGTCCAGTATGAGTCCTAGCCCTGACAAGTGAAGTACATGCTTCACTCATTTTTACATCCCATCTAATGGGTATATGAATTTACATATAATTTCTAAATAAAATTTTGTGTTTGTCTTCAATATGATGTATTCTTACAGATACATTTCAAATTCTTGATTAGACTAAGCCTGGAACGGACATCCACAGCTCGTGAAGCGGTTGATGTAATTGCAGCACTGCTACAAAGTCCAGGTCAGGGAGGTCCCTGTACAGATGATCAAGACAAAGAAGGATGGTGCTTTCACAATAGCTTCCTTATTGCTGATAGCACAGAAGCTTGGGTACTTGAGTCAGCAGGGACTTTATGGGCAGCAGAAAAAATTTCAGGTTTGAATTTATTATGGTTCAACAAAATTTTTCTCAAAGTCAAGTTTTTAGTGAGAGAAGGATAGAGTTAAACAATGACTCATATAGTACAACTTCTTCACTGCCATGCTAAATTTGCTAATGAATTATCAATTGAAGGTCTTTAACTATGCATATTTCACTAAGCCGAAAACTAAGTCTCCTGGGTATGAAAGACAATTCAGAAAAACCACCCCACTGCACATAGGAAGTAAGAACTAATAACACACAATACTTGGGGTTCTTAAACAAACATCTAACTATGCATTCTATCTAAATTGAGATTATTAAAAGTAGCATGATCGTGAGCAAAACAGTAGTTAAGGGATACGGTTGTTAATAATATTCTGCTCACATATGCTAACACTAGCAATTAGCAAAGAAGTCAAATTTCAGACCTTCAGAAGCAAGCTTACTAAGTCTGAATAGCACAAAAGTAATTGTCCAAGGTGCATAACATTCACACATGAATATCTGTGGATATGAGTAGAAAGTGGTGAGCTGGTTCAGTTAACTTGACTGCTATAATTGATGATCTCTCAATGGATGTAGAGCTCCAGAAGAGGATCGTTATTGCCTAACAATCATAGCTAGGTTCTTGCAGAAATGGGATATTAACTATCAACTCTATGTACTTGGTACCTTACACTATGCTAATCATAGATCCTGCACACAGCACAAGAGCAAAAACTGAATACATTCTCCATTAGCTGCCTGAGATAACACCTTGGAGTGTAACAAAATATGTCCATGGTATTGGAATATGTTGGGAATTTCCAATCAACTAGACCAACACAATCTAAATTAGCTTCGTTAATTATTCCAGATGAAAGTTGGTCGTGTTTCTAAGATCATCTAATAAAGAAAGCTGGCTCTGACATGGGAATTATAGAACAATCCTTCTTAATATCATCTTCTAGGAATAAACTTGAAGGCATTGGTGGTTATGACTTCACAAAACTGAGAACAGCTTACCAAAGATATGAGTCCAGGTGGAAACAAGCTATGAACTCTGATCTGACAACTAGTAAAGCCAGACTGTGACAGCTAGCTAATATAATATGGGGATAAAGAAGATGTCAACTCATACACAATTTGTAAATTGTCTCTCAAGACTAATGTAATTTTAGTGTAATAGCAAACAAGTATACAAGAACAGAGCCTTAGATATAACTACTTTGGGGGGAGGGGGAGAGCTAAAAACATAAACAAGTTTTTTACTTCTTGATTATTTTTTAGAAGGAAAAGAACTTGGAGATATAATATCCGCTAAAGACGGATGTGTCGGGCCTTTGACACAAATAAAATGGCGACACAACGCATTTCCATTTTCTGGACTATATCCTGATGGAAATCTAGTTGGACAATTGTCCTGCTACAAGAATGTTCCAGTAGAAGTTTGAGAATGAACGCTGAAGAAGAAGAATGAAATATAATATTTTCACAAGTTTCATGGAGGGAAACAGGGTTAAACCTCACAAAGCACCTTTGTATCAACAAGCTTGCAATAATGTCTTTTAAGAAAATGTTATCTAAATTTTGAAATTATGTTAGTTAGTTCTGGATGTTGCACAATTCTGGAAAATTAGTAAATGAAATTAAAAACACATTTTACATACATTGTTAATTTTTATTTATAATTTTAATCATAGGATCTTGAAAAATGTTTCGAGTGAAATCAATTTGATGAAATAAACATTTCAAATAGGAAAATAAATTCTTGTTGTTTCATGATAATATAGTAAGAAAAACAGATGTATTGTGATACACATTGACTTTTTTTCTGTTTGCCATCTAGAGGGTGTCAGAAATATATCCAATGAATTGAGCATAAGAACAAAGATGGACCTTACATCACCGGATTTGTTAGAAAATGTCAAGTGTTTGGGCCTGTACTCAGATGACAAGGGACCATTAGACTTTAAGACCACATTCTGTGCACAGTCTCAGCCAGATAACTCATCTGCGAACAGCACTAGCTTCCGGTTCAGGCATGGTAAAGAGCTGTTAGAGAAGTCTGCAACATCAGGTTCGTTGACTTTTCTTCATTCAGTACTTTCTAGAAAATGTTTAGTTTCTTGTGATTTATTTAAATTTTTGTGTTTCTGTGGTTTATTTGAAAATATATTGGAATCTTTGTGTTGTCTACTTTACATGGTTTTCTGTAGCTAATTATTATTCCAAGAATAGGTTTACTTTGATACTCATTTAGAGTGATCATACCTACCAACCTGTTCATGATGCACATCTGTAAATTTGTCCTTAGGAATGTTACAAAAACAATGCTACACCTGGCACTCTGGTGATGTTGTCACTGCAAAAACATAACCTTTAATGTGTATAATGTTATGATATATTACATGGAGATATGTCCACATTTTAATGAAGCAAACAATACATTATTTAATGAAACAAATGTATGCTAAAGGCGCATACAATGCAGCATTCATCTCAGAACCCCCCCCCCCACCCCAGGGTCATACAAGAGAGGCAGGATGGGCTCTCTGTGCATAGTGCACAGATTGATGTATCTGGCAGAAGATTGATGCATTTAGGGACAAAAAGGGGCATGGGGGATTTATTTAGGTGGGTTGTATGGGTGAGAATTAGCTGGGGTTATGGAGGTAGGATTGTATTATCAGTCAAAGACAAGTTGAGCATCGATACAGCAGCCGTTTTGATAATAGAAATGAACTGGCAGAGTGACGTCACAAACTACAAAAAAATTGCAATTGGTGATGACATCACAAACTACTAAAACAAATATGATCGGCGCAGATTATTTAAAAACTGTGCACTGTAGGCTCATAATATGTGATTGAACAAAACAATGTATTGATTATAAAATTCATCATTTAACTATTTATCTAATGGCGATTTACACTCCATTGAGGCCAGTTACATGAAGTACCGGTAAAGAGGATGCTTAGTTCAACGAATAGAGGAAGAAAACTCAGACTGACCATACCTTCTTATTATCAAACAAGACATGACAGTCTTCCCTAAGTAAAAGTGCTAAAGATGGATACAACCTTCCAAGTGACACACCACAGCAATCAGGATACCATGCATACACGCAATAAATGTGAACAAAAGAAGAAGAAGCAATTTCTTGTTCTTATGGTCCATGCCGTGTGGCGTTGGTAATCATGTCTTTTCACAGCCTTCTATTTCATGTGCTGTCAATAATTTCAGATACTGATGTTCTCCCATGCTACAATGCTAGATTGTCAAGCATCTTTTCTCTTGGTCTTCCCCTTCGCCTCTTTCACTTGCCTGTTGTTACAATGTGTTCCATCTTTCCTCTTCTCATGATATGTCTACAAAATGTGGACTGTCTCTTAAGCAGCTCTCTTTTTGAATTAACTTATTTCAAGATGTATTCATTGCACTTTTTCTCTGTCTGTGGTGTTCTTAATATTCTTCTATAAAACAACATCACAGCTCCAAAATTCCAAAATTTACTTCCATACATCAGAATTGGTTCTGTATAACCTCTCAGAACTCCCTTTCTCACTTCAGTTGACAAAGATATATTACATAGAATGGTCTTCATCTTGTTAAATGTAAGAAGCAATTTACAGTGTCTCTTTTTATAGTTTTCTTTTTAAACAAGAACAAATTTTGTAATTATTTATTTATTAGGTTTTTCATACATAAATACAAATTATTAATGTGTAATATTTTTTATGTAATATAAATGTAACATAAAGTATTTTCTTGCTTGTCTTTAAAGGTAGATTTGGCTACCAAGACATATTCAGTATTCTGCGTGATGAAGATGGTGGTATTTGTATGATGGATGGTGGCTTCATTACAGCAGGTAGTCAAGTTTCTGTTCTTTTGCCTGCTTCTTCAGCCTCACCATGTGTCCACTGGTTCACAGGGACTCCAAACCCAGCCACTTCTATTTATAAGCCTTTCTTCTTTGGTCCTGGGGCTGATATAGGAGATGTCACTCTGTCTCCACCAGAACAGGCAGAAATAGAACACGGTAAGCGTGGACATGCTCTCTACAGGAGTCACCAGCGGTTGTGTAGCTTGATGGAGAGTCAGGAGGAGAAGGGTCACACTGTACTTGGTCAGCTGCGTGAGTTGGAGAAGAAGTGCTGTGAGGATGTGGATGAGATCATTGCCAACTACACTGAAACCATGTTCCCCAAATTGAAGCAGATATTTCAACATATGGCTAGTATGGAAATCAACTTTTACATGTGAAGATATTTTTCAGTACTGCAATGCTGCTTCTCTGTCACTTCAAGCATAATACACTGGTGGTGTCTATGTCTGTTCTTGCTTGCTTCACAGGAAAGTTGTAATTAATAATTTTTCAACCATGAAAAATATTTTACCACATAAGTGTGAAAATCATCAGTTAGATGTTTCACAACAGGAAGCAGTTTATCAACTCCGAATATGCTGTACCAAAGCTATTTTCCTAGTTCGTATTACTATAGCACATTGTGTATTTTAGTGTCTTAATACCACTTGTAGTGTTTTAATTGTACTTATTATGTTTCTGTATTATTTTTGTATTGTTAATTTGTAGTAAGCGGAGTGGTGAAAGCAATTTGTCATATAACAAAATAAATGTATTTTTGTTTGGAAATAGTACACTTGCACAAGAACAAAAGAAAAATTAATGTGTTCATGCTTTAAAAACTGGTAGAATTTTTATCCTGCCTCAACATGTCTTTCAATAATTCTATGGCTTAAAAGTAACAACACAATAACTTTTTCTCCCTCCTAAATAACATCAGAAATTGAGATTCTGCACGATATATTACTTATAGTTGTATTTCATGTATAAAATTATCAGTTGCAAATGAATTGTGCTTAATATTTCTGCTTGCATTTTGTAGACGCAATCATTTACATGATCATATATTATGTGCTGCATGCTTTGACTAGTGTTCTGAAGATTTTATATCAATATTAGCATGCAGTTTAAGCCTACGACATTCATTGTATGGATGAAATCTGTACACTTTAGCCTAAATTAGTAGGTATATATCAGATATATTTAAGAAAATGCATGTTTCCCTACTTGTTACTCAGAAAATTTTACCACTCCATGAAGTAGAAGATATAAAAAGCATAAGAAAATAAATTACTATTTTGTCATTTATTGATGGTCTGTCAGAACAGTGTAGTGAAGTAATTTATATACTGTTTATATAGCTATTAAGATTTAGTTCTGTGCAGGATTTATCCACACTGTGTCAGAAGTCTATTTTTATCAGATGACCATAATTGAGAGAGTTGTACCACTTGTGTGTGTCTGGGGGGGGGGGCATCAAAACATAATTTTTGTTAACTTTAGAAATTTTTCATTTGACTGTTTTAATGTTTCTGTAAGAAGTCCTTTATAAAACAATAAGATTCAAGATAATTGTAAAATAAGGTAGCATATTTTCAAAAATAATTTTTATTTATTATTTAATGTAGCCTTTTACATAGCCTATTTTTGTAATTCTGGTTTTGGTTAATAGAAATGGGTAATTTAACTTTATACTAACTGTTGTGTATTGATTCATTCATTTGCATTGAATGCATAATAATAGCATGCAGCTGTGTCTTCTTTATATTCATACCAGCTGAAATATTCTGATAAGATTATTATAATTTTTTATTTGTCTTGAAAGTTGTTATTTCTTGAAAGTTGAAAGGTGTGATGCATCATTTTATATGATGTGAATATTACTGAAAGCTTAAGTTTTTGACAACACTAGACTCTACTTAGTTTTATACTTTAAATGAATGTTGTCAAATGTGTCTAATTTTGGTAAAATATTGATTGCACAGTTATTTGTGGTTTTTCTTTAATGTGAAAACAATGTTGCTGTGTACTTATAGCAGCCTGTGAAAGATCTGACTAGTGGCCCATTATCCCAACCACCATACAAGAGTAAACCCCTAGTAAATAACATGCATATATAGTGATATTTTTATTTTTTTTCTTATGTATTTCATCTATACAATTATATTTACTCCCTATGTGTAGCAGGATTCTTCTCAGAGGGCATTGTACACTGTTGAGAGTTGGAGTCTCGGGTATTAAATAAAGCTCTGGAGAAACTCCCCCACTGCATACAAGTATACCAGAGCTCTATTGCTTGTAATTCCTGGGGATCAGAACAAACATCTACTTACAATCATCCTATATTAAACTGTTAATACATATCATTATTTATGTTAGGTAACTCTAGTCAACATATCTTCATTTTCTAGAAATGGTTTCCTACTGACATGACATCAATGTTAAAAGTAAAGTATGTTAGCTTAGTGGTAGAGATGTAGTGGGCCCATCTCACAAACACAACTCACTCAAACTTACTTGTGGTTGATAAGCAGACCATCCACATTGGCATTATACCCATATTTTTTGTTCATCAACAACATATCTAGGAATGATGAGGTCAGCATTATGCCAACTAACTATACTTTCTACTTTCCTAGAAGACCAGGTACTTTTCTCTTCTTATGTGTTCACTCTCAAATAATCAGCACAAGTATTTGTGTGATTTGAACTAAGGGCACCAAGTATGCTGTTCTGCTAGTTTTATAACAAAGCTGCATTATTTGCACCTTTCGGTCCATCACATCCAATTTCTGCATAATCTAGTACCAATTCTCTTAGGCTACATTAAACTAGAAGTCATTAGCAGTCTAAAAAATATTTCCAGTTCAATTGGAAATCAAACTTTGGACCATACTACTAGGAATTCAGTGCACTAACCACTGAGCTCCATGTAATGACAAAAAAATTAAAGTTATAACCAGGTGCAAATGAATCCATTTTCATAAATAACTGAGGAGACAATTCCTTATTGAAAATTACTCCAACAAAAGAATTTGTTTCCTGGGATACATGAAGTGTATGTAACAATAGAAAACTGATATACAGATCATACTTTGTATGCAATTTAGAGACTATCAAAATGCTTGCCAGAATCAGATGTGCTGTGTTGAAATGTGCAAATATTGCAGGTTCATTGTAAAGTAGAATTTTACATTGGCTCACGTTACAAAGAGAAATGTTCACTAGAGGAAACACAAACAAATAAGAAATACCGGTAGCTGAAATAAGTATATACACATAACTGGAGTTCTACATTTATCTGAACTATATTTCATGAGTTTCAGTAATGCTTGGATCCAATAACAAATATATCTATTTTAATTTAAAATAATAAAGTCAGTTCAGCTGTAAATTAGTACCTAGACTTTCTGAGTACAGAAGAAATCTCTAAATCATTGCTGAAGGTGACCAATTATGTTTATATATATAAACATGTGTTCCCTTTTTACAGAGAAATTAACGATAAACAGTTTTCCAATAGTTTTTTCCACTTTACATAATTCCTACACTTATTTATAGGTCCTATTTCATAGTGTCAATCAGTAATGAAACTAGACAGACGAACAGGGCAGCTGCCCCATTTCTGAGCATAAAAAAAACAATCCCCAAGGCCACCACAACTGAAATGAATTTAGTTTATATAGAGACAGAACCAGAGCTTGCTCGTAGTACTGTAATGTCTAGTTGCAGCACTGTGGATTCATTGTTTATAATCTAAATTGTTAGTCAAATTGTGTTACTGTTACAGGGTACATGGATATAGGATACTTTATATTACTATGTGCTAACTAGTGTACGTTAGTTAAATATAACTCAATGTTCTATATGTATGTATATACAACTTTTACATGAGTATGTTCTATCAATGGAAAAGCTGTGATCAATTTATTTAAAAATTTAGTTTCAATTTGTGCAATATTTTAAGTTTTTATATTGTGTTTCTTACTATTTTTATGTGCAATTGTATACATTCCATTATATTATTTGTTTGTGTTTATTATACTGAACAATGCTTTCTATGTTTTGTTCTATGTTTTCTACATGCAACAATACATTATACATATGTTAATTGAAATCAAAGCATAATAAAGAAACAGCATTAATGAGGGTAATCTGAGACAAGTGAAAAGTGTGATTAAATATGCTTGCTTGCTGGAAGATATAATTTTTTTTGTGTATGCACTTCATGTCACATTTTTGTTTACAGTTTTGCTAGTGAGTTTACTGAAAGTCATAGATTCTATTAGTTTTGTCAGTGTGTGCACTGCATGTCATGTTCATTAAAAAAAGTTCAAAAGTCAGAGGATTGACATCATTCTGCTCAGTTTTCCCCCAAACAATATATTCTTAGTAAAGGAGTCTCACAAAGCTTGCTCTATTAGATTCAAATGGCAGTTATATGTTTTCAGAAGGATGTTCTTCGTGAAGAGATTAGCAAAGACATTGCTGATCGATATATTATATTTATTATTGTGGATTGCAAAGCATATGTTCATTGAGATTGTGAATAAATTTCAGGTTACATCTCTGCATTAACAATTAGTTGCTTGTAATTGATCTCCAGTATTCTGTGTCTTATGTATATTCAGTCATAATTGTATTCTATCCATCTCTTGATGTTTTCCTCTCTCTTGTATCTGTTCTGCTTTTGTTTTTAGACTTCCATCTTTCTTTGAAATAAGGGTGTTATCCAGGTGGCATAACTTTTTATGTGTGCAAATACATTATACATTGTAACTTGTCTAATTTTTATCTCACTAGAAGCTGTTGATGTTTGTAATACCCAAAGACATATAAGTTTACACACTCTTTTTCCAGTGCCAGATAGTGGAGTTTATACTTTCAACTTGTTGTATATCTTGTCTCCTGACAGGTGTTTGTTATACATGGTAGTTCTATTTCATTAACTTTCACTATCTAAATTGTTCTTTCAATTTATATAAGGCTGCTAGACTCAATGTAACTAATTCAGCAATGTCATGAATTGAATAGTCTGTTTACTTCAGAGGAACTTAGACATGAAGTTCATGCAAAATCAATAAATTGTCAAAGATGAACGTTTTAATTCTTTGCTGGCGAAGCAAGGGCATTAGCAGAATTCACTTGTAGATCATGTTGATGTTAGCTTCATTAGCCAGGCATATCTTTCCAGAATGTCCCACAAAAGAGGTAAGCAAGATCATGACCAGTGTATTCGCTGATGTATGCATCTTTGTTCCCTTACTTTAAATTAGATTAAACCTTTTGATTGCAACAGTTTTATCCCTGAGGATGATAAAATAATCCCTTTATCTGTGAGTAGGTAGTTCTTGACAGCCCTTAGCCTTCTCATAAAAACATAGGTCCTCCTCCGTTCAGCAACACAAGTGACATCCAAACTCATATAAGTTTTGTTGTCTCAAAGCATGGTTGTGTGGGGGAATGGGATGTTTATGAATGAGTGTTTAGTCCCCCGAAGGAAGGCATTCCAGTGCAGTCACATTCTGTTAGAAGTATAACATATACTTCTGAGCCAACTACTTCTGCCAGATCTGTTCACCCATTGCAGTCATAGTATTCCTAGCAGTTTCCTCCACCTAGGAGTCTGCCATAAATGGGCAAAGATACAATATCCTGCATCTCTTCATCATCCATGAGAAATGTTTGGCAGAAGACAACAGAAATAAATCACACGGAGGAAACACACTGGAATCGAAGCTCTATGGGCCACTGTGTGAACTACAAAAGACAGTGAGTTTTATTCAGAAGACAGAATTACCAATATAGACATGTTTCAAGTGAACAGAAGAAGAAGAAGAAAATTGGTTGGCTAATAATTGCCACTAATATATCATAAAGGTAGAGATAAACTGAGTTATGAGCCAGCATTGTAAAACATGGTTTTTAAAATGAGTGCCCAGCTTCTTAATTAGTGCTTGACCAGAAACCACCCGATTAGCATCCCTACTGCCCTTACTCTAATAAACGCACCATTCTTCAACCTTCCCAGAGCACTTCTTAATGGATGTGTGAACCATTGCAGTAATTTTAATTTTATTTCAAACAACTAATAACAAGTGAACTCAAAACCCAGACCTACTGGTTAGCTGCGAATAACTGGAATAACTTATCACTGTCACAGCTCCTAAAATATCAGTATATCATCAGTCTGGTAAATAGAAAATTTAGTTAATAAATCAATATAGAGCAATGTGCTGCAGATCTATATATGGTTAGTCAGACAGTTTATTTTGTAAAACTTTTACAGTTTGCATTGTGCTGTAATAAAAAATATTGCAGAGACTAGTGATCTGGTGACATAGAGGATTGTACTGCTATGTAAAATTATCAAGTTACTAACGTTATCTCACAGAGTTATGTTCTACTCCTATCTTCTGCTCCTGTGATTGCTCTCAATCAATCAGCACTACTGTTCATATGATTTGAGCCAGATAGTGTAAAGGACATTGTGCTGCTGGTGTTACAGTGGACCTGCATTAATTGCACTCTTTACATCCTATTTCAGTATCCTACTCCTATCACAGATGGATTACCAGTATTTAGAACAGCGGTTCTCAGCCATATGACCCACCAGAAGGCTATACCACTAGGTTACAAAAATAATATATATAATTTTTTTTAAATGTATTTTGAATGTGACTATTGTCAAGCTCTTTACCTGTTATTAAAAGTTCAAAAAAACTTTGATATCAAAGAAAGAAATATTCTCTGGTTTTTGCTGGCCACACTTTAGTCATAGGTTCAAAGACGTGCTGGTTTACATCATTCACAATTCATTAAATAACATGACTATATTCTAGCTAACAGTATAGGACCATAACATATTAATATTTTTTTTAAAATGAATGCAGATTTTATTACAATACTGTTTTTAACTTATTGAGTTATTTTGGTTCTTTGTGGTGGGGGGGGGGCATGCTGATAAATCAAGCTCAAAATGGGGCCATGTGGACTAAAAGTTTGAGAACTACTGAATATCTCATGCCTATTCAGAATAGACTGAGGATCTTCTATTGGATGAGGATAATCCATTATATATGAAATCATTCATTGTGTATGAGAATCAGCCATTATGTGAGAGGAACATCCATTGTTTTTGAGCATCATCCATCATGTCTGGAGTGCAGAGTATCCATTGTGTGTAAGCATAATCCATTGTTTTCTGGGGAGCATCCAACGTCTGAGTATTATCCACTGTGTTTCATTTATACAGGAAGATCATTCAGTTGACAATTACTAGTTACTTTTATCCTAGAATCTATTGAGCCATATTATATTAATTTTACAATTGTTGTGATTGCACTTAGTGCAAACCTGGATATGCTGTACCAAATAATCTATATCTATCAGTATTTGTGTTGTGTAGAATATCTACCTGTACTTTATTTAATGTTGGATTTACAAAACGGACAATATAAATGATTTGTTTAATAAAGACAGCAGTCAGATGTCCATTATAAGCATTGCCTACTTATCCAAATTAGATTATATATCTTATAAGAAAAAATGCAGTATAAAATTAATCTGCAGACATTTTTTAAAGTGTATATATCTTGACAATATTAATATTTGAGTAATAACTCAAATGTATATGGGGGGAGGGAGAAGGCATTTCTTCCTATGACAAGTTATAATATCTTCTAAGAAACTTCTTCGGCTGCTTACAGCTTGCCATAATATAATTAAAGGGCTTGAGATTTCTCCAGAACAGAGAACTGATACACTCAATTATAAAATACATGTAAGCATTTCTCGAACTGTTCAATGTTTGTCCATCACAAATGATAATCATTTGTTAAATCCACTTTATGAAATTCTGTTAGAGCTTTGTCCTCGGCTATGTGTTTGTAGATGACTAATAAGCTCTATTCTGGCCACAAATGTCCTTGGATAGTTTGGAAAACCACTTTAAATGATTTTTTAAATCTATCCATGATTTTCTAGCTAGTCTCTGCTGTGTTCTCCTCTTTTCACAAGATGCTGAGCCTTTTTTGACTGTAGAGCACTATGCAGCTCTTTGTCATGCAGCATCTTCCCATCTTGATGTATTTCAAAAGCTTAAAGTGAATTCTTTAATGAGTTCTAGTAGCGCTTCTTTTAGACACCTTGAGAACTATACCATTCTGCAACTCACCATAGAGAAGTAGGCAATGATCTGGCATACATTTCACATGACCTGCCCAACGAATCTGTCTGCATCGGAATAGTGTCAATGCTAGGGATACCAGCTTTGTCAAGGAAAGTGATATCTGGAATCTTGTCTTGCCATCTGATGTTCATAACGTTTTTGAAAAAAAGTTGTGTGAAAGTGATTGAGTGTCCTCACATGTCGTCTATACACAGTCCATGTTTTACCAGTGTATAACAGCACTGGAAGTATAATTTCTATGTAAATTTTCAGCTTAATCTGTAGGTTAATGCCATTTCTATACCACACATCTGTGGGATAGATTTGTGTGACATAGAGCTATGCTGTTTTAATTTTGTAAACGCTAACAAAAATATTCTTCATGTATGGAACCCACAGTAGGGTTAGACAGAGATATAGAATGTAATTGTGTTGTGGAAGAGTTATTATTCATTAAACCTTTTGCTGCCAGGAAGTTAACAGATAGAGGTAACTTATTGATTAATTCATAATATTTTGACCTAGTTTTATATTAGTGGTCAAAAAGTAAGAGCGCTTTTCTCTCAACTGTGAGATATATAGTTTGACTCCCAGTAATGAATTTTTAATTATTTAAAATGTACATTACTGAGATACATTGTGAGTAAAAATATTATAATAAAGTACAAACATCTAGATACATATATTTTTATATTCCTATTTCTGTAATTGACATGTGTGTTTGGTTCCCTATTATTGCTTACAGATCTGAGAATGCCTCACCTCTGAATAAACACTTTTGTTATTGGAGAGGCTTCTGTGTGATTCTGTTTATAATATTTTAATACCTAAGGTCAAAAATATAAAATATTAAATAGTAGATTAATATTAATGCTATAAAAGACTTTCTAACGTAGACAGCCAAGTTTCAAGAGATTTTGTTACATTTCATTTGTTAATAAATTTGATTCTGATGCTTCAGTGCTGTTTTGTTTCCATGATGATCTTGCATTTGCTACTTGTTGCGTTATGTGAATTTAAAAATATCTAATTTCTCTGAATTCAGGTTTTTGAGTAGCATTACAATTGATTTGTGTTATAACAGTCTTTTACACCTCTTATTTAACTTAGATTGATTCTTGATTTACTTGAACATATTAGTGACTGTTGTATCTAACTGCAGACTTCTCAGATGCCTCACTAAACTGTAGGAATAAATTCCTCCCTATGAATATTTTGCAGCCACTTTTCTTGCCATTGTTTTAACACCATTTCATTTCACCAAAGTGATAGCAAGAAGTAGATTCTAGCAGTTTTCTGTCTGTCATTATTCTTCAATAAGCATGTCAGGTTGATATAATAAGTGGGGGTGGCAATGATGAAGTAATCCCTTTAGTTGTGAGCAGGTAGCTCTTGATAACCCATAGCGTTTCTAACAAAAGTACAGGTCCTCCTCAGTTCAGAAACAACAGTGAGATCCAAACTCATATAAGATTTGTTGTCACATAGGATTATGCCACAAAAGGACAACTGTGCAATGTCAACTGGCCTGCATCTCTTTGTCATCAATAGCAACTATTTGACTGAAGACAAAGGTAAGAAATCCAGACAAGTCATGCAGTGTCACTGATGTTGTTTACAGGTAACAGGTTGTCAGCCTATCTGCCAACTTTCTTTAGTCACATACTTATTACTACGACATGCATGGGAAAGAAAACAGTGGTCCCATTCCTTTCACTCTGAAATAGAAGTTAAGGCCCTGGTTGCCACACGGACGGGTCAGTGGGGATAGATAAATATGAAATCTCTACTTGATATTTAGTACTAGGAAGAAGGCCAGAAAGTGGGTAAACTTCTCTGCCACCCAAATTAATGCTCACCATAAATCTAAGGAAGCTGTAAGAATTTAAGTAAAATGGTGAAACACCTTACCAAAGTCGTGTCTATGGTACCGGAGCATGTTAAGCAATAGAATGCAGTGATAAAATTCAAACAAACACTGCACTCATAACTAAATGTGTACAATGATGTAAAAACTGCACAACATATTACAGGATACATTCTAACATGAATTAAACATTCCATTCAGAGTGGATGTTATAAGTTTATTAAACACTCCATTCAGATTGGATGTCATAAGTTAATTATTACAATGTATATATTACAATATTTCTAGACAGATTGTATTAATAAATGTAATATCACTTTTGTCAGTATCCTTCAATATTTATTGCAAAAACCATTTAAACTTTCTGAATTTTGGTAATAATGAAAGCAAATAGGTCACACTCAACTTTATTTATGAGGTGCTGAAGTTGTATGCAGATATTACAGCTAAACTGTAAATTATAATAAAGTGCATTTCGTTCTCCAGGCAACATCCTGCTGGTCTGTAGGATTTTGAGAACGAAAGCATAATAAGAAATCATAAAGTATCATTTATTGATGCATGGAAAATATGAATACATTGAAGGCTATTTTATAATGCTGGGAGTGTATAGAATATATTTCTTTTAAAAACAAGGGAATCTTTGCAGCATTAGGGTTAAGCCAACTGCCATTCTTCTTCTTCAGCGTTCATTCACAAACTCCCACTGTATCTCCTGTAGTAGGACATTGGTCCTTCTATATTTCCTGCAGGATGTAATCCAGAGAATGTAAATGCGCAATGTCACCGTTTTATTTGCGCCACTTACCCGATACATCTTTGACGGAGCCATGCATTCAAGAAGTGGCAGTTTTGGTACCTGGTCATGGTGTCTTCTGTATAAGTGTTACTTTTGCAGAATTCCTTGGGTGTTATTGTTTAAAGTTAGAGTTGCGTGCTATGAGCATTCTATTGGCAGGCGAAGTGTCATTTCATTTAGAGACACAATGGGTGTCTTATCCAATAAGTGTACGTTTTCTATAAATAGTTCCTGCTATTTAGAGGTCATTTTTCCCTTAGACGAGTAGTCTCTCGGAGACCGTGATGACTATTACCAGAACCGCGATCTCCACTATTTTCTGATTGTTCTAAATCTCTGATAAAACCAAATTGGACTAACGTCCGGGTTGAAAGTAGCGTACCTCACCATAACAAATACATTGTACGTAGAGATCCTGCTAATAATAAATAGACAATAAATGTAACACTCCTACAGGATCTTAATGTAGTTGCTGCCATTGTCATTAATATGTTATATCAGCAAGAGTTGAGTTATTAAAACGTTTGATGGTACTCTATTGTATACATCTTCAATGTTCATTTCAGCCGCGCATGTCACCATCAATGAGTTTAAACCAGTGCTAGACAACATTTGACCCAACAAGACATTTTTTTTACTGACTTATCAGGATATAGCTATCAACCCAGCATTTTTTGGCTGTAGTGATTTTCTAAGCAATATAATTTTCAGTAGTTTTCCGTTGCTTTCTGAATGGTATGGGTGTATTTTTCTACACTTTTCCGAATGGCTGAGGATAGAGTTATTTGGATAACTTTTTGTGCTGATATATCCAGTTCGACACCCCTACAACTCTAACGGGTTATGATTCTTATTATTGTTGCACGCACTGTACACTAGACTGCGAGGAAGAGGAGATGGCTACCGCCCTAATATAGCAGAGCCACTGAAATGTGAGATCTCTAACATCCTACACATCTACGGACAGCGCGGGATTTAGACTTGATAGGGCCCTAAGCTTTTCGGACGTGCGGCATTGCGACAAATAATGCTGCAATATATTTAAGTATATATGACAATCGCTCAAGAAAGTGGGGGCCGTGCGTTATAGCTTGTGTAGCTTATACGTAAATCCTGCACTGCCTACGGCATTAATAAATGTTATGGATTAACTTTACTACACTAGCTCATCCATGGGGAACAACGATCTGTGTACGAAACCTCAAATCACCACACAATCCATTTGGGCGGACCATGTAGTGTGGGAAAGGACATGTCCGATAAACTGGGGTCCATGTCAACGTTAGACTAAACGTACGTCGCAACCCGTTGGTAGGCATTGTTGGCACTACACGTAGGTCTTTATGTAAGACATGAGAGACCACTGCCACCGAGCCTAATATATCAGCCGTGGGAATCACAAAACACATGCAGGCGCTGATAACACTGCATAGTCAAGTATGTAAATAGTCCAAGCCGTAGTCCGCCATATAAAGCCTATAGGCAGCTTATCTTGGTAGCTAGCCCACCCAGGCTAAAGACACCCTCCTGATATGTGCCCAGAATCAGTAGTCCTTCAAACATTGGTGATAGCAACTGTTTACTCTCCATATGGTAACATATTATTTGAAGACAGTCGTTGCCACCAGTTTGCCAGTTGTACTCGTGCTTATAAACCGGTATCCCTGCACTTTCGCTTGATCCTTACCAGACTTGGATAATGGAATCAAGTCAATATGCAACTAATTTCTTCTGCCTTACTATTAAACAAGTTATTGTTAACTATGATTGCTAGATCTCACAATTCCGCATCCGTCCTCCTATTTAGGTTTTCGTACCTAATACCATCTGTTTCTGTCACTGTGTATCTGTTAGCGCAGCTTTCATTCCTCCTCCTCCACTGTTATTATTGTTTCTTCGTCTATTTCTTGATTCCTGCACATTTTAGTAACTTTGTATGTAACTTCATAATATGTTTCAATGTTTCTCTGGCTTTGTGCAGTATAATGTACCTACAAAGCTGTTCCTTACATTCGTCCGTCTTCTGCAAGCTGAAATTTATGCTCTTGAAGTTATGAATACCCTTCCTTTTTTAGAACCATTAAATATATTTATGCTAGAGCCAGAACAGCTTTTCACTTACGATATTTTAACAAAAGTCATTCCATCTTGCCTCAAATAATCTCTTTGAATCTATGAACTTTAATATATCTGATCTTCAATTGTAAGACAAGAATATGGTGCGCATATTATGTCTTTCTTTTTTTCTGCCACTGTGCAACCGTTTGCCGTTTATCACTGCATGCCATTTTCACACTATCTTTCCACCAAGGAGAGTCATCATAATCTTTCATCCCATTATTATGAAACTTGTATTTTTTTCTTGTCAAATGTTTCTCGCGATATTAGTCCCTATTATTTCATATTGGAATAACTTGACGTTAGTTTTATGTTGTTTCTCTCTCAACTAATATGACATATTGAAACTGTCTCTGCCATTATACTTCAACATGTCCCATCTGCATACTGAAGCTGTAGAAGACAACACTCTAGTCAGATCAATAGCATTATCGTCATCACCAATTAGATTCATCCCTGATGTTGTGCGACTGTCTTTAATGCATAGTAGATGTGTATCAGCAAAAGTATCTGTGTCTTACCCAAGGTGTATACATTGCATTGAAATAACTACAGAAAATTATATATCTTTCTTGTTCTTTCATCTCCCCGAGGTATTACAAAATGTGCGTGTTCACTTTAGCTTTACATGCATCATCATCATCAAGTGACATATTCTTTCCAGAACGTAGTCTTTCCTGTGGATCTCTTGAATTCTCCGCGGTCTTGAGCAAGTTGCCCTGCATCTTCCAGTGACATGCGCAGGCATTCCTGAATGTCTTTTGTCCAACGGTGTCTTGGTCGGCCTTTGCCCCTGTTGCCTTCTATCATCCTTTTACATGCATACACAAACACAAATGAAAGATTGAAATTATGTACTTTCACTGCTTGCTATTGAAACCCGTCATTAATCCATTTAGACATATTTATTTTGAGACACCAATGACTTATTGCTTAAAAATAGCTGTACAAAATAGCTATACATGTTATACAAAATATTTGATACTAACGATCCACATAATATTTAAATCAACTGTGTTTCTTTTAGTACCACGATATATGCGCCGTAAACAAACTTGTCCAACTGTGGCCTTTGTTTATTTTCACTAACACAATTTCAGTACAAAATTAGAACAAATTTTATGAGAAACACTTGATGGATTTCATCTTATTTTGTAGTGTCACGTTTTCTTCCTGTTTTTCTTTACCGTCATGTTTAGAACGTTTCAACCTGACCGCAATTTTTCTGAGTACGCCATTGCCGTCATGATAACAAATACACTCATGATAATTTCAGCTTAGTTGCACGTACTGTGTAAGAATCGGCGAAGACCTCTGAATAATCCGGACTAGCGCAACATGTTAGATAAAACAAATGAATAAACACACTCTATCAGTGTTTCCCAACGTCCCACGCCCCACAGGGGAGCAATTTGATTTCCAAGGGGGGCAATTCAAAAAAGTTGTAATTAGGCTCCATTTAAGGATTAATTCAATTTTTAATATAAACAATATATATATATGTTACATAAAGGGGGGGGGGTGGCATCAGAATTTTAGAAAGACTTAGGTGTGGACACGGTTAAAAAAAAACGATTGGGAAATACTGCACTAAATCAAAGTATCACACACAAACATTATGTTGCGAGTCGAAATTTTGATTGAAAATTCATATATTGTGGCTTTTGCAAGTAGTGAAACAATCAACTTACATTCAATTAATTCCGTTACTTGACTCCCCTGTAACATCTGGGATTTCTGTAGCACGACCCTAGTTAATAACACAACACCAATAAAAGAGTATTTAAACTGACTCTATACCGTGAATGGCAAGATTTGCCCACTAGAGAAATATGGTATAACTAGAAGGTTATAAGACCAGGACGAGAACGTTTGTTCATAAGAGGTCTCCTCTATGTTTAGACGATATGACGACTACGAGTGTCAATCTGCAAGCGTATGTGAAGAGATCTGCCCCTGTGTTAATGATGGCAAAGACCCGAATCGCCGTGCTCCAAGACTCTCCCACCGCACCCATGATAATCGAGACATCAGATCTGTGGAAATAAACCAACGCTTATTTAAAGTTATTAATATGTATATCCATAAAAGAATTACTGACACTTGTGTCAGCGGTAACTGACACTTGTCAGACACTTGTGTCAGTGGTAAAGTTTTAAAAAAAAAGTGTAAAACAAATTTTTATGTTTTGGTACATGGAATGTTACAACTTTAAATCAAAAGAATATACACAACATCCTTGTTCGGGAAAAAGGACATAAACAAATAAAGAATGAGTGAAGTTGTATTTTCAGGGGAAAGGACATGGTGGACAGAGATGAGTAGGTTTCCTTGTGTCCAAAAGATTGTGGCCATCTGTACTAGGTTATAATCCTATTAACGATCGTATGACGAGTATCAGGATTCAATGGGAAAGAACACCACCACAGTCATACATACATACGTACCAACATCATCTGCCGAAGATCAAGAAATAGATGAGTTTTATGAAGTTACAATCTACAATAGATAAAGTAAACAAACAAATATTGATAGTAATAGGAGATTTCAATGTTAAAGTTGGAGAAAGAAAGCTTGAACACGAAAATCAATTCCAAATTGAGAAGAATTACAATGGCGACATTGAAATTTGCCCAATTTAAACATCTTTGGCAAGGTTCCAACAGTATAGCCAAATTATTGTGATCAGAACATGCGTATTTTCAGAGACAATATACAGTTGTGAGGCATGGACATTCAATAAAACAGTATCAAAGAGAATCGCTGCTTTCGAAATGTGATGCTACAGAAGAATTGTACGTATACTATGGACAGCTAAAAAGACAAATCAAGTAGTGTTAAGATTAATAAACGTCGAAGAATTGGCTCCTTAACAACATCTTAACAAGAAAGCCAAGTTTTATAGGGGAGTTTTTTTTAACCATATAAAGAGATATAACAGCATGGAAAGATTATTAGCTGAAAGCAGAGTTAACGGCAACAAGGACAGAGGGCGTCCAAAACGACGATTGTGCAATGATATATCAGATTGTTTAAACATGTCTCTAATGCGGCAGGTCAACTCGTCCGGAATCGCTGAGTGTTCAGAGAATCAATAAGGAATACCACGTTCTAGAAGGAATATACCACATGATAATGATGAATATGTATATATTTGTATATGTGACATATGATATAATAATATATAACAAAACCCATAACCCGTCAGGGTCGTAGGGGTGCCACACTGGATACATCATCACATAAAGCCCTTCAAACAACTATATCCTCAGCCATCCTGAGAAGTGTAGAAAAATCAAAGACCATTTTTTGATGTTTTCAAGACAAGATTTTCTCTAACCCCCTCTCCTCCTTCTACCCTCAACTGTTCCTTGCAAAACAATTTTAGAAAGCGATGTGTGTGTTGTTACATGTCCAAACCCAAACACTTTTACGCCGTTTCACGACAACCACAAGTGGTTCTTGATAACATGTAACTTTGTTTACTTGCTGCTGGGCAAATATATTTGTCGTGTGTTCTATGAGTATATGTCTAATTCTTAAATTGCGCCACCAGCAGTTCTGTTCCGACATTAAATGTCTCATGAATGCCTTAAAAATAACTCATGGCCCACAAGAATGGAGTATTTATGTACTCGTCGAAACTGAGTCTTAAGACTTGCTTTTGCACAATGGAAAACGTCTCCCATCTATTCCAGCAGCGAATGCTGTCCACAATGAAGAGATATACGATAATTTAAAACATATGCTGAATTACATTAAGTATAACAAGTACAGCTGGTACCTATGTGGTGATTTTAATTTAGTTGTCATTTTAATGGGACTGCAGCAGAGATATATAAAATACATGTGTTTTTATGTGAGTGGGATAGCTGAGCCAAGGAATTGCACTACTTGCGAAAGGAATGGATTTTCAGACAAAATGTAGTATTTGGAGAGAAGAATATACAGCGCCCATCTCTGATCGAGTCTCACAAAATCCTGCTACCACCCCTTCATATCAAACTAATTTTGATGAAGAATTTTGTGAAAGCCATGGACAGGACTTCACCAGCATTCCGATACCTGCATGAAGAACTCCCTCGATTCAGTGAAGCAGAGATTAAAGAGTGAGCTTTTGTGTGTCCTCGGAGCTCTTAAAAGATAACAGGTTTAACAACTTGCTGCAGGGTGATGCGAAACAAGCATGGAATGCTTTTCACCTAGTGTCCACCATCTTTCTCGGTAATATTAGGGCAGAAAACTACAAGGAACTAGTAGAAGACATGCTGATGAAGTATCACAGAAAACTACAAGGAACTAGTAGAAGACATGCTGATGAAGTATCACAGAAAACTACAAGGAACTAGTAGAAGACATGCTGATGAAGTATCACAGAAAACTACAAGGAACTAGTAGAAGACATGCTGATGATGTATCACAGAAAACTACAAGGAACTAGTAGAAGACATGCTGATGATGTATCAGTTACTTGGCTGAAATATTTCTCTAAATATCCACTTCCTTCATTCCCATCTGGATTTTTTTTTTCCTGAAAACTGTGGCATAGTTACTGATGAACATGGCGAACGCTTTCATCAAGATATCGCAACAAGGTAACATAGATACCAGGAAAAATGGTCAGCTACAATGCTGGCTGACTATTGCTGGACATTTGCCAGAGATGCTCCCAAACAACTGTATAGGAGACACCGAAGAAATCTAAAAAGTAATCTATGACTTGAATTTTTACAGGTATTAACCGTTGCGTTATTACTATTGGCACGCATTTCTGATTTAAACATTCATTTTTGCAAATTACAAAACAACTGAGCCAAATTTGGAAATTTGACTGTTATATTCGTGTTCAGCACTTCAAAAATGATAAAAAATGATTAATATAATTTCATTAACATAACTTTTGTAAACATTGTTTTACCAAAAATATTAAAGTGTTTTCTGCCTAACTAAACACACACACACGCACATACTATTCTAAACACTCACCACTAGTATTCCACTCGGAATTATTGTCTTCAGCACCCCTTAAACTGGCCTCGACAAACTCCAGAGGATCTTCACCAGACAGAAGAATGTCTCGTAGCAGAGCTATGTAAGCGATAGCCAAGCGTAGTGTGTCGATTTTTGACAATCTTTTCTCAAAGGGAAAAGTAGGAACATGCAAACGAAGCTCTTCAAATGCTCCATTTATACTCATCATTCTCTTTCTTTCTCGGACATTGGCAGCTGCACGGGGTACTCCACCAAACTGGAAGTCACAGGGGCTTGTATAACGTGAAGGCGAACCTGTGAAAGAATTACAAATATTTCATATATCCATACTGGTACGTGAGATTCTAGTATTGCGAACAATAAGAGATTTAACTGAATAGAATCGGTGCGCCCATTGGTGTCTCTAGTTGTATGGTTTTTCTAGAAAAAAGGTCTTTTCTTCCTGTGTATGACTTTCTAGTTTGTTTGCTGCTCAACCACGGCCTGTTTCCCGTGGAAGTCCTCTATTAAGTCCTGCAGAAAGTATCACATAACTTGGCAGGAGCGAGTTTTGCATTTGTCACTTTATATATTTGTTACCGTTAGTCATTAAAACTCACGGATACGTCAATCAGCCAAGATGAATGTCACAATCAGCATACCATAATATCTGAAGTATCCTGTAGGTCAACTCTAAGACAAGAACGGGTTTGATATTATTCAACTTAAGGATATTTCGATGTGATACCATAACTAATGTACATGTTGTTTGAGTGGAGTAATAGTTCTCAACGTGGGCCATATGGTCATCAGGAGTCACAGCGTTTTTTGGGTGGTGGTCACGAAGAAAACATTGATGATTATGGTGCAATGTCTAAGGGAAGCCGAATAAAGAAAATAATTTAATTTGTTTTTGAAGATTTATAGTTAAGAATACTATTAATTGATATTGAAGAGAGTTGAAAAGTTATAATAAGTTATAATATCTACAGTAAAAATTATAATATTATTTGTCAATGAGTCTTATTTGTTTATTGTTGTTTTTTCTCATCCAATTATTTATTGGCTCTTATGCAAATTGTAACTTACTAACAAATGAAACACACGATGTTATACAAAGCCGTCATCATTGATTGCATAGTATTTTCGTGAAATTTATGGTGAGTACCATGTCGTGTTTTGATATTGTTTACACAAAGCAAGTTGCTTATGAAAGCCACATCGTACATGATTTGGCACAATTGTAGAACGGAAATTAAAATTTTAATTTGTGCAAAATTAAGTAAGGTTTTTTTGGTGTTTTTTTTTAGATTTCATAGTTGAATGTCTGATAATAATAGTAAATCGTCATTTTTATCATAGGTGAATCTTAAATACAACGTTTTTATATTGTGATAGTATCAACGTATCGTGTTTTTGTAAATAAATGCAACGTATCATACAGCTGAATTTACAAATATATTATAAGTATGTCGTTGAAAGTTAAATTCGTTATACTTAAAAATGTAACTGTAAGATTATACAAATATTTTTTCGGCGAGACGCAGTACTCTATTTTATAGTTTATCGTAGCCCTCAAAAAGAACACAACATGTCATGGGTATATCCTACAAAACACTATCACTGTGATTAAGCGAAAACAACCCTAATGTCAAAAACATAAAGGAAACGAGAGGACGAAAATATATTGTAGACAATTTCGACGAAGAAATCATTAAGAGAGAAATTCATAAGATTTTGTATGGCAAAGAAGCATTGACATTAAAAATATTGAAAATTTTCCTAGAAAATACCAAAGACATTCACATTTCTGAAACAAAATTATGGAAATCAGTAAGGAGTGTCGGATTTACATTTCGCAAATATATGGCAGAAGCGTCATTTGTGAGAAACCACATTTAGATACTATGAGAAGTAAATATTTGAGACAAATTAGGGAGATGCGGAAAGAAAGTTATCATATAGTATATATTGATGAAACATGGATAAAATGATGACCATACTAATGAAAAGGAATGGCAATCTACAGATGGAACTATTAAGAGATATGTACCAAGCAGCAAAGGTCAAAAATTAATAATGGCACATGCAGGTAGCAGAGAAAATGGTCTGTTGAAAAATTGTGAACTCATGTTCATTTCCAAATCTACCGATAATCGAGACTACCATGCTGAAATGAATGGTCATACATTTAGAGAGTGGATAGAAAAGACTGTACTTCCATCGTTAGATAGACCATCCTGTCTGATTATGGACAAGCTTCCTACAATAAGGTAGTTGCATGTGAAGATAAGATGCTTACAACCTCATCTACTAAGGAAAATATTAACATATGACTTAGAAAAGAACATACTTCATTTAATGAAATGCACTTGAAATCGGAGTTACTGTTAATGGTAAAGAATGTACACAGAGCAAAGACTTTCCACAATTATACAATTATATACACGTTTAACTGTTACATGTATATATCGCTACATATAATCTCAATGCAACGAAAGAAAAATATTACAATCGGAATACTGTACTTCATTTTTACACAAGCTATGACATATTAACGATACGCCTATACCAGAAATTACTGTAAAATTTCTTTTCCACATACATTAAAATCATTACTATCTTAAAAACGACATTCGTAGCGACTGCTGCGATAAATCCGTTCAATGTAGATAATAATTAATCATAATTCTGTAACTTGGTTAAGATATAATGCATTCATGCACAATATGAAGCCTGTACGTTCTGTAATTACGGAGAAAATAGACAATATCAGTGGACAACTATTTATGAACGCACTTTTGTATAGTGGTCTACATGGCTATTATTATGTGTGTCCGATGTCATTAGTAAAGATGCTTAGACTATTTGACAACAAATAGCACATGACTTACCGTTACCATCGTCAATGCCCATAGAATTTGCTGGACCATAATATTCATAGCCGTTCTCATCTGTGGTCATTGTCAGCATTCTATTGTTGGCAGCTACATACTCTGGTTGTGTATCAGGATGGTCGCTTGTAGCGAATTCGCTGCTGTTGTTATGAAGCTGATGGTAGTGTTGTTTGCCGGCGTATTGACATGATGGGTAATCGTCATTTTGTCTGTGAAGGGATTATAAAATAATTACTTAGAGCAGTGGAACCATATGACACACTGTCTTACCTGAACATTTTTTTTCAATATGGGGCCTCAGACCCGCCATCAAATTTTGAACGCCAGACGACAACAGCTTCCTTGTGTGTATCAGATAAAGCTTCCTTATCAGCCGACTTGATGACAATATCGATACGGCTGTGAAGATGCCAAAGTGTGAGAGACTCGTCCTGGAAAATACTGGAGCGTCTGAGACGGGTGAAATAAAGATGTTCGATGTCACGCTGGGTATCCTCGATGTAGCGGTCCAGGTTCAGGGATACACCAAGTTTAGTTTCCATTCATTCGTGGGACTGGGGATGGGGGCATACGGGGAAAATATATCATACGTAACGGAGAACTCCTCAGATAGTTCACTGTCCTTGAAGTTGAATCGTAGCCGCAAGCAGCGATGGAACTGATGTATAACATGCATAACGATGCAGCGATCATGCACTGGACGGAGAGGTATAAATTTTAACTCATTACTAGGAATAGAACTCTCATTGTCAGATCTAGAATGCTGATAACCAGAGTTTGTGTGTGGGTCTGAGGTGACGTGCACTAATGGGAGAAGGGCGGAGATGGTTAAGTTTATGGTTTATTGAATACAAATGAAATCCTATAGTTGTATGTTAAGAATTTGAATTATGAGTAAGATAAGGGAGTAAGTGAATTATGAGTAGGATAAGGGAGTAAGTGAATTATGAGTCGGATAAGATAGTAAGTGAATTATGAGTCGGATAAGGGAGTAAGTGAATTATGAGTCGGATAAGGGAGTAAGTGAATTATGAGTAGGATAAGGGAGTAAGTGAATTATGAGTAGGATAAAGGAGTAAGTGAATTATGAGTCGGATAAGATAGTAAGTGAATTATGAGTAGGATAAAGGAGTAAGTGAATTATGAGTCGGATAAGGGAGTAATGAATTATGAGTAGGATAAGGAAGTAAGTGAATTATGAGTAGGATAAGGGAGTATGTGAAATATAAGTAGGAAAAGGAAGTAATGAATTATGAGTAGGATAAGGGAGTAATGAATTATGAGTAGGATAAGGGAGTAAGTGAAATATAAGTAGGAAAAGGGAGTAATGAATTATGAGTAGGATAAGGGAGTAATGAATTATGGGTAGGATAAGGGAGTAATGAATTATGAGTAGGATAAGGGAGTAAGTGAAATATAAGTAGGATAAGGGAGTAATGAATTATGAGTAGGATAAGGGAGTAATGAATTATGAGTAGGATAAGGGAGTAATGAATTATGAGTAGGATAAGGGAGTAATGAATTATGAGTAGGATAAGGGAGTAAGTGAAATATAAGTAGGATAAGGAAGTAATGAATTATGAGTAGGATAAGGGAGTAATGAATTATGAGTAGGATAAGGGAGTAATGAATTATGAGTAGGATAAGGGAATAAAGTAGGTAATGTAATGTAGACGAGGAAAAGTTCGGATTTAGATGTGTCCATGTCGGCTATAAGACGGGGATAGTTAGTATCGATAACGTACATACGCCGAAATGTACATTTAGCGTCCACTCCCTGCAGCTGCACGCGAGTGTAGAGCTACCCGCAGAAGGGCGATAGTTAGATGTGAAACCTTTAGGAATTTGATGAAGGAGACTGTATGTCACTATGTTGTATTAAACCGTAATCGTAACCTTCGATAACGGTTACCATGTTGTTCCGACAGGTCGACTGTGTGCTTGAACTAGTTACGGGCACGGCGTGGGTGGGCGGAACAAGAAAGAAACCTGTCGCATGGGCCAGAGTTGTGCCCCGATGTCGACGTCTGTTTCGGCAGCATTAGACTCGAAACACCATTGAGTCGAATGGCTGTTGGAACAGAGGGCGGAGCACTTATGGGAATGCCTCACGTGCTGTGAGGACAGTTTCTAATCCAGAATCAAGAGAATCAAGAAACGGTTTATGACAAAAGAATTTAGTTATTTTTTAAAGTAGTCAAGGAATAGTTGGTTGTGGTAAGCCGATTATCGATCGGAAGAAGAATGAATAAAAGAATGGTGTAGTACCGTATAAAGTTACTATAACTCTGTTCATTCTAAGAATGAAGTAGGTCAGTGTTTCTAGTTGGTTGTTGGACGCCGAATGCATAAATCGAATGTTAAGTGCGTAATAATATAGTTCATTAAATCATGATACTATTCTTAACTGAAATCTATTATTGCTAAGTGAAGCATGTCTATCACAATAGTAATGTATGTTTTAAAATAATATGGGCCATATCTTTAATATTCCATGATAAATTACTATACCTGCTGTTATATCGTTGCGCATGCGTAAAGAGGTCAGGGGGTAACCATTATAGTTCCTTGAACAATGTTAAACGTTCTGAATCATTAATTATGTTATTGTTTTTAAATGTCATCAACTGTATAAAAATCACCTGTTGTCGCGGAGTAATATGTGGGTGTGTTGTGATTCACTTCAATCTTAGAATGAACAGAATTTATAAATTGTTGTTAAGACGTCATGATAGTAGTAGAAACTGGAAAGAAATACACTATGTGGACATTTCGGAGAAATGAAAAGCACTAAATCAAGAAAAGAAGCGGAATCAGCGGTAGAACAAAACACAAAAATACGTGACATCGATTGATAACAATAACACAGCCAAGGTCGCAATGGCAGAATATTGATATGTACTCACTGCTGTAAAACTGAAATCCAACAGGCGAAACTTGGAATAGGGTGCTGAAGTTTGCTAATCGTAGGAAACACACATAATAACACACACATTCTCGTTTCGACCAAAAATGCCTCTATCTAGAACACAATCACAATAAAATACGACGAGTAAGTGCGACACTATTGGCGTTCTCATTTACATAGCAGAGCTAAATATAGATATAACGAGAGTAAAAACTCGAAAATCAGATGTGACTAAAACGAAAGCAATGAAAACAAACACGCCCGAAATATCGATGAAACACAGAAATACGGAACAATAGAATAGCATCCATACGACTGACGGGCATTGATCCCAAAGACTTCAATCAGGCAAAATTTATAAATATAACGGTTTTCCAGCGTGTGACGGGTCCGGTCGTCAGAGAAGCACCATTTAATAGTCGTCACATAGCACTATAAGCTGCAAACGTATTAAATGCTACATATGAAATATGATTTATTTTTTTTAAAGCAATATTAGGGACAACCAACATACGCTGTTTTTTTTTAAAAATTAGACTACACCGATTATCACTCATATTTCATCAGGACAACAATCAGCACAAAAATAGAGGAAGCCAATGCCTCTAGTACAAATGAAAGACCCCCGAAGCTGATTATTTCATTATATCTATAAATTGCGATACTAAATAAAGACTAGCCACACTACAAGACATAACATTAGGCATCAAATTAACAATGACGTTGTCCGTCAAAACATTTAATAAATGTGTTATAATGCTGGAATTACTATAACACCGACATCATAGAAGTAACACAAGTTAGCATTTGCTAAAGTTACACAAAAGTACACAAGAGCCCTATTGCTCATAATTTCTGAGAATCGAAAGAAACCAACAAATCTAATTAAATATTTAATATTTCTAATTGATGAAATATTAAAATCTCTAAAGAAACTATGTTTATCACTTTTGTAGATTTGTTCCGCTCGTTTTCATACTCCCACTGTATCCTCTTGTAGCATGATGGTGCCACTAAATCCCCGGCAGGATGTAATCCAGAAAATGGGAATGCGTTGTGTTTCCGTTTTATTTGCATCAATGTCCTAACATATTCGATTGCTGTGGTTTGTAAATTGGAAATCGATTATATTGATTTCAATGTTGAAATATATTTAAGTATGTGCGGGCTCTGTGTAGACAAAATCAAGATCTTAATCAGAATTAACAAACTTATAAGTGTCATGTTAACTGATTCGCTCGGCAATATCTCATATGACACGCTACATGTATCTAAAATGGACGGAATATCTCATATGACACACTACATGCATCTAAAATGGACGGAATATCTCATATGACACGCTACATAAATCTATAAGGGACTGAAGATCTCATATGAGATGCTACATAAATCTCAAATGGACTGAATATCTCATATGAGATGCATATTATTGTGTTCAATTTTGAAAATCGTGGATTTAAACATTATTTTCGGAAAGAAAAATAAGCAGTTCTGACCCATTAAGCGAGCATTTTGACAAATTAAATATTTGAAAAATTGCCTTTTTATATACTTTTCTGCCCGTGTGCTATCGAGGTCACCGAAGGGGGAGCAAAGACTAGTGACACTTATCTGACATGCATGTCGTAAGAGTCGACATGAAGTTTGGGGGTGGAGTTTACTGCACCATACCATAGAGAGTCAAGTGACTAGAAACCATGCTGAAGTTGGATATGTTAGGCCGAAAGACATGGATATCGCAGTCAAACTACAACCATGACAGAATGCATTCCGTTCTCCGGGCTTCATCCAGCAAATTTGCAGAAGTTTGAGAAAGAACGCAGAAGAAGAAGGTATAAAATTTCTATTATTTTTTATTAACAATATATATTGAATACTGATCTACCTATTTTGTAAGCAATTAATAAACCATAAATACAATAATATTATTCTACATTGTTATCTACAGATGTGTGGGTTACCAACAGATAGGTCTAAACATCAATTACTGTATAATGTTTTCGTCTAGTTATTGTTGTTCATTACCTTTGATAAGTGGAACCATTTCACATATTATTTTATGCATGTTCATAACTGTTCTGCCAATTTAATGCTACAAAATAAGATCAAATACATTAAATTTAGTCATAAAGCTATTTCAATTTCCTTTAAAATGGTATAACCCTATGATAAGTTATACTGGAGTCTTATTTATGTAAATTATTGAGGATAGACTGTCCCATTTTTAAAACTAAAGGAATAATTCCGTCCGAATTCTAGAGGCACTATATGTTGACTCATTAAAAAATGTCGACGCCGTTTGAAAGCTAATGCCTTTTACATGCTATGCTTCGATTATTAATATCTATAAGAATTGATGTAGGGAAAATTGAGCTATTCATGTATGCGTTTAGTTGATCTATATAGACATTATTACAATGAATACAGCTTGTTCAAAACAATAAGGCGATAGATTACACCTGAAACAAAATATCTACAATTAACATACTCTTGACACTGGTCCTCGTTAATTGCGTATGCTTGTCCTTCGGCAAGACCTGCGCTGTCGAATTCTAGAAGACTGCAGAAACTTTCTGAGTACCCAGACATCGCAGTGCTTTATCATCACCAAATGATGGTATTCGTAGAATTAGTGAATTAAAAAATTAATGATTTTATTCTAGACTTTCACAGATAATTAAATTGAAAAATGTGCTCTTGCTGAAGTTTTCACCGTCAAACTTTGTTATGAAATACTATATAACAATAATTTACAGGAGCAGTCTATTCGCACATATTTCACATAATATGTTCATAAACGCACATATATTCACATAAAACTCATGGCTTGGTCAACATTGTGAAAATATCATTTACTAGCATCGTATACATTTCGCGTGTCATTCTGCGGTTATGAAGTCTGTGCACCCATTAAATAGGGAAAGCATACGCAGGCGCCCGATTCCAAATTAGAAATCGAAATGTTTATACAAGAGTAGCCAGGGATAGTTTCTTCTCGTTTCCTACTACATCTTTTCAATTAAACCACGCGGCTAAATTTTGTGTAAGGGGATGAATAAGATTTTTGGGTAGGGGCCATAACTGCACTTGACATTTCGACATAGAGAACAATTGAGACTTTGTGGATGTCGCAGCCATCTGGGTATGGTAATTATTTGTCGTGAAATACCCGCTCCAGGCGCAGTAGGAGAAACGTTCTGTTAATGCAAAGCTCTATCGAGAGAGACTTAGCAAGCATTTGTCCGGCTATTGAGAAGAACTGCTGGTCTGTTAACAGCTTCCTGAACTAATCTACTTGAGCTGTCTCCTTCCTTCACCTCACGGGGGTCTCACGTTCCCAAGTATCGGACACTGTAAGCGCCGATGCCGACACTGACAGTGGTCATACGTGGTGTGTGTTGACACAATGCGAGCGCACGTGACAAGAGAGCATCGAACTTTATCGGCACGCGCTAGTTCGACCGAGTTTATGCAACGAAGCTATGCTTATTTGTTGCTAAATAGTTGCTGCTCATTTGATTGGAAATTTGACAGCATTTGCGGATGTTGCTTTGAACAAATTAGGAGGGGAAATGTATGAAACCAAGACAACTTATCAAAGAAAAGATGTTTGTTGCCGCTAGCGATCATTAGCATTATATAGTTAGCCATGTCTTCAGTTAGATTAGATTAACTAACAAAATATTGATTCTGTACAACGGGACAAAGGAGGAAATGCGATTGGGATTGGGGGGGGGGGGGCATTGTATGGGAATTACTTCAGCTCCCTTAGAAAAATAGATCGTTACATTTAGTACTCAACAAACAAGAAAAAAGAAAAGATCTCGCCCCCCCCCCGCGACCCCCATTCCCCAATGTTATCGATTTTCTCACAACGGGATCACTTATTAACACCTCCACACACACAGAGAGAGAGAGAGAGAGAGAGAGAGACCATGTGAAAATTCTGTTTGTATCTTGTATTTGTAGGCACAAAGCAATCCCTCCTCTTCGTTGTCATATCTATGACCTGTTTACATACACTTCATTTCATAAACTATTGCGCGTGCGGTTGCGTCTGTGGGTCTCACCAATGGCTCACTAGACAAACCACTCATGCAACAGAAAACCTTAGTAGATGACATACCTTTATATTGAGCTTATCTTCTTACAGAAGCTTCATGGCACGTCATCTATACAATCCCGTAGTTGTAACATTCGATAACAGTTACCATGTTCTGACAGGCCGACGTTGTGCTTGAACAAGTTACGGGCACGACGTGAGTGGGCGGAACAACAAAGAAACCTGTCGCAAGGACCAGAGTTGTGCCCTGATGTCGACGTCTGTTTCGGCGGCATTAGACTCAAAACACCATCGAGTCGAATGGCTGCTTGAACAGATTGGGGATCACTTATGGGAGTGCCCCTCGTGCTGTGAGGTCAGTTTCTAATCAAGAATCAAGAATAATCATAAACTATTTGAACTATTGATCAGCTGATTTCGTAACAGTTTGAGAAAATAGTTGTGCCACCGATTAGCTCCACTGAGTGAATATATTAAATACATTTAGAATTAATTATCCACAAAAAACGTCTAGTAAATAGAACAAACAATAACTTATTGTTTTGTATTACATTGTAGCCATCCATTTAAATTACCATTCTTATGGGTTTTTTTAAATACATTTTTGGTTCAGAAACGAATATTGCGTATCTGACAGGACATGATGACCATTGGATACTGTTTTTCTTTGGGGACTAAACATCCATCCATAAAAACCACTAACTAGTTCCATTGATATGGGGGTGGTTACTAAAAAAAAATTAAAAAGTCATTCGTTCGTTTCCATGTGCCAGATTGTATTTTTGATGAAATAAGTGCTCTTCTTGTTATTTCATAAGTCCTCTCATTATCATTCCATAAGTCTTCTGATTTTCATTTCATAAATGCTCTGATTTTCATTTCATATGGGCTCTGATTGCCATTCCATAAGTTCTCTGATTGCCATTCCGTGTTTACTTTCCCTTTAATTTATTACTATTATCTTAGGGACGTAAATTTCAAACGTAAACTTATAACAACTGAAATGGCATGGCAGAATCCTAGGGATATCACTAAGAGACAGAGTGAGGAATGAGGACATTAGACACAAAAAACCGGCACCACCCAAAGCTTGGAATATATTAAGAGACAACAGATCAAATGTCTCCCGTATTCCTAGTCTGTAAGGACATATGGACAACAGTGGTCCATTCCGAACGTCTATAATGATTGAGTTATACGTAAGTTTAACATTTACAGAATATGTTTGCCGTGATGTCTCTAACAATTCTGCACAGTAAGACGATTATTTTGTACTTTATTATGATGATTCATTTAATATACAGTTTTAGTGCTATAGAACACGAACCTATATTTATTGCATTTTAATCTAGCCTTGTTTGCCTTCGGCTGACCACATACATGATTCCGCGGGCCAGAGGATCGCACTCCTGGTGTAAATAGTCAAATCACTATCTGCTGAGTTCTAGAGGACCATAGCCAGCACTGTTGTTTCTACTTAGAATGTATCAGATGTTCTGCTTATGCATCAAATATCGTGACTTGGAAGTAGTTCCCATAACCAGCATGCTCAATACTACATAGTACATAGTACGCTGGATGATATGTTGTACTGTGAACATACGTTAAATTATATCCTATATTTCAGTAGTTCTCAACTTCTTTGGTCGGTTACTCACTTTTGGGACAAATATTCTTCCGTGACTCCCTTGGTGCTTGAAAAGGTATATCAGTAGCTGTCTTTGCACGCTACAGCGGTATGTTCAACTTTATAGCGGTTTAATAAGCTTTGTAGATATAAATATTGCCCTTAATCGTTTAAATGGTTTCATTCCTGTAACCTCTACCCCTGGAGGGTTCTGTGGTCCTCCTCCAATTTCAATTTCAACATTTTTCTCCATGCCCCTATCCCTTCTGTCTCCAGAAACACAAATAAAAGCGGTTGGGGGTTTTGTTACCTACAGAAACGTCGTGAAGTTGATTGAGAAATCTTCAGCATATTCTACTGTCACATCGAGCATGAAGATGGAGATAAAAGGAGTGACAGCATCACTTAATTGGTTGATAACTGATACATCAACACACTCAGTACTCTGTGTCAGCGTTTACAACAAACTTTGCGTATATTCTGCAAATCTTCCCTCTTTACTGCATATCTTGATGATTGAGTACGAATCTCATAGACCTTATTGTCGTATCTCTGAAACATCCAAATATGTTCACGCATTTTTCTCATTTAAAATATATCTAGTTTATCAACATGCGTTTTGTTGAGCTTTAGAATTTTCAATAGGTCTACATTATAATATTAGTGCACAAATGAGACGAATCGTGTACATGGGAGTGCTTCTACATTATAATATTAGAGCACAAATGGGAGAATGGAAAGATTCATGTTCCTGGGGGTGTTTCTATATGATAATATTAGTGTTTAAATGGGAGAATGGAAAGATTCATGTTCCTGAGGGTGTTTCTATATTATAATATTAGTGTTTAAATGGGAGAATGGAAAGATTCATGTTCCTGAGGGTGTTTCTATATTATAATATTAGTGTATAAATGGGAGAATGGAAAGATTCATGTTCCTGAGGGTGTTTCTATATGATAATATTAGTGTATAAATGGGAGAATGGAAAGAGTCGTGTTCCTGGGAGTGCTACTAACTTATACTATCATTCATGCATTTCTTTAACCTTTAAATTATAATTAGCTTTAATGAAGGTAGAGTAAAAAATTGTGCCAAGAAACAATACAACGTACGTCATTGAACTTGGAATTCTGTAAATAATGAGATCTTGTGACAGCGTCCTTCCAAGCTTTACAATTTCTTTATTTCTTTCGGGGAAATAATTTTAAATGACCGATATCTTATAATATTTTCAATCATGTTTTTTTTCTTACCCAATTTCTTGTGAATCATGGTGTGTTTAATCAACGAATTTCCTCATAATTCTTCTTAAAATTGACCGACAAACACCAGAATTCTTGTTTACTGAAACACATAAATTTTCTGAAAGATTGATGAAATAATCCACATCTGATTATATCCAATAATACCAAACTGATTAGTTCTTTCATGTCAGATGTTCATTTGATGCTTCAACGATTCTGTTTATAGAATGTCAACAATTTACTACCATTCTACAGAATATTTTGTTTGCAACCCTTTAATTATATCTCATTTTAAAATATATAACTCCCAAAAAATTTCACATTTCTTATAAGTGTTTATTCTAGTTTTTGATTCTGACAATAACTGTATTTTTCTATGAATTTGTTGACTTCTTTCATTGAAAATATCCGCTTACTCAAGAACTGGTTTTAATCATTCGTATTAGTTTCTCACAGATTACAGCAAATAAAGTCAAACACAGCATGCGCAGTGTAATCTTACATGTACGCATGTGCAATATAATCTTCAATACACACACGCACCCACATTATGTGTTACCAGTTTCACACATGACCCTTTTGACAAAGACACTAGTGAAAGAGATGAAGAAAGCTATAAATATCACAAGAAGGGACCAACGGAGAAATGAATATATCAGGAAAGAAATAAAAAACTTCTCATGTCAAACTACATCGAAGGACAGCAACGCAAGTTTTTCGGCTACCTCTAGAGAATGGAGCCAACTCAACCAGCCGTTCGTTCATACAACAGCAGAAGATCAGGCTACAAGACACGAGGAAGATCACGAACTAGATGAGTGGAGACAATAAACGAAACCTTAAAGAGACAATGCGTTGGATATGGCTAATGCAATACAAATGGCTAACAACGGAATCCCCACTCACATTCAATCTCTCACAAAATTTAACGGCACTAATGGAAATGACAATATGTATAGGCCTATATATATATATATATATATATATATATATATATATATATATATATATATATATATATATATATATATATAGTGGAATCGCTCTATAACGCATCCGTTTATAACAAAATATCATATTTAACAACACATTTCAAAATTACCAATTACATTTATTCTTTTTTTATTACTGTATATACAAGGGAAAATCTCTGAAACATCCAAATATGTCCAAACATATGTGAAAATATGTGAAACATCCAATCAAGAACATGTACTGGCAACAAACAGCAGCAATAAGAGTAGGAAATCAATGTGGCCCTTTTCAACAAATAAAACACGGATTCAGACAGGGATGCGTGCTTTCACCAGACCTGTTCTCTCTATACAGTGAAAACATATTGCGTGCAATAGTAGATATCCCAGGAATATCAGTGGGAGGACATAACATAAATACTTTGAGATATGCGGATGACACTGTTCTGATTGCAAAAAGTGAGGAAGACCTTCAAAACTTAATTAAAGTAGTAGTCACAGAAAGCAAAGAGAAAGGCCTCTTCCTAAATATCAAGAAAACAGAAGTAATGGTTATTTCAAAGAAAGAAAATAACACACCTTGCAAGATCATAGTGAATGATATAGTATTAAAACAGGTCCACCAATTCAAATATCTAGGTACAATTATTACAGCAGATGGAAGAAGTTCAACAGAAATAAGATGCAGAATAGGACAGGCAAAAACAACATTCCGAAAAATGAAAAATATACTGTGTAATATGACCTTGTCATTAGATGTGAGAAAGAGAGTTCTGCAGTCCTTTATAACCCCTATACTAATATATGGGTGCGAGTCTTGGACAATAAACAAACTGGAAAGTGGGAGATTGGAGGCAACAGAGATGTGGTTCTACAGAAGAATGCTGAGTATACCATGGACTGCCAGAAAAACTAATGTAGAGGTGTTAAAAGAGTTAAATGCGAAACGGACCTATATCAAGAATATAAGAAAAAGGCAATCTTCTTTTTTTGGCCACTTCATGAGACAGGCAGGTTTAGAGAACATAATCACAACAGGCAAGATTGAAGGCACCAGAGACAGAGGGCGACAACGTGAGAAAATATTAGACAGTTTGACAACCTGGCACGGCAAAGAAACAACAACGACTTTGATACATAATACTGTGGACAGAGAGCTGTGGAGAGCCATGACCGCCTACGCCACCCGGCATGGCACCTGATGATGATGATGATGACAAGGGAATACCACAAACAACATTCTTGCTCGTCGATTGTTATTGTTTTCTTGATAAAGAAATATTTGTCGAACCGTTATTTGTGTGTGTTAGCTGTGATTAGCACATCTTCATTACCCTGCTCTGAGTGTTGCCTGTTGGATTTCAGTTTTTCTACAGTAAGGACATATTACCGTCGTAAGTGGGGGGGGGGGGGGTCTTACCTTTTTTTTATAAAAGACATTCGCCTATTTTCATTGCAAACCTCTTTTTTTTCATTAGATCTTTGATGAACTTTATGAAGGAAATCGTTAAAGACAAGATTATCGCATGTCTGCTAAGTAATAGAACGAAAAGTCATGTTCTGATTTTCTAATAAAAAGTGGGGAGGTGTTCACACATCGACATTTCGACCAAAAGGCCTTCATCAAGGCAAAAATTGAACATACAAAACAGAAAACGACAAGTAAGAACTATAGACTCTACATGGCCAAATTAACTATTTTTTTAAAAAACTGTCAGTACTGCATTTTACCAGTTCAGGCGTTGCAGGGAGGGGATTGAATAGCTGTGTGATAAAGGCCGCATGCTCTTGCTGTCGCCATGTCATGTACAGGGTGAGTTTTTTAATTTACCCTCCGACAGAAAAAAACTCAGTCCGTACCAGGGATCGAACTCTAGACCTCACTCGTGTGAGACTAGCGTTCTAACCCATGCGCCACACAAATTAACTATAATGTGAAGATTTAAGCGGAAAAAATTATAACAGGGTCAGAAATGAGACGGTACCGGACAAGGAATATACTAAAATATAACAAAATATAAAAATGTAGCTACGTACGTGTGAAACGAAACAGAGAGATGATGGACAAACTAGAAATCATCCATGAGACAGGCACTCATTGATTCGGAAGGGTCTAAGATTGTCGAATTGCTATATGTAGCGGTTTTCAGACGGGTCCGGTCGTCAGATAAGCACGACTTAAGTGACGTAGCCTGAATATCCTGGGTCCCCGATGACCCGTTCCATTGAAGTGGACGTCTACAGGATAACATAAATGTGTGTTTTTTTTAAAAATGCTATACAGATGTTCACAGTATCGGTCTGCGAGCTTCCTTTCAGTTTCATCTATATATGTCGTGCGCAACGCTTGCATTTGGTAGCATAGATGACGTTGCGGGACACACATGTGAGATCCTCTTCAATAGTGAATGTGACAAACCGGCCGGGTCTGGGTGACACATGTGCAGGTGTTGCATACGTTGCGTTTGCTGTTGATGGTGCCCTAATTATTAGTAACGTCATGCTAGAGGTGACTCCGGACCAGTAGGTCCCAGGGGTTCTTGTCACGTCTGTAAGCGACCATAGGTAATAGAACTAAGTAACAGAACGAAAAGTAAAGTTCTAATTTCGTAATGAAGGGAAGGGGGGGGGGGTAAATCTTCCCCTTCATTACATACGGGCTTCGGGGAATGCCGACATTATAAATATTTAGAACCGTCCGTTCAAATTGTTTTCTGAAGTGTGAAATGCGTCTTTCTCAACCGTTGAAAATTTAGTAATGATTGCGACATCTTGAAAAGAAAAACAATTTGTGACGTGTCCTTTAAAGACCGCTGTCCTCACTGCCATTCTGTAAGTCTTTCAGTTCTGTGCGAGCTGTCCAGTCTCATCTTCAGGAGGTCTGCGATATCCTGTGTCCATCGCAGTCTTGGTCTGTCTCTTGTTATCTTTTCTTGAACTTATTCTCCCCCCCCCCCCCCCATGATTAATCTTTATAAAACTTTTTGTGAGGTTTTTTTTATATAAAGAAAAATCATAATGGAGCAAACAAGATTTGAACCAACTTCGCTCAGATAGCACCCACTTGTTTCGCAACTTTAGTCAACATGATTTTCGTCTTCGATCACATCGCATCCCAAAAATAGATGCAATTTTAGTCCAAACTACTATTAATATTGATCGGTCGATCTATACACAGTCAGTAACAACTCACGCACAGTATATGGTTATGTAAATTCCTCGAGAACCACAAACATCAAGCATTAGTAATTGCCAGACGGCCTCAATACTGCAATGATCGAAATAGACATGAGAAGCTAGTCTTCTTCTGTGTTCAGGTTTTTTCAGACGTCTGCGTAAGTTCGTCTTTCTAGCAATGATACTCTTAGGATTTTTTTAATAACTTGTTTTCATTTTGAATGTCGATAATTTCTTTTCCATTACTGATGTCATTACCGACGTATCACAACCGTAAGTTGCCACTGGAAAAATATCTTTTTAATAATTGTAACTTTGTTTCTCTGTTTGTCCCGTGCCATAGATTTTTCATCTGTTTTGTTTTTATGGGGCTATTGCTAATCTTTTTCTGATCTCTGATGAGCAATCGCCAGTAGTTTTGATGGTTGACCGGAGAAATTCAAAGTTGCTGACATTTTGTAGTTGTAATTTGTTAATGACCGCTTTAGGTGTGAGTTTATTTCTGTTTACATGCATTTATTTTTGTCCTTTTTGCATTGAGGAATTTATTTTGTGTTTTGTTGTGATGTTTAACTGACATAATGATGTGTTGTAAACTTGATATTAGGGTGGTGTCATCTGCATACCTTATATCTGGAATCTCATGTCCTCTGATATTAAAACTGTTCCTAATGTGTCTTATTGTGAATTTCGCGGAATGTTTTCTGCGTATGTTGAATAAATGTGGTGAGAGGATGCATCCCTGTCGTGACTTTTGTTTGCCGCAAACCAGTCAGATGTTATTTTTCTACCTCGATTCAGACAGAAGCATGTTCTTTCTTACAAAGAATTTTAATGAGTCGTTTGAAATGGTGCGGGAAGCCCATGCCTTCCATTATGTTCCATAATTTCTGATGTGTTAAGAAAAGGTTTTTGAGTTGTCTATGAAACAGATGTATATATCTGCATTGAACTCTTTGCACTTTTCTATTATATTTCTCAAGATGAAGATGTCATTCAAGCCCGTAGATGGGGGGGGGGGGTGTTCAAGGCCCCCAATCTTTAAGCAAACAAAACAGAACATGACTTTTAGTTCTTGAGACTAACGGGAATTGAACCAGTCCGTTCAACGGCACCAAATCGCCTAGCAACTATTGCACACGCGTTCTTCCGTACTTGACTAACCGCAACTCAAAAAAAAAGATGCGATTTTATCAAGCCATTCAAACCGTGCACACAAAGTCACCAGAACGGACCTAACGAGACAATGACTATTACAACAACAAACATCCCGTACATGTATTAAAATATCATCAGTAACAACAAAAATATAATATCCATATTAGTTATACAAAGCCGTTGAACGGATTGGTTCAATTCCCGTTGAACCATCTCAAGAATTTTTAAATTGTCCTTTGGCTTCCTACTTAAATTTACTTGTATAGAGTTTTAGTAATAGAACTTGCCGAAAAGGCGGACCAAAAGCAAAAATGAACCCGCTTAGCGGTGTATGCACAAAACTTAGATCCGAAACACGAGAACGTAGGAATTATCTTTTTCAAAGTTAACTCCCTCCCCTTTTCCATTAAGGATAACGTATCTGTGACCCTAATGTGATCCATCGTATCTATGTTCTGTCTAAAATAGGCGTGAACTATATTGATTTCTCTGTCCATATGTTGTTCCTTGAAAGCATGTGAAGACCACTTAATCTGTTGTCTTCTGATGTAATCCAGGATTGGCATTATGTTTGTTAGTGTTCTGTTTTAAATTCTATTGTCTCTTATTGTTACTTCAAGAACTCTACCTAGACAAGTCATTTATGTTGCAACAAGTTTTCTTTTGGCTTTTGTTCTTAGTGTCCACGTTTGACATTGATAGCTTAGTGATGGTATGTTCATCGTTTTATATAGTGCAATTTTGGTGACAAAGACAGCGAAAGACAAACGTAAACTTGTGACAGATGAAATAGCATGCTTACGCAGAATCCTAGGAATATCGTCAAGAGACAGGGTAAGGAATGCGGACATCCGACAAAATAACCGGCACCAACCTAATCTTAGAATACATCAAGAGACAACAAGTCAAATGGTTTGCACACATCAGCAGACTACCATCAAACAGCATATCACGGCAAGCTATGCTACACAGATACAGTGAAGACAGACTTAGAGGCCGACCACGAAAACGATGGACCACTGAAATAAAAGAGGCGACAAATTCCACAATATACTCAGCACACAAGAGGGCCGTCTCCAGAAAACTCTTCTGCCCCTGACGCCGAAAGGCAACAACGGGTTTCAGCGAATAGACAGATTTTGGTGTTAATGTTTGTTTTTCAAAATAGGAGACATCTGCCCTAAGATCTGCTAAAATCATCCATTAATCTTGGCCTAATTATTCAACAGTTCAATGTTCTTTTACTTATCTCTAAGGCATAAATAGTCTTCTTTTCTGGGTTTTAAATATAATTATGGGGGGGGGGGGGAGCCTATAGTTTTCATTGAGTAGCTTCACTGCAAACATATTTACAGATTTTATTTATGGTTTGCTCTAATGTCATAAACTTTACTCATAGACTTTTTTTCCCTACTAACTACACACTTTATGCTGAGATGCTTCTGACGGAGAATTTGAGCGTGACACCAAGATACAAACTTTAAACAACCTCTGTTTAAATCTGTATCATCTTCGAGTACAAGCTCGAGCAATTTCTTGCTTAAATTATGCCAATTGTATGATAAACAAATTCTGTAAATGACATCTTATAAATGACTGTAAACACCCATTTTTGTGTGCGTCACATGTGTGCTCACAAGTAGACTTTTCATCTATATTGCATATAAACAAAAATTGCAACCAATGGTTGTATTTTAATGGGGGAAAAAATTATTCCTAGGGTCTATAACATTTCAAATTCACACATTTCAGTTATACACGCTATATATTTGCTGAGCTACACCATTTTAAAGTTGGGCAACGCTGGTGAAATGTGCTATATTATGCATGCATGGGAGGTGGACTTGCGATACCAGACAGTTTAGTGCTTGCATTACAGCAAACACTTCCATTCTTAGACTGATTTGTTGTTGTGGTGAAGATCCCACTGGCTTCATGTACTGTTCCTAGTCAAGTCCATGTTTAAGGGAAGAGGTTAACCTCCACCACAAATGAAATCAGAACATGACATGTAATGTGGCACATGAAATCATAACATGACATGCAGTACAACATATGAAATCAGAACATGACATGTAGTACAGCACATGAAATCAGAACATGACATGTAGTATGGCACATGAAATCAGAACATGACATGTAATATGGCACATGAAATCAGAACATGACATGTAATGTGGCACATGAAATCAGAACATGACATGTAGTATGGCACATGACATGTTGTAGCAGGATGATTTAGCAGAAATCATGTTAGCATGACATGTTGTAGCTGAAAAATTAGGATGACCCTTTTTTAGGTAATCCCTCCCTTTTACCACAGATAAATTTGTTAGGTTCAATACAAGAATCAGTGGATAAATCATGTGACAACAGACCAACATTTTAATTTCATATGCTATTGCACTATCTCGGAAACTTAAAAAGTCGTGACTTAAAATACTGATCTAGCGATTTGCGCGCAATGAACTGGCAATCCACCTCCCACTCAGTGTACAGCGTGCATGTTGAGAGATAAGTGGCTCTCATCGCACAACATGTACAATATTGGATGCACCAATATATGCGTCTTTATCGGAATTTCGTTCTGTTTAATTATGTTAGCTATTTGTTCCGTAAAAACCTGTCTACTAATTCTTGTATTGTACCATTTGTTGTACTGACATTATATTGCTGGGAAGTCTGTGGATTTTCGGTTCACCCAGAGCCAGAGAATAACTATCACACCACCTTTGGTTTCTACCGATACACAGCTCTGGGTCACAGCAGCCAAGATAGGGGCACAGCTCCCTCCCAACCACAGGGGGTGCATACATATATAAAAAATAAAAATAATAAAGCATAAAACACATTGCAACAACAAAATAAAAGCATGAGAAGCTTTTGAAATAGAGAAAAAAGATGTTGAAATCTGTGAACAAAGAAAATTGAATGAACAGATGGGCCATAGGAAACACTGCAAGGGAAATCTATAAATATATGACCAGACCAAATCCTAAAGACAACATCAACCTCCTGGGAAGGAAAGACCAGGGTATCATCTTCCAACTGCACACACAATATGTACAGCTTAACAATCACAAAACAGAATACAACCACAACACAATCTCGGGTGCCGGCTGTGTACACATCCCTATGTAACGTTGGCAACCACCTTTCTGAATGTTCAGCACTGGATGACATCAGAAAAATGCTTCTTCCTCCACGGCCAGATAAACGGAACACCTTATATGGAAAAAAATAACAGCTCACAAAAACATGCATATATCACACAAAGGCATTGGGTCAAAGCCCATGGACCTCTGGATCAACAACCGACCAACCAACCATAGATATATCTAAGATCCCTGAGTTCGGCTTTGTACACAGACATGTAGATAATGTTTGTTAGCATTTATTCTCAAATCTCGCTGGATCTCTCTTGTAATAGGACAATGGTCTTACTAGGTTTCAGCAGCATGTAGTCTAGATGATGGAGATGTGTCACTATTTCATTTGTGCCAATGGCCTGATACATCTGACTTCTGCAGAATCTCACACATCAATGATGCTAATTTGCTTGATCAATGTACAAATAAAATTCTTGCCATAGTTATTGTGTATTTCGAAAGTATGTCTTTACTGTGTTGTTTTGTGAGGATGCCTTTACTGCATGTTTTGTGAGGATACCTTCAACATTCTGTCCTGTGGAATAATCTGAGTATACAGTGGAATCCCTCAATAGCGCATCCTTTTATAACAAATTTCCATATTTAACGTTTCAAAATCAGTAGCTGCCCCCCGGAAGAAAACAGTATAGAAATACAGAGACTCAGATGGTTTGGCCATTTAATGAGAATGAACACTTATTGGCTGTGGCCGGTGGCAAGAACATACAACATGAAAATGGAAACAGCAAGTGGCAGAGGAAGATCAAGAAGAAGATGGATTGAAGGAGTTATCAAAATATGATTATCATATCAATTGACTATTAATGCCATAGTCTAAAAACCGATCACCATTCAATCATGTGACACCTTACAGCAAAAGCAGAAAAAAGACAATAGATAAATAGAAAAGACCAGTTTTCTTACAAAGCTGTGCTAAACACACACATTTACACAGAAACTGGTTTTATTAATAATAAATTCACAACACAAGCAAAGATATCAGAAGAATTAAGTTCTGAAAGTTAAAAAGTAATTCTTGATTTATTGCCTCACTATAAAGTCATATGTTAGATTACACTCATATACATAAAATAATATATTAGATTGTATACCTAGATATGCTTTTCTGTTCTTCTATGTCAGATGTGGCAGCGTTTGTAACACATCGTATTCAGGATGTAATAATTAGCCCAGAATTTTTGGCTGAAGTGATTTTCTACGCTAAACTACACTGGATTAGAGAAAACATATTTCCAGTGGCAATTATGGACATTTAATAAATCAGTGGCAATGAGAATATCTGGCTTTGAAATAAGATGCTACAGAAAGATTCTGAGAATATCATGGATAGTGAAAGACAAATCAAGAAGTGATAAGAACATTAAACGCTGAAGAGGGTTTCCTCTAAAAGTATATTATAATCAGAAAGATGATATTTTTGACCATATAAAGAGACATAGGCTTAATAGCACAGAAAACTTAATAATACAGTGGAATCCCAGTATAACAAATTTGGTCAAGATCGACAAAATATGTATGAAATAACAGAAATTCAAGCATCAACAAATGCAAATATTTGGGTACATTAATAACATCAGATGATTTATTACAGTAATCAAATGTAGAATTGCCCAGGCAAAGGCAACATTTCACAAGATTAAGTCCATCCTATGTAATATATCTTTTTCAATTGAGGTGAGAAAGAGAGTTCTTAGAAGTTTATAAAACCAATTCTGATGTATGGAGGTGAATCTTGAACACTCAGCAGAACAGTGAAAAATTTTATAGAGGCAGTAGAGATATGGTTTTATAGAAGAATATTAAGAATGCCATGGACACATAAAAAATGTAATGAAGATATCTTGAAAGAAGTGAATTCAAAAAGAGATCTGCTTACTCCCATCAGAAAAAGACAGTCTAAACTTTTTGGACACTTCATGAGAAGAGGAAAGATGGAACACATTGTAACAACAGGCAAGTTGAAGAGCTAGAGGGTTAGGGGAAGACCAAGAGAAGCTGCTTGATAACCAAGTAATGCGGCATGGGAGTACATCAGTATCGGAAATGATTGGCACCACACAAAATAGAAGGTTGTGGAAAGACATGATAGCCAATGCCACACAGCATGAACCATAAGAAGAAGAATAATATAAATAAAATTTGATAAATACAGTATAAACATTATACAATAAATATAATTGGGGATTGTGATAAGTGTTGTTATATAGAGATATGTGTTATAAAAGAATGTGTTATAGAGGGATTCCAATGTATAAGGTAATGTTGCTGGTAGCAGGGGTAAGGGCCCCCCAAGACTACACTGGATAAGACACATCTCCGATGTTTAAACATGCCCTTGCTGTGGCAGGTAACTCGCTCAGAATTGTGAGGAGTTCAGAAGACCCATAAAGAAGACTACATTCTGAAAAGAATGTCACCTGAAGAAATGATTCAATATCTATATTCAGTAGATTGCCATTTCATCGCTACTTTCAACAGTATCATACATGACTAACAGCACACGAAATAGAAGGCTGTGGACAGACGTGATAACCAACGTCACGGACCATAAGAAGAAGATTGCCATGGCTTTCTGAATGATCCAGATGTATGACTGTCTTCGGTCAGGGTTTGAACCTGATATTCTAGTCATCCAAAAAACAGAACTGTACCTCTGCAAAAAAGCACAACAGGGAAGAAAAAAAACTAAAAAATAAAGCTAAGGAATAATTTTTACCCTAGTCAAACAAGAAGATTAAAAATAAAAATTCAAGAACTAAGAAATAACCATTTATAAGTAAGATAATTTGTTAAATTTCTAATGTTAATCAAATAAAATGTCTGAATTAAAGCTAAAAATGTAAATATACCTGAATAGAGGAATAATACCGTTAAATTCCGAATATAAACGCATCCGATTGTAGAAGGAGAACCTAATTATCCCTTCCCAAAAGTGGAGAAAGTCTAAGGTCTGACTATAGACCGACATCCCCAATGCCGGCAATAATGAACTTCATCATCATAAGAAAGAACTGACATGCTAAATGGAAATTAACACAAACTTTTGCAACTCTAAGAAAATGGCATTCCTTTCATTTGCTTCACTCACATAACTTGAATGAATCAAGGAATGAAACCCCGGTGGCTACTGTATTCTGGAACAATATATCCGAAAATAATGAATACCCCGTAGGCTGACTTCGCTATCCATGACTATAGACGGTTTATGAGGTGGCAAGACTTTGGGGAACAAAGTTTTTCCTGAATTAATTGTCTGTGTTGGGTGTCTGGGCCTTATGACGCGGAACAGCGCTAGTGAATAGTAATTACTATGTAAGCATTATGTCACCGGCTTCTGACAGTGACGTTCAAGTGGGAAACGATGAAAGGCAAGACAGCAAGATCACGTTTGTTTTTATAAGATACAGAAGAGTTTGAACTTTGTTCCTGGTTATGTTTACCTGGGGAGAATACGGTAATAAAATAAACATAACAGAGGATTGTGAAATTGATCTCGTCTTCCACTAAATGTACAGTGGTTGGGGGAGGGAATCAATTACGGCGCAATTTTACTACAAAATGCCTATGATGTGTTGTGATTTGGAACCTCCTTTCAAATCTTCTATAAAGAAAGATTGCATTTAGTCACTTATCTGAATGGCATCACATAATGTGAGGGAAACTTGGATTGGTTGAGCCGATTGAAATGGGTAGGGCCAGTAGTCCATCTGCGGCCTCAGTGGGCTGGACTAATTAACAGAATATAAGGCTGACTTAGCTAGCCAAGAATACTGCACAAGTAGTTTAGCTTCCAGTTCATACATTTTTATTGTTATTGTGATTTTATTCTTGTAAGTGTAAGCCGGAAAGATGAATGGATGAATGGCCAGACAAAAACATGCCAGATCACGTTTGTTTTTAAAAGATACAGAAGAGTTTGAACTTTGTCTGACCTGTATGTTTACCTTATACGGTAATATAAACTGAAGCACAGCTCAGACAGTTTCACTATTGATTTCTTTCCCCCATTCCCCTCCCTCCAACACTGCCTAAGTGGCAAAGTTTTGGATGTCAAAAATGTGAGTGTTTGTGCAAGACCGTAGTATGTAGAGTAAGACCTCTGTACAGAATTAATTAGGACTTCATTCTATATGTTTCTGATTATTGTATTGGTCAATATCTATATACTTGGAGTCCCATGTTAAAAATTGGCAAGACCGACCAGCAACATGCACGGAAATACTCAAAATCTGCCTTTGAGGTGTTGTTTTAAATTTGCTGTACACAGGTATTATAGCCTAGTAGAGGTCAGTAACTGTTGTAACATTTGCTTTACTGCAACAAGAAAGTGTGTGACACAGTGTTTAGACTACTGGTAGTTAGTGTTTCCCTACACAAACAAGACTAGGCCTAAGCTACCAATCAGCTTAGGCTATGGTATTTCATTTGTTTTTTCCACAGACCATTACCGTATATTGGTCAATAAATAACATCAGATACTGGTATACTTTTCTGACCAATTTCGATGATCAATTGAAACCTTTATGATAGAAATATATGTACTATAAACGGTTAAAAAAACCGGCAATACCCATTGCTAAAAATAGCGTTTCCGGGAAATTATTCTAAATAAATGGCAGCGTGTCTGAAATAACGATATAGACCTAGTAAGTGAGTTTTTATCAAGAAATATCGGAGATTTTGAAGGAAATATTGTATGATATATAGAAATTAATGTAATTAGAGGCCTAGCATTATGGTAAGTACGCTCTAGATTGCTGGTGAGCCCTAGTCATTTTATCCTGGCTTAATATATCAGGACATGTGACTAATTTTTTTAAAAGTGTTTTTCTCCTTTTTTACTGTGATTTGGACGTAATTTTTTTAAAATTTGATCTTACTCTCGAAAGTACTTCATTAAGACACAACTTCATTGTTCTTGATTAGAAACTGGCAGCACAGCACGTGAGGCATTCCCATAAGTGCTCCGCCCTCTGTTCCAGCAGACATCTGACTTTATGGTGTTTCAAGTCTAATGCAGTCGAAACAGACATCGACATCAGGGAATATCTCTGGCCCTTGCGTCAGGATTCTTTGTTGTTCTGCCCACCCACGCCGCGCCCGTCCCAGTTCAAGCACAACGTCAGGATGTCGGAACAACATGGTAACTGTTATCAAAGGTAATGACTACAGGATTGTATAGATGACTTGCCATGAAGCTACTATAAGAAGATACCTTCAATATAAAGGCTACTATGGTTTTCTGTTGCATAGGTGGTTTGTCTAATGAGCCATTGGTGAGATTCACAGGTGCAACCGCATGCGCGATTGTATGCCGCATGCACAACTTCATTGTCAAACATACTACTTCTGTTATTAAAGTTCAGTCTATAATAACTTGGCCTACTTCTATGAATCGCTGTAAAAATAGTTTCTAAATGATAATTTCTATATAAGATGTTTTTTTACTCATAAAAATGCCATTCAGCATCAATTTTTACACTAAACATCTTGCACAAAGATTAAATGTATTTGATTCTAACTGTAACATCCATTAGTAGTATGAATAATCATATTACAGTACTTGCGTAGAACACAGATCTGTGATGTTTCACTTGAACACAACACACAGACTATCGCTAAGACTAAGGGATTATGGGGTGTCAACAATAACCCTTCCAAATTACAATACACAAGACATTTTCAAACCGTTAGGTCTTTCTCAAGAATATATAAAACAAACGTTGTTCCGTTTCACTGCAGTATTGACTTATATTGAATAATCATATGAGACTCTTCATAACAGTTTTTAACCCATGGTTAATTCATGGCATAACAGCAAACCAACTGGCACAGGAAAGCTCATAAATGTACAATAAGTTTCACAATTTGGATTCTACAACTGAAGATCATGTGTCAGTGTAGTGACCAACACCAAGTAGAGGTGAGCATCGATATCCTGTGAGTTTATTGAATTTACCCAAAATATCAAGCTCTTTCTTATACATCTGTGACCATTGTTCCTTTGTTTCATGATCATTGCCAACAAGATGACATATACCATGAGTCACCATTGTCTGTGAAAAAAAATTTGTCACAACAAAATTATTCTCTAGATAACGTCACCGTACTGTATCATAATTAAGAATTATTACAAGTATTTGTATTATCAGCTACGCTACAAGAAGTGGACTTTGAAAAGACATCAGACTGATCAGAAATATATATAGAAGAAAATTGTGTTAATAAGATGTAATGGTAGCTACTCACCATACACAGAAAAGGAGGGGTAAGACAAGGATGTATTTTATCACTCAGCCTATCATCAAAGTTGACCATCCATAAGACAACTATATCTATCTTAACAGAACTGAGCAAGTTATCATCTTCCACATCAGCAAAGGATACAACTGACTAAACAGTCACGCTCCATTACCTCTGTGTCCATGTGGATAGGCAGCACAGACAGCAGAACATATTCTGCAAGGCTGCATTACACTAAACCAATCGAGGGAGTAGTATTGGACGACAGAGAGACATCCACAGAAAGTTGTATGCGAGCCTTGAGGAGCATTCAAATACTGCAATGTAGGTGTCAACTAGTACAGATTTTCTGTATTGATACTGATTTCGGGCCCAAAAACATACAAATTTTTTAAAAAGAAAATATTATTTGCTGTTAAATTTCAGTAATTATTACTACTGCGAACATTTTTTTTTATATACTACACAAATGTGTTGAATGTATTGATGGGCAAATAAATTAAAAAAAGGTATTTTGGGTGCTAAATACTCATGTTTTTGGTTCAAATATGCATTTAAATTGCACAAAATATTCATTTATGAAAAAGTAAGTTGACAGCTATGCATTTATCCAGAAAACCTAACTTGTTGTGTAGACGTGTTAAACTGCGAATGAGAAGAAGATTAACATCTACACAGAAAATATTTTAAATTGATAGAAGGAATGCAAAAACTCAAGATCAATGGGAAAATAATAAAAAATATGTGATATGCAGATGACACAGTCCTCTTAGCAGAAAGTGAACAGGAGCTCACAAAAACAACTCCAACAAACACATAACCTTCAGGGTCGTAGGGGTGTCACTCTAGAAACATCAACACACAAATTTTGCCACACCTCTCTGTTATCAGTTATTTGTTTGAGTGTAGAGAATACATAAGCTATAACGACTAATAGATCAAGTAAACAAATCAAGCAAAGATTATGGACTAGATATTCACATACAGAAAAACCATGAAAATCATCAAAATCTGAGAAACAAATGTTAAACATAAAAATATCATGGAGATATACTACAACAAGTACACTATTACCCGTATCTTGGACACATAATCACAAATAATGGTAGATATAAAACTGGTGAATAGGAACGGCAAAAAGACATGACGAAGGACATTCAATATGAAGAAACTACTAGCATCCAAAGAAATGACAAACAAAATAAATATGAAAATTGTAAAATTCTGCATATATTCTACTGTAATGTATAGCTTAGAAACATGGATAATGAACAAACAGCTGGAAGATAGAATCGATGCCTTTGTGATATGGGTATATAGAATTATAGAGAAAAATTAATGGAAAGAGAAGAAAACAAAGTGAGAACGGACAACACTGCATATGAAAAAAAAATGAATGACCTATTTAAAGAAATAAAAATCAAACAAATATAATATTCTAGGTAAATTAAAATATATGCAGACTTTACTGGAAATTAAAGTCCAGGGAGGCAAGAAAGAGGTAGATATAGATACAAGTGGAAGGAAAGCATGAGATGGAAAGGAGACAGTTTAACAGAGTGCACTACTAAGACAAGAGACAGCAAATGTTGAAGGTCCATTACAGCTAACCCTCAATGTGGATACAATACCTGATGATGATCAACTGCTTAGCACAAAATTTATGTTCCTAAAAAAATGAAGTCCAACATGGCAAACAAAGTGTAAACATCTGGAATGTCATTATTTTGTGACAAACAGATGACTTTTCCATTATATTCAGATGGGGATGAGTTCTATGGAGGGAACATCAAAGAAGAATGCAACTGACTTTTTAATATATATGAATCATATAAAAGTGTATATATAAAAATAATATGAGAATATTATAGGTGTCAACTAGTACCTCCCAAAAGAAACCCATACATTTTTTTTTTGAAGAAAAGGTCATTTGATGTTACATCTTCAGTAATTACTACTAATGCAGATGGTCTGCACGTATTGATGGGGGAGAAAAAACAACATTGTGGGGTTTTATGGGAGTTGAATGAATGAAAATTAAAGTAGAGTGAATGAAAAAATCAAAATATGCTTTAAAAAAAAAGCTAATGCTGCTATGCATGCAGTATGTGAATTGAGATTGTGTGTGAAGATGGATCTAGTGTGAAGAGAGATTGTGTGTAGCAAACTCAGTCTGCAGTCAATTATAGAAAATCGGGCAACTTGGATAGATGAGTGGGACATGATTATTAAAGTAAAATGGAAGGTACAGTAAATACGTTCAGTTGCACAATTATCTGTGGCAGGATTAAAACCGTACCTTGGCCATCACAGACGAACACTGTATCACGCCGCCACAGAGCCGGACAATGGCAACCTCCTGAACATAAATATTACTGAGAAAATTACTTTAGCCAGAAATGCTAATTTGATTTGCTATGTCCTGAATAGGATGTACTATCACAATCATGCAGTTACAATGGAATCCCACTATAGTGCATCCTTTTATAACAAATTTCTCTGTGTAACAATTTAAATAAAATCCCAATTATATTTGTTTATACTGCATATGGGGAGCCGTGTTAGCGCAGTGGCTTCCCATATGAGTGGTCCTGGGTTCATTCCCCACTTGAGGCGGAAATGTTTTCAGATCGCAACGGCTCCCAGGTCGACCGAGCCTTAAATGGGTACCGGATTAATCCGGGAAGTAAAGACTGCGAGGGAGAGGAGATGGCTACCGCCCTCATTTGCAGAGCCTGTGAAGTGTGAGATCGCTAACATCTCACACCCCTACAGCATTAATAAATGCTATGGGTTACTTTACTTTTTTTATAATGCATATAGGAAATTTCTGTTATTACATATACATTTGGTCACTCTGGATGAAGCTGTTATAATGGGATTTGACTGTATCAACTTGAATCCAAATTACAAAATAATTTTTTTTAAATCTAATGACAACACTGTTATACACCACCAGACCAGAACGACACTGTCAAAATGTTCCAATGCTTTTCTTGACTCATCATATATGTATGGGACGCCAAGAACAATGTCCCCTAATACTTGTTCCATTTCCTCAACATCTGGTATACGTCCAGCATTTTCTGGTGATATCTGCAAAAAATATTTTAACAAAATATTATAAATTAAAGGAACTAATATTTTAAGGGACTAAATAAAAGTTTAAGGAATTATTTAAACTCTTCATCTCTCAAGAGGTTTTCCTATTTTGTCATAATAGCCTTATTCTGACGTTACCATAAAACTAGATAAACTATCGGCTGACCAGCTAAGCTGTGGTTATTGTTATTAATACGGATAATGAGTTAACATCAGTGCACACAACAGAACTTTTGAGCAGAGACAAAAATCATATGATTTCAGTTAGTACAAAAGAAACAAGTTTGAAGTGACCACTAAACCCGAAGTGTCTAGTCCTTTAGAGACAGGCAATAAACTTCTGAGAACCCATGTGCAAACGATAGGGCTTAGTCCTATTATACTATTAACAAACTTTAGAGTTCAGTAATCAATATGATTATGAGTAGAATTAAAGATAGCTGTGCAGAAACAAATTTACTAGACCACTTAAATATCAACCACATCACACACAATTAAAAGCACGTTAGCCTAAAAGTTACTTTGATCTGATGCATCAAGACTCCTAGTGCCTACTTACTATAAACTCCGAAAATTTAATTTTCAACGACACCTAAATATTGTACACGTTATCAAAATCTTTACCTCGTGGTAAGGAAATGCTAAGACATCGGTGACTTCATCAGTATCCCTGTATTGTGCATTTAATTGTCTAATCTCTTCATTACAAACTAACAGAACACCTACGTCGTAAGATTGGAATCCAGCTAGCTTCACTAGCAGACTAACGTCGAAATTTAATTGACTCACGTTGAACTTGACTGCGTTTTGCAAGTTTCTTATAACAACTGACATGGTTTGATTAGGTATGTAGGAACTAATACTATAAATACATGTATATAGGTCTACTATTAGTACAATTAGTATAACATATCGGTAAATATTAAGTTCGTGTAAAGGCTATGAAACTCGTAATACACAACTACAACATAATGAAGCACGATTGTAAAACACTTTGACTCTTCTATGTCAAGAAAGCAATAAAGTTGTACAGTATAAATCTGTCCTCTACAATCATTTATAATATAACAATCTTGAGATCTTTGTTAACTATAATATTTTATGGTAGTGTGTCCTGATATAACCTAAATGGACTTTGTCCGCTGGTTGAAAGGGGCACGCCTCTCTAAAAGAGAGGCAAACTCATTAACCTACCTACCTATTTCTCTACCCAACTATTATAATTAGGCCCCCTATACCTACCATTTCTCTGTCTCAATCATATCATGAATAACTTATTTGGTGTCTTTGTTACCTCTAATGTTTTATGGTAATGTGTCATGATATAACCTAATTGGACTTTGTTGTCCGTTGGTTGAAAGGGGTGCGCCTCTCCAAAAGAGGTAAACTCACTAACTACCATTTCTCTGTCTTGTCTTCTGATTGATTTTATCTAGTGGTCCTTGTAACCTCTAGTACTTTTTTGTTATGCGTCCCGATATATCCTACTTGGACAGTGTCCGCTAGTTGAAAGGGGTGAGTCTCTCCAAAGGAGAGATAAACTGATCACCTACCTTTCCGCTGCATAGCCAAGGTCTAGCCAACCAGGCATATGGCCTACAAACCACCCAAAAAAAAAGGTTCCCAGACTTCTTGATATAACCAAGAAGAAAACCAATCTTAGGTTGAAAGTGGCGTGCCTCGACCAAATGATGCAAACCCATCAGTAAACAACAAAACAATTTCTCTGTCACTCACCAGTAGGTCATCATCATCAAGTGCGATCTCCGCAACGAAGGTTGGTTGCAATGGACCTATAACACCCCGTTTCTTCCCTTGGTGATACAATCTGCTAGACTGTAATATGTCCATCGTGTGATATTTTTCTCCTACTTGTATTTATACTTACCTCTTCATCTCAAGTGAGATCTTCAACGAAGTGTCATGTCTTTATTAAAATGTCCAAAATAGTTTATCTATTTTATCGTTACTTTTAATAATTCTTTTTGCTCGTGAACTGTTAGAACCTCTTTGTTCGTTTTCTCCTCATTCCATGAAGTTCTCACTATTCTTCTATATAGACCTACCAACACCTCAAAGGCATCAATTCTGTATTCTTGTTTGTTCTTTGTCTATGTTTCTAAGCCATGCGGGTCCTTTCCCTAAATCCGTGCCTACCAGCGCTCACAATTTGTCATAACTGTCGGATCGTAATTTTTTAAGTAGCCTATGTGTTGGTACTCTCCCGGTTCATTTTCTATTAACGAAATGACTGCCGTATCGATACCTTCGTACGATAAGGCAGCAACACAGCTGCTGTCTCCCTTGATATACAGATGTAGGTCTATAGAGTTGGGGCGGGGGGTGCTAAGGTTATAATTAGATCTAAGACTAACCCTCTTCCCTCCTAAACTCTAGGGTCATCCCTTCTACTCCGATACGCATTCATGGCATAATATAAATTCCGTTGACATTAGCCAGTTGATTTTCAGGCGATATGGTCTGCTAATGACGTAACTTCATTGACGGTGCGACAACTGTGTGCACAGTAACACACTGGGAATAAACGTGTGCATACTATCTAACTCCCCCCCCCCCACCACACACACACACACATTCTGTAAACAGGCGAAATATGTGGCAGGCACGCAGTCACAGAAAGGACCGCCATAAGTCTACATCAATATAGAATAGATGTAACATTTTATAATTCTCACTTTTAGCATGTTTGTAATTTGTTTAGATGACACTAGTTTCCTCCTGTCATTGAAAGTACTTTTAGCCATTGCATTTTTCTTTTAACTTCTCAGGACTTCTGTTTTACATATATCATCATTTGTGACCGAGATATTGGCAATGATCTACTTGTGGCATACACATGATGTATCAGGAGTAAGCCAATGTAAAGCTTGCCTGAAAATGGCGGTAAATATGGATGGTTTAGAACGGATGAGTTCACAAAATGAGTAGGGGTAGACTAGAACTAATATTTTCATAGGCCATATAAGCTAAGCTCAAACAAAAAGGCTTGGAAATGAAATGGTGGTAAATATTAGGTTTCGTCCACCGAAACAATAAATTGTGCTATAAATCATATCGATTCACGTCTTAGACAAGAATTCTTAGATAATTAATTATTAATTCTAAACACTGATTCTAACCCTTCTCCCCCCTCCTAAAAATATATATATATGCTAATTCTAACACTTTTAACCACCATTTACCAAAATCTATAATTTAATGCAACTTATCTAACACTGCAAAGTTTACAACGGTGGACGAAACCTTAGATGTGCCGAAATGGTCACAAACAAAATAAGCAAACCTTTTTGCCCACGAAAATACGATAATGAAGGCAGCACAATACCGAAAATTTCGCATCTAATCTTTGCCGCAAGAATTGTGTCACTTGGAACGTGCAGTCGCTTCATGCAGTCAGCAAATATTTACCTTATGATAGGAACTTAGTCAAATCTGGTTAAACACAACCTGCCCGCCTCCTCCTCCCCCAGTTACTAAAACTCTCTTGAAACTGAAGAAATTATGCACGAAAATAGGCGAATGACTTTTGTATAAGGTAACCACCCCCCCCCCCCCACACAGAAGATGTAGGCCTATCTACAGCTCTGATAACTTTATGTACATTAATTAAGTAGTTCAATATTAAATATTTGCACATAAAATAATAAGTTACAAAGTCCAACCAAAATACAAATGAAGCAAACTCGGCAATAGTACAAATATCACCAATCTTAGAATGCAAATAGCTGTTCTTGCACACTAAAAGGACATTGTACAACATAATTTCCATCTCAACAATGTGTTATCAATGTCAACTGTGGGCTCTTCATCTTCTACGTTTTTTCTCAAACTTTTTCGGATTATCATAATGCAATCCAGAGTAAAATGTGTGCTGTCATGGTTTACAGCTTAGTTTCGATAATAGCTGCACCTTTAGAACTGACACATTCGACTTCGACATAGCTTCTGGACCATTTTGACGCTTTATAGGTTGGGACAACCTGATCTTGTATGGAACGCGTGCCTAAATAATAGTTCGTCTATAAGCGAAATGTGAAACGAACTTAAATATCATGAACAGGTTCATTGAAAGTGCATTATGGTATGTACTGTTTTCGCGAGGTCAATATTTTATGTCACTTGTAACAAATAACAAAAATGTTATTTACTAGAGTTTAGTAAGGGGTGGGGGACGGGGGGTTGGAGCAGTGTTTTATTCTAATAACTAATGTTAATTGTTTGTCTTAATAATTAATTCTAAACCTTATCACCCCTCCCCCCATAAACTCTATACGTTGGTGTGTCACTGTGTTTACAAACTACTTTAAAAATTACGTTCGGTGATGACGACATAAGCTACTAAAATTACGATCGGACAATTACTTTAAAACTATGAACGCTGTAAACAGTAGTAGGCACGCATTCCAAACAAGAACCGGAAGCAAAACCGACCCCTAAAATCTCTTTACGATGGGTGTGGTAGTTTCTAGCCCCGCAACACACAGACATGTGGACATCAGCCAACAAAAGTCGCAAGAGGAATGAATTAAAGACAAACAATGATGTTTGTTATTTGTTTGAGTACCCCAGGAATTACTAGCGATTAGCTCTTACTTCCTATGTGCAGTGGAGAGGTTTATGAGCTTTCTTTCATACCCAGGAGGCTTCACCTTGTGGCTTGATACAATGCCTATTGGAGAAGCCTTCTACTCCGGGGGATTGGGGTACATGAGATGAGGAGAGCTGATACTTTGCTTGTGTCACCCATTGTTTGTCTATCCTCTGATGAGGCGCTTCGCAGCAAGCGAACTGTTCCTCGTGTAGGAAGACCATTCCATTACCACCCTTTGTGTCCCTAGGTCTCAGACTTAGTTTCTTCCGTATGAGCAGTGTTGGGTAGCTACGACGGTCGAATTAAACTCATGCTTGATACGCCTTCCTATACGAGGCGCTGCTTTACCAAACACGTCGGGTGTCTGACCTGTGCATTTCTCATGCACTCGCCTCGTCCGCTTGAAATGACCTTCCAATCCATCGTCAAGCGCGGTCTGTGTATTGTGACTCTTCGACTTTGCGTATATTATCCACAGAGGTAGGTAAAATACGAATATCGGACGAGGAGCTTCACAGTGGGCCATAGGGTACTGAACCTAATTATGTATGTATGAGTAGTAGTGTTGGGCAACGGCAACAGTCGAGTTGGGCTAAGTTTGCAGTGTCATTAGAGATTTACGCCCCCGTCTGCGTTGCCCCCAGTGTCCAGATTCCGAGTCTCAACACGGCTTCGGTCATACATTTTAACAAAGCGGTCCCCGAAATATTTTCAGTGCTTGTCATGTGCAATGGGGAGCTGTATTCAAAGTTTTCTTCCATGTCTAGGAGTGCACGTTCAAGTTGGCGTATCCAATACTTGAGTCATGACTCCTACTTTGAATGGGAAACGCCTGTGTGTTGCAGGGGCCCGAAAGGGAAAAAAATAATAGCAACACTGTTTACCTTCCACGCATGTCATAAAAGGCGACCAAGGAGGTTATGGGATGGAGTTGGATGTCCCACCCCATATAGGGTAAGTGAACCAAAGCCACGCTGAAGTCGGATGTGCCAGGCCGAAAGGCGCAGATATCGCAGCAATGCTGAAACCATGACACAACGCATTCCGTTCTCCGGACTACATCCTGCTAATCTGCAGGAGTTTGAGAACGAACGCAGAAGAAGAATGGGATCAATTGTGATGGGACATGTCGGCTTCTGTGTGTTCTCGAACATGAAGACGCTAGTCAGTCTCGTGTTGGACCATTCTAGCTCCGTTGCCACTGAATCGACTCACGTACAGTAAGATGCGCTCTAGCGTGTTATCTTTTCCAGATTTGGTGTGCTCGTAAAATCACCGTATGTTAGGGACATTGCCATTGGTCGCCCTCCAATTTTTCTGCTTTTTACGCCGGCCACGTTGGAATGCACAGATGCCTTGCATATGTTGAATGTAGAGGTTTCGGAGATATTTCTTGTCTCTCTGAAGGCAATTCTCATTCCATCTACGGCATCCATATCCACAGAAACGAGCCTA